>CM073311.1:22777351-23233795 GCA_037043255.1 Diadegma fenestrale
TCATCCCCCGGTATTGATAAGGGAAGCTGAACGTCCTCGATAACCTGCCGTTCAAGTTGAGCAACAGACATCGCTCCCCCCAATTTTGCAAAAATCTCGGTTTCTCAACAATGCAGACGAATTCCGGCGCGTGAACTTGATTTCTTTTTTCTCTGTTTCACATTCCTCGACCGGAAATGAAACGACGATGGCTGGATGCATGTCCCTGTATTGCTACTGGAACTTTGACAACGTCCTCGAAAACATTCTATTCAAAGTGAAAACAGAGATTGCTCTAGTCACTCGAGAATATTTTGGTTCCTCTAGCAATAGAGATGAATCCCATGCGGAAATCGATCGATCGTTCCAGAGTTTGACATTTGTCAACCGGAAATGAAACGGAGAGAATAGCTGGATTCATGTCCTCATATTGACAATGGAAGCGAAACATCCTCGAAAACCTTCTATTCAAAATGACAAACAGAGATCGCTCTAACTCACTCGCGAATATTTGGGTTCCTCAGCAATGAAGAATCCAATCACCATTTGCGGAATTTGCACTTGTTCGAGTCAGGGTTTGACATTGTCATCGACGCTGAGGAAAGATTTTCCTCCACAATAGTTGGATTCATCTCCCGGTAGTTGATGAAGGGAAGCTGAACGTCCTCAGCAGATAATCTGCCGTTCTAAGTTGAGAACAGAGATCGCTCCCCCAATTTGTGCAAATAAATCTCGCTCTGTTTCTCTCTCTCTCACAATGAAGACAAATCTCCGGCATGGAACTTGATTTTTTTTCTTTCTGTTTCCACATTCCTCGATCGGAAATGAAACGACTTGTTAATTATCCTGCTGGATGCCATGTCCCCATTGTATGTGTGCTAATGGAAGCTGAACGTCCTCGAAAACCTTCTATTCAAAGTGGAAAACAGAGATTGCTCTAGTCACTCGAGAATATTTCGGTTCCTCAACAATAGAGATGAATCCCATGCGGAAATCGATCGATCGTTTCAGAATTCGACGATTTTCAACCGGAAATGAAACGAGAATAGCTGGATTCATCTCCCTGTATTGACAATGGAAGCGAAACATCTTCGAAAATCTTCTATGCAAAATGACAAACAGAGATCGCTCTAACCACTCGAGACTATTTGAGTTCCTCAGCAATGAAGACGAATCCCATCCGGAATTTGACTTTTCGAGTCAGGGTTTGACGTTGTTCGACCGGAAATGAAACGAGAATAGCTGGATTCATGTCCCTGTATTGCTAATGGAAGCTGAACGTCCTCGAAAACCTTCTATTCAAAGTGAAAAACAGAGATTGCTCTAGTCACTCGAAAATATTTTGGTTCCTTAGCGATGGAGATGAATCCCATGCGGAAATCGATCGATCGTTCCAGAGTTTGACATTTGTCAACCGGAAATGAAACGAGAATAGCTGGATTCATCTTCCTGTATTGACAATGGAAGCCGAACGCCCTCGAAAACCTTCTATTCGAAATGACAAACAGAGATCGCTTTAACCACTCGAGAATATTTGGGTTCCTCAGCAATGAAGACGAATCCCATCCGGAATTTGACTTTTCGAGTCAGGGTTTGACGTTGTTCGACCGAGGAAGATTCCACAATAGTTGGATTCATCTCCCGGTATTGATAGGGGAAAAGCTGATCGTCCTCAATAATCTGCCGTTCAAGTTGAGAACAGACATCGCTCCCCCAATTTTGCAAAAATCTCGGTTTCTCAACAATGCAGACGAATTCCGCGCGGAACTTGATTTCGTTTTTTTCTGTTTCACATTCCTCGACCGGAAATGAAACGACGATGGCTGGATGTATGTTCCTGTATCGATAAGGGAAGCTGAACGTCCTCGAAAAGCTTCTATCCAAACTGAGAAACAGAGATTGCTCCAGTCACTCGAGAATATTTGGTTCCTTAGCGATGGAGATGAATCCCATGCGGAAATCGATCGATCGTTTCAGAGTTTGACATTTTTCAACCGGAAATGAAACGAGAATAGCTGGATTCATCTCCCTGTATTGACGATGGAAGCCGAACGCCCTCGAAAACCTTCTATTCAGAATGACAAACAGAGATCGCTTTAACCACTCGAGAATATTAGGGTTCCTCAGCAATGAAGACCAATCCCATACGGAATTTGACTTTTCGAGTCAAGGTTTGACACTGCTCGACCGAGAAAGATTCCATAATAGTTGGATTCATCTCCCGGTATTGATAGGGGAAGCTGATCGTCCTCGATAATCTGCCGTTCAAGTTGAGAACAGACATCGCTCCCCCAATTTTGCAAAAATCTCGGTTTCTCAACAATGCAGACGATTTCCGCGCGGAACTTGATTTCTTTTTCCTCTGTTTCACATTCCTCGACCGGAAATGAAACGACGATGGCTGGATGCATGTTCCTGTATTGATAAGGGAAGCTGACCGTCCTCGAAACCTTCTATTTAAAGTAAGAAACAGACATTGCCCTAGTCACTCGAGAATATTTTGGTTCCTCAGCAATGGAGATGAATCCCATGCGGAAATCGATCGATCGTTTCAGAGTTTGACATTTTTCAACCGGAAATGAAACGAAAATAGCTGGATTCATGTCCCTGTATTAATAATGGAAGCTGAACGTCCCCGATAAACTGCCATCCAAATTGAGAACAGAGATCGCTCCCCCAATTTTGCAAATATCATGGTTTCTAAACAATGCGGAATTCGATTTCTCCATCTAGTGGCGCGACTTGGTAATGATGCGCGCGCATGTAGGACTTAGCAGCGACGCGTGCGTATGCGAGGAGCGTCCGAAGAAGGAACTATGGCCAATCCGGAGTAATTTCCACTTTTTTGTTATTGGTGTAGCTTCGGAGTTATAACTTTTATTTTAAAACATCGAGAATATAATTGCTTAATGGCAAAAGTATGGATTCGCAAATGGTCTTACGTCAGAATCTGTATTTAATTAGCGATGTTGATATCCAAATTCTTGGAAACAAATTACCATCCATTCTTCAAGTTTTCAAAGTGTTTTTCTTCCACAATCGAGTCTTGAAATCAACATTACGAGAAAGTGCAGCAAATACAATAGCGGAAGTGAAAGTTTTTTGGCAGAAAGCAGGCTTGCCTACTCAAAGAGACCAGCGTTGCATATAGAAAATATTGAATCTTCACAAGGAATATCGCTCTCTACAGAAAAAAAAAGAAAGTAATCGTCAAAAAGAGCAAGTTTTCATGTCCGCAACAGAAAACCTCTTTGATATCGCTCACGAAAATGTTTTCAACGGGATCAGCGAAAACAAAAAAGAATTTTTATTAAATCAAAGAAAAAAATGGAAGAGTTAGATACATTGCCAATATCAACGTTGAATGTGACGAAGAAGAAAGAGATGATCTACAGAAACTAACACAAGAAAAACTATCTCTAGGTGAAAAAATAATAATTTTCTAAAAATTGTCTAATTTATGAATAATGTAACCGAAAAAAATTTTGTAATTAATTATTTTATTCATATCATCGAAAATATTTCTTATCTCATATTTCAGTTGACACGGTTGAGTTGATATCGAGTAATGGAAGTTAAGAGCACTTTCTTAGCCAAAAAACTTTTCTATTTCACTCGAATGTTTCCGACGAGCTCAATGTTTTGAATTCGACCGGAATCGGAGCAGAAGCAGGACCATCGAACTCAAAACGAGCACGTGGACAGATCAACGTTTTAAACGACGAGTTTAATATAATACGAATAAATCTTCAATTCGGCGACACCGTGAACAAATGCGTTTAAAAAAAAGTGAACACATTAAACAGATATTCAAAGATATTGAATGGAAAGCGGGAGTTTTGCATTGGGACGGGAAAATCCTTCCAAGTGTCTGAAACCAAAAGTTGACAAAAAGATGATGCATCCTTATCAGATATCTGCGTTTTTCTCGTTTTTATTTATATTCAAATGTGGTATACACCGATTTGCAGCGATTTGCAGTTGGTGAAAAAATTGAGCGATTACAAACTGATAGACAAAAAAATTTCGGAAATTACATTGAAAAAATTCAGGAATCATTTGCGGTACTTGAATCCAGAAACTGCTGCAATGGCGTTTTTTGACAAACGTTATGTAACGACATGAAAAGACGAATGGTGTCAAATCTGAGCATCATCGACGACGACACTGATTGTCCGAAACGATTAATAGTACGCGAGATCGAAAGTTTAAATAATTTAACTGTCGATTCATTAAATTCATCGAAATCTCGCAAATTTTTCGAACGTTTTCAGATCGACGAAAATTTTTTGAACATGGATCCAATACAGTGGCCACAAAATAATGATTAGAACTCGAGCCTTCAACTAATGAAAAATCTAAAAGTAGTCGATGATACTGCTGAGAGAGCAGTCAAGTTGATAGAAGATTATAATCAAATTTTGTCCGGCTTGTACAAAAATGTTAACATTTTTAATCTTTATAAATGGTTCGATAACCGAACCTGAAAAATACGAGAATAATTAATGATAATTCCAAAAAAATTTAAACTGCCGAATAATTTATTTTTTATATTTTGCGTAAAAAGGCGGGATTTTCGCAGCCTTCTCTTGCTCCCTCTTTGAGAATCCGAGGAAATCTGGAGAGCGAGCACGTTCATTTACCTGAAACAATGAAAAGTTTTTATTAGTTGATGCTGGTGATTTCAACCGCCAAACTATAATGAATCTATATACGTCTCATCATGATGAAATAGAACGGTACCTCGAGCTGCTCTCCCCTAGCAGTACCGCCATGAAGCCCTGCTCTTCCTCTTTCGTGGAAACACAGCCGCATTCCCTATCTCCGAATAAGATTTACTGTAAAAGAAATATTAACAACTTATTTTGAAAATCAACATCATCATTTCGAATTTTTTTCTCATCAAGAGCCTTTGAATGCATGTCATAAAAAATGTTTTGCAGTTTCCAGAACTTTCATTCCCTGTAGGATAACATCGGCACACAAAAAAAAATTGTCTGTACACCCAGTGCCACCTATCTACAGGCATGTTTTTCGACCTGCTGAACACGAATTTCAAGTCAGTTTAGGCCGTCCAGCCTTCAATTTCGAGTAAATTGCAAAAAAACCTAAACATAGCGAAAATTCGATGTTTTGGCAAGAAAAAAAATGTTGAGATCTAAGGCAAGTATAACTTTCATGTATTTTGATCTGTTAAATACTAATTTCGATCGTACTTTAATCATAAACTTTCTTAATTCTAAAAAAATGTAAAATATCCTTAAAAATGGCAAAAATCGTGAAAAATTGGGATTATCTTGGTACAAAAAATTTTGTGGACCCGGATTGACGAAGATTTTCATGTAATTTAATCTGCTTGATCTGATTCTGCAATAAATGTGGCTCATAGTCCCCTCAAACATTCATGAAATTGCAAAAAATCGATAAAATAGCAGAAAATTGCTACTGAAAGAATGGAAAAAAATCTTTTAAACACAATTAAATAAATTTCTCGTATTTTTTATTAACAAAAGACAAGATTAAAATATGAAAATGCAAAAAAATTGTAAAATTTATGAAATTGAGAAAATCATTCTTCTGATTCTGTTTATACGTCATTTTCGTAGATTTCACAATTTTTTTGCATTTTCATATTTGAATCTTGTGTTTTGTTAATAAAAAATACGAGAAATTTATTTAATGGTGTTGAAAAGATTTTTTCCATTTTTTCAGTAGCAATTTTCTGCTATTTTATCGATTTTTTACAATTCCATGAATGTTTGAGGGGACTATGAGCAATACTTATTGCAGAATCAGATCAAGCAGATTAAATTACATGAAAATCTTCGTGAATCCGGGTCCGCAAAATTTTCTGTACCAAGATAATCCCAATTTTTCACAATTTTTGCAATTTTTAAGAATATTTTACAATTTTTTAGAATTAAAAAAGTTTATGATTTAAGTACGATCGAAATTAGCATTTAACAGATCAAAATACATGAAAGTTATACTTGCCTTAGATCTCAAATTTTTTTTTCTTGTCAAAACATCGAATTTTCGCTATGTTTGGGTTTTTTTTTTGCAATTTACTCGAAATTGAAGGCTGGACGGCCTAAACTGACTTGAAAGTCGTGTTCAGCGGGTCGAAAAACATGCCCGTAGATAGGTGGCAGCCGGTGTACAGTCAATTTTTTTTTGGGTGCCGGTGTAATTAGTTCTCGAGTATTTGATTGTTAGAATCGAAATAATTTTTTTTTTGCTGTGATTGACGATTACTCCGCGCCATAGCATCGTACGGAGCTCATTAAAAAATGATATTGAAGCGGAAGTCGAGCGGAAATTTTGAGAATTTTTTCTCCGCGGATTTTGGGATCTCGGGGACTCGGAAACTGCCTGCGCGAAAAAAAATGAACGGCCAAATCTGGAAACCAGAAACTTCAAACGAACGTTCATCAAGCGAACAATTGCCGAGTTTTTGGTCATGTACTGGGAGATTGTCGTGCATTTGCCAAGCACTTTGTCCGAATTATTTTTCAACTTTATTTTGTTCCGTCTTTGAAATGGTTTTCGTATCGAAATTTTTTTTTTTCTGGTACTCGTTGTGCAAAACGAATGTATAATAGAGCGACTGTACGTGAACTTGAATACGAGACTTTGTAATTATCAATACTTTTCAATGCTTTACATCAATCAATGCTTTTGAAATTTTGATTTATTCCACGACTTTTCATATGTCAACGTACTTTTTGATCGCTCGAAACTCTGTTTAGCGTGGATAAGTATGCTCGACTCAACTTTTTATCACAGAATAAATAGGGGAAAGGCGGGTAAAGCGGAAGACCCGGGTTAAGCGGAACACCCCGCCAAAAACGTGAATTTTTTTTTCACTGAAAATCTTAGAAACTCCGATCGTCCGTCTTAAAATATTAAGTGACGAACCATTTTTAGAGAAAGAAAAAAAAAATTCGAAAAATAAAAAAATGAGAATTTGGCTGATTTTTTTATCTCAAATAGTGTTTTTTATCGAAAAAACTTTTATTGATTGTTGAAATCATCGTTCTCGTTAAGGCGATGAAAAAAATTCCGCATAAAATTTTTTTTTTTTTCAATAATCGTTACCATTTTTCAATGTTCTGCATGCAGATGATTTTATTTAAAAAAATTGCTAGTTTCCGACAAACGGAATGAGGAAAATTGTTTCGGTGTCGAAAATTTTACAAACACAACTCGAACACAACGAGAGACACGAGAATTTTTTTTCTCGTTATGCCGGGTTTATGAAGGACTTCGGATTTTTTCATTTATCTTTGAACGTTGTAAGTTGAAGTTTAATATTTTTTGAATGCTTTGTGCGAGTGTGTAGAATGAGTGATTTTTTCAAACTCGAAATTTGAATTTTCTTCGATTCAAATTCGATCGAAAATGTCAAATATTTGAGATTGTAGAAAACAAAAAATCAAGTTTTTCTTCGGATGTTCCGATTTTTCTGGAAATGCGTGGAATTGTCAATTTTTTAAACCTCAAAATTCAGAATTCGGCCGATTTAAATTTGATCGAATTGTCCAATTTTTGAGATTGGGGATAGGGAAAATTCCAGCTTTTCTTGGGCTGTTCCAGTTTTCCTGAAAATACGTGGAATTTTTGTTTTTTCCAATCTCCAGAATTGGACAGCTTTAATCAACTTTAAATCGGTGGGATTTTGAATTTTGAGGTCGAAACAATTGACAATTCCACGCATTTTCACGAAAACCGGAACATCCCAAGAAAAATTTGAATTTTTGTTTACCACAATCTCAAAAATTTGAAAATTTCGATCACGTTTCAATCAAAGAAAATTCAAATTTCGAGACTGAAAAAATTACTAATTCGACGGTTTTTCAAAAAATATTGAAAATTGCACACAACACTTGCCCACACACACGCACACACTTACAACGTTTGAAAAAAAAATGAAAAAATCCGAAGTGCTTAATAAACCCGGGATACGAGAAAAAAAATTCTCGTGTCTCTCGTTGTGTTCGTAAAATTTTCGATACCGAAACAATTTTCCTCATTCCGTTTGCCGGAAACTAGCAAAATCTTTTATATAAATCATCTGCATGCAGAACATTGAAAAATGGTAACGGTTATGGAAAAAAAAAATTATGCGGAAGTTTTTTCATCGTCTTAACGAGAACGATGATTTCAACAATAAAGAAAAGATTTGTCGATAAAAAATACCATTTGAGATAAAAATTTCAGTCGAATTCTCATTTTTTTTCTTTTTTCGATTTTTTTTTTACTCCAAAAATGGTTCGTCTCTTAATATTTTAAGACGGACGATCAAACTTTCTTAGATTTTCAGTGAAAAAAAAAATTCACGTTTTTCGCGGAGTGTTCTGCTTTGCCCGGGTGTTCCACTTTGCCCGCCTTTCCCCTACTCTTATTTGAATTGTTTAACTGTTTCAAAATATACCGAAAATTATACTTACAATATACTATTTTCGGTTCGCTTTGATGTGATATTGTTTTCCCGAATGAAGTCGTCCATGTATTCACCATGGGCAGTCACAAATTTTCGCATGTATCCACGACGATGCGGCGGGAGTGGGTTCGAGTAGACCGAATCTACGATCTTGTCGAGGTCCCGTGATACCAGCGACCGGGGATCCGATCGTGCAGTCTCGCGGGACGCTGCGACTGCTACGATGACACGGCCGTACACTTCCGGAACATTTTTTATGTTTTTTTCAAATTTCGTTATTTTTGAACTATCGTACCCTTGAGCCATCTTGATCACTAGACTGGTTTAGGCGAACTGAGGAGATATTTTTCCAGCAACGAGGCACGGTCACCTCTCGACGTTGTTTTGTCTTCCCCTGTAACTTGCGGGGGCCAAAAGTTGACACGGTGTCCAGTTGAACGGTATCAACGCGAGACCATCCCAGAGACGTCGCGCTAAACGTCATCTGATACTGTTCACACTTAATCTGTGATACCAGTTTAAAAACATGCGGATGCTGACTTCGGCACAATGCGATATGACATAAAATAAACTCCACAATCAGTGGTTTCAACTCGCAAAATAATTAAGAGCAGTTCGAAGCTCTTGAGGATTTGATAATCGACTTCAAAATATAGATCATCCTTCCAAATTGGATTCGCCACACGAAACGCTAGTTTTTGTCGAATTGCTGGAGCGATCTTTGTTTTTCCTATTGGATGAAGGGTCTTCAAGGAGGTTCAGCTATCGTTATCAATATAGGGAGATGAATCCAACTATCGTCGTTTTATTTTCCGTCTACGAATGTCAAACAATGAATAAAGGAATCGAATTTCCCATGGGGTTCGTCTCCATTGTTGAGGAACCACGACTTTTGCAAAATTAGGGAAGCGATACTCGTACTGATTTATCTTGAGATTATTCAAAAGACGTCGCGCTAAACGTTATGTGATACTGTTCACACTCGGGGTCTGATAACGGTTTGAAAACATGTGGATGCTGACTTTGGCATGATGCCATACGAAATTTAATAAACTCTTGTAAAATAAAACTTCTCCGTTTGCTTTCGATGTTCCTTATCTGAAACGGCAACCGCAATCAGTGGGTGTAACTCGCTGAAAGAATGAAAGCAGCTCAAAGATCTCAAGAATCTAACATTTCACTTCGAAATAGATATCGCTTTACGAATTTGGATTCACCTCACGAAACCCGAATTTTTAAGGAATTGGTCGAGCGATATCTGTTTCTCATGTTGGATAGAGGGTTTTCGAGTATATTCAGCTGACGTTAATAATACAGGGAGATGAATCTTTATTACTGAGGAACCCAAATATTCTCGAGTGGTTAGAGCGATCTCTGTTTGTCATTTTGAATAGAAGGTTTTCGAGGACGTTTGGCTTCCATTGTCAATACAGGGACATGAATCCAACTATCGTCGTTTCATTCCCGGTTGAGAAATATCAAACTCTGTAACGATCGATCAAAATCCGCATGGGATTCGTCTCCATTGTTGAGGAACCAAAATATTCTCGAATGATTGGAGAGATCTCTGTTCCTCGTTTTGAAAGGAAGGTTTTTGAGGAGGTTCAGCTTCTATTATTAATACAGGGACATGAATCCAGCTATTCTCGTTTCATTTCCGGTCGAACAGTGTCGAACCGTGACTCGAAAAGTCAAATTCCGGATGGGATTCGTCTTCATTGCTGAGGAACCCAAATATTCTCGAGTGGTTAGAGCGATCTCTGTTTGTCATTTTGAATAGAAGGTTTTCGAAGGCGTTCGGCTTCCATTGTCAATACAGGGAGATGAATCCAGCTATTCTCTTTTCATTTCCGGTTGAAAAATGCCAAACTCTGAAACGATCGATCGATTTCCGCATGGGATTCATCTCCATCGCTAAGGAACCAAAATATTCTCTAGTGACTGGAGCAATCTCTGTTTCTCAGTTTGGATAGAAGCTTTTCGAGGACGTTCAGCTTCCTTTATCGATACAGGACCATGCATCCAGCCGTCGTCGTTTCATTTCCGGTCGAGGCATTCCTCGACCGGAGTGAAACAGAGAAAAAAGAAATCAAGTTCCGTGCGGAATTTGTCTTCATTGTCGAGAAACCGAGATTTTTGCCAAATTGGGGGAGCGATCTCTGTTCTCAACTTAGAACGGCAGATTATCGAGGACGATCAGCTTCCCCTATCATTACCGGGAGATGAATCCAACTATTGTGGAATCTTTCTCGGTCGAACAACGTGAACCCTGACTCGAAAAGTCAAATTCCGGATGGGATTCGTCTTCATTGCTGAGGAACCCAAATATTCTCGAGTGGTTAAAGCGATCTCTGTTTGTCATTTCGAATAGAAGGTTTCCGAGGGCGTTCGGCTTCCATTGTCAATACAGGAAGATCAATCCAGCTATTCTCGTTTCATTTCCGGTTGACAAATGTCAAACTCTGGAACGATCGATCGATTTCCGCATGGGATTCATCTCTATTGCTGAGGAACCAAAATATTCTCGAGTGACTAGAGCAATCTCTGTTTTTCACTTTGAATAGAATGTTTTCGAGGACGTTCAGGTTCCATTAGCAATACAGGGACATGCATCCAGCCATCGTCGTTTCATTTCCGGTCGAGGAATGTGAAACAGAGAAAAAAGAAATCAAGTTCCGCGCGGAATTCGTCTGCATTGTTGAGAAACTGAGATTTTTGCAATATTGGGGGAACGATCTCTGTTTTCAACTTGAACGGCAGGTTATCGAGGTCGTTCAGCTTCCCCTATCGATACCGGGAGATGAATCCAACTATTGTGAAATCTTTCTCGGTCGAACAATGTCAAACCCTGACTCGAAAAGTCAAATTCCGCATGGGATTGGTCTTCATTGCTGAGGAACCCAAATATTCGCGAGTGGTTATAGCGATCTCTGTTTGTCATTTTGAATAGAAGGTTTTCGAGGATGTTTCGCTTCCATTGTCAATATGGGGAGATGAATCCAGCTATTCTCGTTTCATTTCCGGTTGACAAATGTCAAACTCTGGAACGATCGATCGATTTCCGCATGGGATTCATCTCTATTGCTGAGGAACCAAAATATTCTCGAGTGACTAGAGCAATCTCTGTTTTTCACTTTGAATAGAATGTTTTCGAGGACGTTCAGGTTCCAGTAGCAATACAGGGACATGCATCCAGCCATCGTCGTTTCATTTCCGGTCGAGGAATGTGAAACAGAGAAAAAAGAAATCAAGTTCCGCGCGGAATTTGTCTTCATTGTCGAGAAACCGAGTTTTTTGCCAAATTGGGGGAGCGATCTCTGTTCTCAACTTAGAACGGCAGATTATCGAGGACGTTCAGCTTCCCGTATCAATATCGGGAGATGAATCCAACTATTGCGAAATCTTTCTCGGTCGAACAATGTCAAACCCTGACTCGAAAAGTCAAATTCCGCATGGGATTGGTCTTCATTGCTGAGGAACCCAAATATTCTCGAGCGGTTAGAGCGATCTCTGTTTGTCATTTTGAATAGAAGGTTTTCGAGGACGTTTCGCTTCCATTGTCAATACAGGGACATGAATCCAGCTATCGTCGTTTCATTTCCGGTTGAGAAATATCAAACTCTGTAACGATCGATCAAAATCCGCATGGGATTCGTCTCCATTGTTGAGGAACCAAAATATTCTCGAATGATTCGGGAGATCTCTGTTTCTCGTTTTGAAAGGGAGATTTTCAAGGACGTTCAGCTTCTATTATTAATACAGGGACATGAATCCAGCTATCGTCGTTACATTTCCGGTTGAACAGTGTCAAACCCTGACTCGAAAAGTCAAATTCCGGATGGGATTCGTCTTCATTGCTGAGGAACCCAAATATTCTCGAGTGGTTAAAGCGATCTCTGTTTGTCATTTCGAATAGAAGGTTTTCGAGGGCGTTCGGCTTCCATTGTCAATACAGGGAGATGAATCCAGCTATTCTCGTTTTATTTCCGGTTGAACAAATGTCAATCTCTGAAACGATCGATCGATTTCCGCATGGGATTCATCTCTATTGCTGAGGAACCAAAATATTCTCGAGTGACTAGAGCAATCTCTGTTTTTCACTTTGAATAGAATGTTTTCGAGGACGTTCAGGTTCCATTAGCAATACAGGGACATGCATCCAGCCATCGTCGTTTCATTTCCGGTCGAGGAATGTGAAACAGAGAAAAAAGAAATCAAGTTCCGCGCGGAATTCGTCTGCATTGTTGAGAAACCGAGATTTTTGCAATATTGGGGGAACGATCTCTGTTTTCAACTTGAACGGCAGGTTATCGAGGTCGTTCAGCTTCCCCTATCGATACCGGGAGATGAATCCAACTATTGTGAAATCTTTCTCGGTCGAACAATGTCAAACCCTGACTCGAAAAGTCAAATTCCGCATGGGATTGGTCTTCATTGCTGAGGAACCCAAATATTCTCGAGTGGTTAGAGCGATCTCTGTTTGTTATTTTGACTAGAAGGTTTTCGAGGACGTTCAGCTTCCATGGTCAATACAGGGATATGAATCCAGCTATCGTCGTTTTATTTCCGGTTGAGAAATATCAAACTCCGAAACGATCAATCGAATTCCACATGGGATTCGTCTCCATTGTTGAGGAACCAAAATATTCTCGAATGATTCGGGAGATCTCTGTTTCTCGTTTTGAAAGGGAGATTTTCAAGGACGTTCAGCTTCTATTATTAATACAGGGACATGAATCCAGCTATCGTCGTTCCATTTCCGGTTGAACAGTGTCAAACCCTGACTCGAAAAGTCAAATTCCGGATGGGATTCGTCTTCATTGCTGAGGAACCCAAATATTCTCGAGTGGTTAAAGCGATCTCTGTTTGTCATTTCGAATAGAAGGTTTTCGAGGGCGTTCGGCTTCCATTGTCGATACAGGGAGATGAATCCAGCTATTCTCGTTTCATTTCCGGTTGAACAATGTCAATCTCTGAAACGATCGATCGATTTCCGCATGGGATTCATCTCTATTGCTGAGGAACCAAAATATTCTCGAGTGACTAGAGCAATCTCTGTTTTTCACTTTGAATAGAATGTTTTCGAGGACGTTCAGGTTCCATTAGCAATACAGGGACATGCATCCAGCCATCGTCGTTTCATTTCCGGTCGGGGAATGTGAAACAGAGAAAAAAGAAATCAAGTTCCGCGCGGAATTCGTCTGCATTGTTGAGAAACCGAGATTTTTGCAATATTGGGGGAACGATCTCTGTTTTCAACTTGAACGGCAGGTTATCGAGGTCGTTCAGCTTCCCCTATCGATACCGGGAGATGAATCCAACTATTGTGAAATCTTTCTCGGTCGAACAATGTCAAACCCTGACTCGAAAAGTCAAATTCCGCATGGGATTGGTCTTCATTGCTGAGGAACCCAAATATTCTCGAGTGGTTAGAGCGATCTCTGTTTGTTATTTTGACTAGAAGGTTTTCGAGGACGTTCAGCTTCCATGGTCAATACAGGGATATGAATCCAGCTATCGTCGTTTTATTTCCGGTTGAGAAATATCAAACTCCGAAACGATCAATCGAATTCCACATGGGATTCGTCTCCATTGTTGAGGAACCAAAATATTCTCGAATGATTCGGGAGATCTCTGTTTCTCGTTTTGAAAGGGAGATTTTCAAGGACGTTCAGCTTCTATTATTGATACAGGGACATGAATCCAGCTATCGTCGTTCCATTTCCGGTTGAAAAATGTCAAACTCCGAAACGATCAATCGAATTCCGCATGGGATTCGTCTCCATTGTTGAGGAACCAAAATCTTCTCGAGTGGTTAGAGCGATCTCTGTTTCTGATTTTGAATAGAAGATTTTCGAGGACGTTCAGCATCCATTGTTAATACATGGACATTAATCCAGCTGTATCGTCGTTTTATTTCCGGTTAAGAAATGTCAAACGCTAAAACGATTAATCAAATTCCGCATGGGATTCGTCTCTATTGTTGAGAAACCAAAATATTCTCCGGAGTTTGATTTCTTCTTTTTTTGTTTCACATTTCTCAACCGGAAATGAAACGACGATAGCTGGATTCATGTTCCTGTATTGATTATGAAAGCTGAACATGTACGAAAACCTACTATTTAAAATGAGAAACAGAGATCGTTCCAACCACTCGACAATATTTTGGTTACTCAACAATGGGGACGATTCCCATACGAAATTTGATTTCTCGAGTCAGGGTTTTATATTTTCCGACCGAGAATTCTTTCGCATTAGTTGGATTCATCTTCTCGGATTGATAAGGGAAGCTGAGGATTCTCGAAAACCTTCTATTCGGATTAAGAACAGAGATCGCATCCTTAATTTTGTAAAAGTCGTAGTTTCTCAATAACGGAGACGAATCCCATACACAATTCGACTTTCCGAGACAGGGTTTGAAATTATTCAACCGAGAAGGATTTTACAATACTTGGATTCATCTCCCGGTATTGATAAGGAAAGCTGAACGTCTTCGGTACCCTGCGGTTTAATTCGAGAACAAAGATCGCTCCCCCAATTCCACAAAAATCGTGGTTTCTCTACAATGGGACTATGGGTCGGAGCTATCTCTGTTTCGTCGTCGTGCGCATCCCCGTCATCGTCGTCGTCGTCATCGTCTCCATCCCCGTCCCCGTCGGTTTTTCCCTCGGTCGTATTAAAAAATTCACAATGAAATTATAAAATTCAGACAGTAAGAACATTTTCAACCATTTTATTTTCACTGGTTTACATTTTTTTACACTTTTTTTTTTGGTAAAAATAATCGTCCTTTGTGCCGATTTCGTCTTTCTCGACATCTTTTTCATCGCCTTCCTCGTCGTCCTTACCGCCTCCTCATCCATCGTCGTTGTCTCAGTCTCCGCCCCACATCATCTCCGTCGCAATCATTGTCATCTTCGTAAACATCCTTATATCCTCTCTGTCTTCGCACGTCGTCGTCTTTTTTCCGTCTCCTTCTCCCGCATTCTCGTCCTCATATTTATTATAATTTATCAATACAAATCACTTTTGATTAACCGAAACCTCGAAAAAAAAAAAAATTTCACTGACACTCTCGTTCTAACGATTTTTCTCATTTTTTGTTACATCTCATCTTTATTATCTTCTTTTTTGCCCCTAGAACTTGACCTAATTAGCATCTAGTGCTAGACTTTTGTGGTTCGCGCGCAACATCGTCTGTCACTATGTTTTCCAAGGGTTAGAACGATCAAATAACTGTGGTTATGACCGAGCGATCACGTCAGCTGACACATTCCTAACGTCACACGACACAAACATTCTTTTCGCGCGAAAGTCATGTCGTGTGACATTGCCTTTGAAACAATTGGCAAAAATGTTCGCTCTGAATGCGAGCGAGAGCCCCGTCCTTTGCCCCTATGTCAGACGACACTGAGGCGTCGTACATCATGGCGGCAGGCCACCTTCCCATTGGCTGAAATAACTCAAATTCGATTGCCCACCATTTGAAAACTACCTTAAATTTTTAAAAACGGCTAAGTAGGAATCTTTCGAATATCGTTCCGAACCCGAGGGTACCCGGACAGCAAGTCTTTCTGAATCACCCTGTATATATATATATTTGTAAAATATACATTTACGTTTGCGAGAGAGCACACGAGAGAATCCAAAAGCTTTAGTTAACCGGATATATTCGGTTTAGCATCCTCAACGACTAATCCGCAGACCGTGTGAGCACTGATGCGCTGCACAAGTTGGCTGACTACAGTCCGAGCACGATGCACACGTGCTTTTTCCTTCTCTGTGTATATAGAGAGGCTTGTTGTTGCAGTTTCTGGCTACCACTGCTGTTGCACGGGGACTCATAACTTTGGTGATAGCCACGTATGGCTGGCTGGTCACACTGCCCACGGTTACTTCTCCCCTCCCTCCAACTACCCTCTCGAATCCAACAAAGCTGGATTAAACTCGAGTTTACAGATGAATTATACAAGTGCACGTCCACCAACTCGTGGACCGTATAGAGACCAGCTCTCTTTCTCCTTTGGCATGAATCGCGTAGACTTTGTACGGCGGCAAGAGCGAAGAGAGCTCGTGTGGTTATTATATAATAAAGAAATATGCATTTTCGATTACCTGGCAGTGGAACTGCCAGGAATGAGCTTGACGCTCGTTTTTTAGCGTCAAGCTCATATTCGTCGTTGCAATTCTCACTAAATCGTTCAATGGTCGTCCGGATCGGCCGAGACTCCCGATGCAGCTCACAACGTTATTATTCTCTGAGCTTCTTGGAATGTCTAATAATCGAATTGTTGACGCGTCAACGCGGAGACTCGTCCAAGTATTTCGATGTTTAAATGTCAATCGCACATGGACGCGGACCCAAACGCACAGAATACAGAGGGCAAAGGTGCAAGGAACTCACAGACCTCATCGACGACGTGCGAAGCCGTGAAACGTGTCGGCGGGTATCGAGGAAGCGAATTCAATAAAACGTTAGGGCCGTGTCTTACGGTGCGTCGCACGAAAGCGCGACGCGAATGAAAGGTGAAGAAACCGAAAAGCTATGGCAATGTGACGCGGTATGCGTGCGTATGTGTGTGTTGGAAACGATGGCGCGGAGACGAAAGATGGCGAGGAAAATGTGGAATGCGCAGTTTGAGGGAAGAAAATGAAAGCAGAGAGCTCGGTGTCGTAGGGTCGAGCTCTCTTTCATATTCGTCCGGAAGAAATTTCGAACAAACAATAAATAATACGGAGGCGTTGGCGCGGAACGCACTCTCGGGGAAATTGTGAAGCACGCGTCCGTGTGTTTGGAGCTTTTGTGTGAGTCAGTCATAGCCCAGCATCCGCCGTATATTTTCTACACTCTTGGCACTGAGAGAGAGAAACGGAGAATTTGCTCTCGCCGAAGGAGTACGTACGCGAAAAGGATGACGAGTCGCAGTGTTGAATAGAACGCCCAAACGATAAAATAAAAATAGATCTCTCTCCACCGCGACTCCGATAGAAATTCAGAGAGAATATAAGAGCAAAGGTAAAGAAAATAGCGTCATAGGGACGCCAAGAGGGATGGAAAACGGTAGAAGAGAAAAGGAGTGTGTAGAATGCGAACAACTATGCTTGGATAACACATTTTGCAAAATCCAACGACCCGTTTTCGGCTTGCAGAATTGAATATTTTATTGAATTCTTGAGAGATCTTTTATAGGGAGCAGAACGGAAATACCAGCGTCTGTGTACAGGGTGTAAAAATGTATACACACAACATATTTATCGTTGTATATATAGATGAAAACATATAGGACGAGATTTAACAAAAGATTGCTCGCGTAGAGAAAAGAGAGGAAAATATGTTTCGGAGGGCGAAGCGTGTATGGCGGTTATTGTTTCAGGCTTTTTCGTAGCCGCTCAAAAGGCATGTAGCATCTCATTTCTCGATTCGTTCGGATTGCGAAAATTTTCCACACCCAGAAACTGACCGCAATAAACGCCGCGCGCGCGTATAACGTTATATACGTTCGAAATCTCGCTTCCCCTCGTATTATAAATGAAATGGTATAGGTGCATGTAGAATGCCTGGATTGGATACATAAAAACGATAAAGTGAAGCCAGTGCATCCACGGTTATGACTCTACTCAGACGTGTACGATTACTATAATTACGCGGGCGACGCGGTGGCTATTAATGCGGCGCGCAGGACTATCTCATTGCGGCATCTAAGTGCGCGAGGAACGTCTCTTGGATTCTTACCCTTTTTTTTTTACCTTTTTTTACCCTCTATCTCTCTGTGTACTCGAGGCGATTTTTGGTGGTCCGTAGGGCCCTATCCAATCGACGGAATCGCAAGGAATCTCTCGCACTTACTCTCTCTCTCTCTCTCTCTTTCTCTCTTTCTCTCTTTCACCTGCTGCTGCTCGGCCTCTAACTTTTTATCTCTTTCGTTCTCTCTCGCTTCGTATCGATATCTGTCTTTCTCTTCGGAGATGAGAGAATTTTCGTACGTCGTACAAGCCCTCGAGCTTTTAATGCCAGCGAGATATCCACCAAACAGCTCCACTTGAATCCCTTCCTCGATCATGCCTCGTCCTTAAAATCTTCCTTACCAGATATTATGAGCTCCCTATAAATCCATGACTCTGAAGTTTGCAACGTTGAGATTCAACGAAAAACATTTTTTCTATTGATTATTTATTGAATTTTGAAAATCGTGGCAATTTTTTGAGTCAATTGAGTTTTTTGGTCGCAAGAGTGAATCATTTTATTGGCCGGACCAAATATTCAATAATTATTATTGTCTCTGCTGAAGAAATAACAGAATTTCGTTGCATTCCAACGATGCAAACTTCAGGATCATTATAAATCTCACGTATCGGAATTTTCATAGTTTTTTTGGTGCCCTACGAAATTTATTTCGCTAGAATGAAAAAATTGTGAAAACCATTGAAAAAAAACACGATAAACATTCGGTAATAATCATCTCGATGATTAATCAATTGGATAAAAATATCTTTCGGGTATTTGACGTAGAAATTTTTCTCGTTGGGTTTGGAGAGCTCGTGAAAATCCGTATAAGGGTCAATGGAAGAAAAACTATCGAAAGATTAGTGAAAAAATTTGTAACGACGTCCTACAAGTTGAACGATGAACGTGATCGACAGAAACGTTGGATTGGAACGTCCTGAAGTTCGTTGAAAATAAATCCATTGTGAACCAACATCTCGGGACGTAATTTTTAACGATGCAGATATTGACCAGAGTGAATTTTTTATCCGCGTTCATTTTAGCACGATGTTCGACATTTTTATTTTCGGAATGGAAGCGAAATAATGAGAGCACATGGAAATGATTATGGTGCTCCGATGAAATGTCCTGTGTACATGCACATGGGGTATTTTGCCGGGTTGAAAATCTTATCTTTTCGTCAAGCCCGGAGGAGCCCACGGAGCATGCATCAAACTAAAATTTTCTTCTCCTCCGATATCTCTCCGTACGCTTTCATCTTCTCCATCCGTGCCCGTCATCGTTTTTTTCATGTAATCTCAGCAGCTCGTATAATTCGGTCGTTGATGCCTTGACTTTCAGAAAAATTTCCCTTCGTCCGAAAAGAGTAGGAAAATTGCCTCGATAACTATTTTTGGTGTTTCTTTTTTTTTTTGCTCGCCCAATACTTTGTTTTCGCCTGGATATTTCAGGGAATCAAAGGTTTTGTTTTTCGTTTAGAAATGTTGATCGCGTATATAGCTCGTTACTCTTATTGTGTCGACGAGAATTCGAAACAAACTGCGCGAGCTTTTTTGTTGTTAACGAGCGGTCTTTTGTTTCAGGATTTTCACTCGTTCGGCTTCGATTTCCGCGGTGCACACACTTTCCCATTTCGCGTTCATCTCTGCTCTCGTTTTTTATAATTTTGTTCCGTATGCGTGAGGATTCGACAGATACGTAGGAAAAACGTGCATCCCCCGATTCACGTTTTTCGCTGCGTGCACGACTGCTCGTTGCCATCACAAATCCTCTTTCAATCAAATATATACACACGTACATTCCCCATCGAGAATATATCGAAAAACGAATTTATCCTGATACACACAAAACTTCACGGCTGTTTGACTCTAATACCTGCGGCTAAACCGATTATTTAAAATCGCCTGTACGTGCCTCAACTAAAAGCAATAACAAAGTCATTTAGTAAAAAAGTTCTGATAACGCTTTTATATCGTCTGAGCGCGCGCGTTCTCTTCCGAATCCCAATTTCCATGCATAGTTTCGCCATTAGTCCATATCCCGGAAAATCTCTTCAGACAATTAACCAAATCGAAACGATTTCTCAATCAGCCACTGCGTCCCCGCAAAATGCTTTTTTACTTTTCCCAATTTGCCCTCGTGATCTGCCTGTTTCGTGCTAATCGAATTTCAATTATTTCGAAAGATGTTTGTTTTTTTTTTTTTTTAATCGCCTCCAAAGCGAATTTTCGGGATTAACACAAAAAAAAATTGTCTTGCGCATTGCATTTTAAAAAATCGCCCCAGTCCCTGCTTAACCGTCGCAAAAAACTTGATTGGAAAAAAAAATTCGGATTATCTTGACGCCCCGAGCATTTTCTCTTTCTCGAGATCCAAAAATTAAGGAAAAAGTAAAAATACCACATGTAAAAATATTTTCCACTATTGAACAGTGATAAATAAAGAGATGAAGAGAGAAAATTGCATGCACGACGTAATAAATTACTGTCGATGCAGTCCAGATGCAGGAATATTCAAGACTTCCGTTCGAGCATCGCGTATTCGTTCGGTGACATAAATATTTATTCGTCGCTGTATATGCATCGGGGATTTGTGCGTACTTGGGGAAAATAGAAGTTCGCGCGAGTACAACGAGACTGGAGGAGAGCAGCCTTGTTGCGATAAGTATTAATGTCGAGATTCGATGGCTGTGGATAGTTTTTTTTCCCCGAGACGTTGGGGAAATCTGTATAGAAGATATTGGAAATTCTCGTGGATCTCTGTCGTCATCTCGGATTAATTATAATGAGAGGATGAAGAAAAAACAATTTTTCCTCCCATTTCGTTGCTGGGAGATTTATTTTTTACTCTGAATTTTTCTGTAACGACTTCGAGCATAATTTTCCGCATGTGTTACGAGTGGAATCGTGATAATTAAATTTTCCATGTTAAAAAACAAAAGTTTTTTACGTCTCGTACGATTTTTTGGTTAATTAAAAAGAGCATAATGTTGCCTCGCTGTCCAATGAATTTCGTGCCTTGCTTCCTCGCCAAGTTTTATAGCAACAAGCTCGAATGCATTCTGGAATGAATTTTAATGAGAATTTTTTGGCCTGTCTTTGCGAATGGACTCGAGAAACATTCGTAAGCAATTTTCGAGTACTATCATGAGCTGAATCGTTCAGTATGCAGAAAAATGATTGAAACGGATATTATCTAGCAAGCTGGGTTCTTTCACACTTCCGGGAGCATTGATATTCAACGAGGGAACACACAGCACGGCATTTTGCTGAGTTCTACCATCGTGAGCTCTCGCTTTTCTCTTCCGAGGCTAATATAATAGTGTGCACCCGAACTTTCTAGCTGCCCCTTCTTACCCTCTAGTTATAGCTCGCTTCCTCCTTTCCGCTCGAGCACGAACAGTCATTTTCTTCCCCTTGCGCTCATTCAGACTCCTTGATAGCATTTGCCGTGACCAGGGCCAATAAAAGTCACGCTACATTATATTCCTCCCCATTTCGCGACTTTTCAAGTCCTCCGCTTGTAGACCGTTCAGTTGCGCACTGTGTCCACAATTGGGAGTGCATTCGACAATTTGATACAAACACAGTAATGATTGTGAGGATAAAAAAAATCTGCGCAAGGCCTGGCGCGAGTCGCCATGAAAATTCGATCCCATTTGCTCGTGTTTTCGGAGAAATTCCTTTATATGTGAAAAAAATCTGAAGCATCGTCGTAATTTAAAAAAAAAAGTCAAGCAATCTCGAAATCGTTCCGAATGTCCTCGAAACTTTCATTTTTATTTTCGACTCTAATTCTTTATCACGATAACCCGATCATCATTTCTATCACGAGAGAGCGCTGAAGATTGAACCTCCTGCTCGTGTTTCCAAGCATGCACGATACGGAGAGATGTGGAATCGTGAAGCTGAATATGCCCGCGAGATGCGGCGAAGCTTCTATACTCGCGAGTCTCCTACCAATGCCAGAGCCGGCTAAATCTCACGGTTCATAGGACTCACTTATCTCTTATTGTTCGCGCATGCCGTGAGATATGCGCATACACAGTTATCAACAACGCCCATGATACGCTTATACGGTCCAATTCACAGATTTGATGGGTTTTTTTATAGACCACCCACAACGTCAATGGATTCGGAAAGTATTTGATTTTAGTTGTTGTCGAAATTACGAATTACTTTGTGTCCGTTACATGCCGTTTTAAGGCGCAGTCGCGTTCAAAAGTTTCGCTCGATTTTTCAAAATTTGCGCACCTCGAGAAACGACTTAGAACCTTCGCAATAAATCGTCAAAGTTTAAGGATATTTCAGGATCCGGTGGGCGAGTCTTTCGGCAGAAAACCAAAATATTGGACGCTGAATTTTTTTCTCGTCTCTCCTGACCACGCCGAGAGTATTTGAAGCGAAGGAGCGAACTGCAAGCCTTAAAACGAGCGGACGATGAAATTGGTGTTCGAGGATGAAGGAATAAGGCCAGGGCGAAAAAAGCGCGGGGCCATCAATTTTTATCCCAGTACGACGTGGTCTGAACTAGAGTTGATGATACGTCGACATTTTCGCTAGCTGGTTTAGCCTCGCGTGTACCGCAGAAGCGAGAAGTTGATCCTTCCAGCGAGAGCTAAAAGCTTGCAAGCGAAACACCAAGTTTTACAGGTTGCCTGATAAACTACACTCTCTATTCGTTCCACTTAAGAAAGAAACTAGTTTGTTAAAAAAATTTCTTCTTATAAGCTGATCCGCGTGTACATACTGCTGTGGGGATAGACACGTAGAGGTTAAGCAAACACTCGAATTTACCTTTGCCAGTTTCTCGTCAATTCTTCCCTGAAAACTTGGCTACAAAACTTTTGGCTCGTGAAGTACTTAATGTCTTACATCGTACGTATCATTATATAGGACGCTCGACATAGACGCTAACGAATTTAGTATAGACGGTGAATTTCGTATTATAAGTTTAGGGTTAAAGCCACAGGTTGAGACGTCGTCGTTTGCCAACTACGTCAACGAGTACATAAGAGCCAAATGATGAAAAATTGGGGGCGTAGGAGCATCGGTAGTAATTCAGCAAAAAAGGGTATGGATGTTATTATAGGAAGAAAAAGTCTTGAGTACTTGGTTCCACCCACGTTTTCATATCCTATATTTCTTGTGACTTTTCCACCTTTATAGGAGCCTCGAGGACGTCAAACCGTTAACAAAAATCGTATAGAAAAGTTAGAAGCACGCCTCGTTCAATCCTCTTTGTGATACGTATGTACCTTCGCCTCTTTTTTCCTCATGAAAATATATTGCGATAAAGAAACGAAATAGTATTTTTTATCTGGAACGTCCTTCGAGTTTTATTCTTTTCATACTTGAAGCTTATCGTATCTTTTTCGCCAGGTTTCTCACTTTCTCCTCGACTTTCCATTTATTTTTTGTCTGCTGTTTGCACCGATCCCTCCGGATTCGTTCCTCAGGCGTATACGTTATAGCCCTGGACGGACGAACCCCGACCTACCGAATAACGTGGCACCCATGAGCCAGTGAAAACGCTATGGGGAGACGGGATGATGCGAAGTGGCCCGTCATTACGCATTCATGAAGATTATATGCAGTTCGGGCACGTCCCACGTGGGAAATTGGACCGAGATTGTCCTTATCATCGTAAATCACGTAACTGATATTACCGAGAGAGACACCAACAGAGAGGGAGAGAGAAACAAAAACCTCGTCCATGTGTCGTGGCGAATGAGGTCGCTCACCTGCCGTACTTGACGAAATAAAGTTGGTCATCCAGATCAATGATTGTCCTCCGGATCAATGAACGAGGACTGTGTGTATAAATTATCGCAAAAGGAATTAATAAACAAGTGGCAGGGTCTAAACTCTGAAAATATTTATTCATTTCGGGCTACACATGGTTTTGCTGAGCATAACAAATTCTTAAATTACACTTGCGAACAAGCCACCCAAGTTGGTGTTAGCATCCTACAATGGAACTTTGCTATTCGAGCCACAATAATTCATCCGGTACCACGGAATGTTTCATGAAATTCTACAAGCAATGTGACACGTGTCAAATGGACCACATTCAGGAACTGAGAAGTACACGACAAGCAGAGTCCAACGCTGTAACCATTGTGCACACGTCATATCTCATTGTGGCGTATAACACGAAGCAACGGGATATTAATGCGCGTTGTATTCTTGACAGTGTCCACACTCAGCGAATAATCATTCCTGATGTCCCTCAGGAATAAAAAAATCATTTAAATGGACACCCCCCTTCATATGTCGAGCAATGTTAGGCCAGAAATTGGCTGATCAGCGATCAATACACTTGAATCATCGTCATTAAGCAAAAAATTAAAGGTTCGTTGTCATCGTTGACTTGACGTCGCTCTGGGAGGCTGGATCAGAGAAACTCTTCTCGATATCTCGGAGTGTTTTATCCTTCGTCTCCGGAAGGTATCTACAGAGGAAAAGGCTACCGAGAAGAGCTACCGCACCATAAAGCGCGAACGTGCCGGCTGGCGTAAGTACGTTAAAGGCTAGGGGACCTGTTTTCACGACCGCAAAGAAGCATAAAAAGGCGAATCCTGCACTGAGACCAGATCCCAAGCCTCGGTTGTTATCGTCGAATAGCTCAGCGCAGAGTAACCATGGTAATGGTACAAGTCCAACGGCGACAGTGCCGGTGTAGACGAATAGAAGAACAATGGGAAGCCAGGGTCTTCCGAAATCGTTGAAAACACAGCCAGAAAGCGTAAGAAGCAGGATGCAAGTTCCAAATCCGGATATCATCGCTAGTACTCTTCTTGAGTATTGTCTCGTCAACCAGCAAGCGATAACACTGAAGACAACACGCACCATATCTAGAATTAAGGTTCCCACGTAGCCATGATCCGGGCCAGAAACTTCCTGAATCATTTGGACGCAATAGAACGTCACGACATTTATTCCAGAGAATTGACTGGTCAATGACATAATGCAAACTATTAGAAGAGGTATGAGAAAGGTTTTAGATGAAAATCTGCCTTTCAAAATGGCATAAGTCAGATATGGAGTGAGCCTCGTCTCTGCTCGTTTCTCTGTGCCACCACACTCTCCTCCTCCACCTCTCTTAGAAGTCTCATGACTGGCTTTGAGATCCTGGAACGCTTGGTCGATCGAATGATCTCCTCTCAATAGCGTCCAAGCAGAAAGCGCATCTTCTCGTTTACCGCGGGACAGTAGCCAATTAGGACTCTCGGGGATGAAGATACCGAGTCCCATGCAGACGATGGGGATCACTGAAGTAATGTATGCTGTCAATCTCCAATCGAGCCATGTACCAAGAGCGTGAACGAGTAAGATACCAATTGCCACAGCAAAACTGAGTGCAGCAATGAGCAGGCCACGAAGACGCGGATGTGTCGTTTCAGCGATGTAAACCGGACTGGTAGCACCAAAAAGACCAGCACCAAAACCACACAGCAATCTGCCTGCTATGACGTACAGGAAGTTTTGAGCCAAAGCAATTGCCAACCATCCGAACAACACCACTGGACTTGTCACAAGAATGCAAGTCTTTCTGCCCAGCTTATCCATCAAAACACTCGCGATCCAACAACCAGGTGCCATTGTCAAAGCTGCTGACGCAGCTATCCAAGATTCTTCCTCGATCGATCTTACGATTACTCCCAAATCACTGCTCACCGTTGTATTCGTTACGTAACTTTCCCTTTCACCAGCTCTTGTTCCATTCAACGAAACCACTTTCAACTGGGGCAACAAGATCGCACTGTATCCCATTGTCATTCCCGTCACTACCGTTGCTAAAATTGGCACCAGTGCACTTTGTATCTGTCTCCTATAAAATTTCGAATCTTCAACCACAATTCTCTCCATACTCTCCAAACTCCGTTGACCCTGCTTGGACGTCATTTCAAAACACTAAAGTTTAAGTCACTTTTCAACTCGCTGATACTTCAGCAAAGTTCGCTTCATCGGCGTCTCCACTTTAAGCGAACATTCCTCTACATTCTGACCGTCAACTCTGCTTAATTAGGCTTCATGTATTCCCTTTCATTTTACGCTAAGGTCGACGAGAAGTTCCAGCACTTTTATCCACACCAACAGAACGATAAACATCGAAGTTTCATCATGGAAATGCACTTAATCACTCGCTAATTTTTCACCAGAGACATTGCTCGACTCTTCCGCGTCCCAGCTATCTCGACGACATAGTGAGAAAGGAATTATCCGTGGATTGCGGCTACGCTCACTCTCACAAAACTTTCTCCTTCTCCTCAACAGTTTTACATGCCAAACACGCGTGATACTTCGCGACCACAGCCCCTCTCCACAAGAATATATCGAACAAGGACGCGCAATCTCCACCTCGCTGAGTCATTCGTCAAAGATGTTGGTCAGAATTCTTCCGTTCCTGTGAACGGTTCACGCTCTTCCCGATCATAATGAACCCCAAGTTCCGTGCTACTAGTTGACAAAAAACCTACAGTTTCCTTCAAATTACTCTGAAGCTTGCAACGTTGAGATTCGACGAAACAAATTTTTTCTAGTTTGAGTTTTTTTTGTTCCAAGAGAGAATCGTTTTATTGGCCGGACCAAATATTCAATAATTATTATTGGCTCTACTGAAGAAATAACAGAATTTTGTTGCTTTCCAACTATGAAAACTTCAGGATCATTCCTTCAATTATTGACCTGGATCATTCGGACCAGGGTAACTGTAAATTGTATCAAGAGCATGGCGTGGCTCCGGTTAACAATATTTTTTATTTCCAAGGTCGGGTTAGGTCCTTATTCAAAAATGAAGAGCTGCTCCAGAAAATGAAGAAAATTTTTTCAAAAAATCTGCAAGTTTACATGGAAAACAATAATTCAAATAAAGCATCATTATCGTAAATGATTTATTAATTTGATTGAACATAATATTGGACGTAGATGATTGGATATAAATGATTCAAGCTCAGACGCAATTTGGTTATTTTCAACAAACAGGAAATGAGAAGGTGACAATGCTCTCGTCGTGCGGGCGTGGGCACACAGTTATACGGAATGAGGCAATGGGTATTGGAATTTCAAATTTTACATATTTTCGAGGCTTCAAGGTTAGGAGGAAACTATTTTTAACAGGTCCGCGCAGTTGGGAATGGGCCATCGAGTGTCGTCCATAAAGTCGTTCTTGTGGCAAGTTTTCGGAGGCTTCTTAAAACTTCCAACAGCGATGTCAAAATTGTGCAAAAATCGATCGAATCCCGTCATTTCCGAGGGTTGAAAAGTGTGCATAAAGTTTTTATTTTCATGGGTGAAAGGAAAGAGAAAAAAAGATTGGATGAAAAAAGGTTTTTGTAGGAAGAGCACAAAAGCATCCGTAGGGATATGACGTGCCAGCCATCGGGGCTAACGAAAACTTTGGCGTTCGACGTGACTGTTCCTTTGCCTCTTATCGCTCGTTCACTCGGTTGTGCCACGCAAAAGCGCGCAGTCGAGTTCGTTAAGATTTATAAGCGGTTTAAGCGATTAGGATTAGCTCTGGATAGACAGTATAACGTCAGACTGTGGCAGAAATAAAAGCAAGAGATATAACGGTTTGAAGCAACCAAGTGCACAGGATCCTGGTGGCACGGGGAACGGTACTATCCAGCCAAAATCCATTTAGCAGAAAGTAGGTTTGAATTAACCTCCCATCTCGACAGCCAGAAAAGTTTATAAGCAAATTACAGCAATGACTGCACCATCTTGGCTACACCAACTCTTATTGCTCCGCGATGAAACAGTCGCGGAGGTGTAACTTGCTATCAACGGAATTGGCTTCTTATAATTAGTCTTTCCGACGGCTCAACCTGCACTCAATACTTTAGCTTGTCATAAAATCTTATTAGAGCCTCAAAAGAAATTATTGAGTATGAAATTTTCCGCAACTACATGACGATTTTCATTAAAATTCAATTCCACTGAAAAATCAACGAAAGGAATTATTTTAGGCCCCGCCGCTCTGAAGATCGAATCGGAGGCTACGGAGTGGACGTCATTGACCTCTGTACTCGCCAACAGAAAGAGAGAGAGAGAGTGATTCTAGCTTATCATTGCCTCGAGACTACGATCCAATGTCGTGATTGTCTGCAGCAAATTCCACTGCAGCTTGGCCTGATTTCCGTTGAACGCAAGTCGATGAAAAGGCAACATTTATCTCGGGAAAATGGTTGCTCGAGTCACGTGAAACGTCAATACGTATTACCTCGAACATTCAGCATATTTTCAACAAGTTTTTCGTATTCACAGACATTTGTCCCAGGGACATGACGTACTTTCTATAGAATGGCACTAAGTTGAAATTTCTATGGGATCTAAATGTCTTTATTCATTTCTCTTCCATGATGCTCATACGCTTGCATACATAAAGATATGGAAAAACTGGAGGGAGGGCGTATGAATAGGTCATGTGAGCCCATCAGAGAAACATCTTTTTCCAAGCATATCATCGATATTTTGTGTTGCGCAATGTATGTGAGTGTGTGCCCTAGGAATAGAAGGAATGGGGTGGCCACTGCGGAGGCCATAAACTAGTGGGCTGCCGCAGGTGTTCGTAACAGCCACTTGTACCAAAACGTCGCACTGTGGCAAAGTCTACCGGGTTTTCTTCCTGTCTCAACCGTATATGTGATGCAAGATGGTTGGAACCCTTTCATTTTTTACCTTTTTGGCAGCTGCCGACCATTTTGGTCGGGCATCTCATTTCTCTTTCGTCTGTTCATCGTTTCACTTCACTTCGACATTGGCAAAACGTTCAAAACGTGCACATGGCAAAATCAACCGAAGTAACTCGCATTTGGTTCCCCTGGCTTTTCTATTTTTAGTGACAGCTGTTCTAAAAAGTTCCAAAAAACTGCTATTCCGAAAGAAATTCAGATAATACATCATACAAAAGAAAAACTTGGATATCAACGAAATAAAATAATTCGAAAAATGAGCTTTTTGCATTGTCAGCACAAAGCGCTGAAAACATCGTGCCAATTTCGGCACAATGCTGTTCTGTTATCGAGAAAATCCCTTTAATACTGCTCCCTTCCTCTGCATTCAAAAGATTCGAGGATTTCTCATATACCATGGCTGATTCCTCTGACGTTTCGTCTGTACATTACCCAATGTAAGTGGTGCTATTATCTCGGCTCAAAAACCGTATATATGTAGATATTCACGTACACATAAATATATGCGGATTCATACATATATATATGTGTGTCTATGTATGTATATAATTGTGTTGATAGGGAGAGCGCGAATGGAACAAAGCAAGAACGATAAACGAGGGTCCCACACGCCAAGCGATGGTACTGGAGTCTTCCACCGACGCGAGGCTTTGTACGCCTTCACACTCGAGATATATAGACACGGAAAGAAGAAGAGGCGCCTCTCGCGAGGAAATTACAGCCGCCGTTATACGCCGCCGGCTGGCAGGGTGGTACCCGAATGAACACCAAACTTCCGGGCTTTCGTGGCTTCGGCTCTTTCTCGCCAGCGATGATAGGATGGTCCGTAGTTCGAGGGGAAGGGACTTTGCTTTTCGAAAGTGCAAATTGAAATCGCGCACCCGAGCTACACACTACCATCAGTGGTTTCATATAATACTTTTACCTTCTGCCGCAATCTCTCCTACTCTTCCTCTCTCCCTCTCGCGCTTCTCCTCTTACTCATCATTTCCGAATGCCGCCAAGAGAAATGAGCTTAATCCCGTTTGTGGATTCGTCGGATCATCTCACTCACCTAAAACGAGAAACAAAAAAATCTCATTACTGCTGTGCCCAAAATTCACAAATTACTTGATGAAGCGGAAAAAATAAAATGGCGACCTAGAGTCTCGAAAACTTCGATCTTAAATACGAAAAAAATGACCCAAAATTTGCGTTCAATTACAATTATCGTTAATTGCTTGAATGTTATTATCATAATGATTATCATCATAGTTACTAATTACTATGTTAACTATATCGTCTCAATTATTATTTAAAAAAAAACAGTAATCACTGTTTGAATGAATTCCTAACTGAAAATATCCCAAACAAGTTGATAGCTGTATTTTATCTAAAATTGCTAAATGATGCTGCAATGAGAATTTAATTTTTATCTTAAGTTGCATGGACATGCATTCTAATTCAAAGAATTTCATCAAAATTAGAAGTTGTCAATTTTTGTCGTGTGGAATTTCCGTTAATAGAAAAGGTATTCACAATTTATAACTCTGAAGTTTGCAAGGTCGAGATTCAACGAAAAACATTTTGTCTATTGATTATTCATTGAACATTGAAAATCGTGGAAATTTTTTGTTCGCAAGAGAGAATCGTTTTTTTGGCCGGACCAAATATTGAATAATAATTATTGGCTCTGCTGAAAAAGTAACAGAATTTCGTTGCATTCCAACGATGGAAACTTCAGGATCATTCACAATTTTCAGTTATTCTGAAAAAAAAAAGAGTTTTCTCTTATCAAGTTTGATAACCCTAACCCACTCTGTATCCATGGGGAAGATTCCCGGTCAGAAGATTTGTAATGGAAGTAACAAAGAGCAAGTAATAAAAGCGTAAATGAGGATTTTGATCGATGAAGAGGAACAACTCAACGAGAAGGCTTGTCCCTCGGAGTTGAGGTCCGTGAAAACTTATAAATGTTTGGCACACAGTTTCATTTAGGATGCTCATCAAGTTCTCCGGCCAAGAGCGTTTAATCCAGATGTTCGCGTGTTTCCTCGTTGTTAGTCAAAAGAAGGAAAAAAAAGAAAGAAAGAAAGAACGTGGGTATCCATAGGTATTATTTCGAAGTAGTACGTCGACGAAAGTGAACAAAGCGAATTTACGATTGGCTGGTCGATATATAGAGACGCAAACGTAATATCACGGTCCAGAGGCCGAAACGTATCGTATTTATGATCGTAGAGAAATGTATGTCTGTGGCCCGGATAGATTGATCCAACGATCGATCATCGAATTGTATGTTCGTGACATACGATATCAAAGCAGCCATAGCGACGCAGGGTCTACGGTATAATATCGTGATGGGTCTCTCGTGACGTTTCACGAATGTAAACTCACCGCTCGACATCCACAATGTGCAACGGAATTTGCACACACATGCATATCAGTATACACTATTTACGCGCATACCACTATGTGTAGTTGTACGCAACATAGCACTGTATACATATCTACTACTATGACGTGCATAGAATCAGTGCAACAAAGCTGCGGAACACGTCCATGTGCTGCATATTCGAGCACCTCCAAAGTAACCCCCTCTGAATCTCTCTCTCTCGCTTTCTCTTTCGCTATCGCAGCAACGCTCCATCTCTTTCTGTATACTGTACGTATCAATTTACATTCTAGGAAGGTTTCGTTCGATTAATAGATGCGTGTGTGGATTAAGCACACAGGGACAGAAACCTGATGCTGCATGTGCAGTTATGTGACGATATGTGCTTCGGTTACATCGATACTTGGTCTACGAGGCAACACACATACGCTCATGCGATCAGATATCATATTCTCTTCGTTGGCTGTCTTTCTCTCGCTCCAGCTATACATACGGTTAGTTAATTACACTTAATTTATCGTTGGACCCGTACGATTACGCGGGTACTTGATATGCCGCGACACTCAAAACTCATACATCACACTTAATCGTTGAATATGAAACGTTCAGTCCAAGAGTGATTTTATGTATACGACCGAAAGCTTTTGCCTGTTTTGTCTCCCATATTCCCTCGTCTCTTCCATCCTTTCGCGTCTCCCTTGCGCTACCCATCGCCAACGTGTTCTATATTTCGTCCACAATTGCGGCTTTAACTAGCATCGACACGCATGTCCACGTATACGTTCGCGGCATCGTTTCGGTCTCGGCAAATTCAGATTTCGTCGACACGCGGCACAAGCTTATTCTCAATCGTTCAGGCTTTCATCGTGCCCAATGTTTCAAGGAATTCTGATCTTTTGGACGCAAATTTTGTACATTATCGAATGGAATTGTTAAAAAAATATATTTACTTATGAAAAGTTCAAGTTTCTGTCTCTTGGTTCGGGGCCAGTAGATCGTTCTTGGGCACGATCGAAAAGGCACTACGAGGCCGGAAAAAAATTATGAAATGAGCTCTCGTAGATAATAATTGGGCGATTTTTTAATGTTAATTGATAAAAAAAATTGAATCGTATTTTTTTAAAGAATTCAATTCAAGTCGTTATTTCCATTTTTTATTTTTCATTATTTTGATGTTCCCTTCAAATTTGACATTGTTTTTGTGTTTTTTCGTCTCGCCGGGCACTCCGAAAAATGTAATCACTATTTTAATGTGTAGATGCGTTCTTCGATGTGATATTTTGGAAAAAAAAAAAAACAGTGCAGAGAATTTGCGTGCTTTGGGAACTCACGAATTTTGGGATAGTCAGTGCTGTGCTCAGCAGGAAGAGACGAAATTTAAAAACTTGTTTTCAGATGGACAATGCATCGTTGATCCTCCCACACCGTCCCTCACGATGCCCCGGTGGAAATAGCAGACTTGTAACATGCGTCATCCAAAACGATGTTGAAAGAAAAAAAATAACTGTATCGTCGGTCTGCCCTTTTATCCTAGAGGTTTTATTTTTTCCGTTCATCGTTCTTTTTCGCTCATGGACCATTCGCCCATATACTATCTTGGGATATATAGATATGTTTTTAGCCCAAGCATAGAACAAACAAGGTTGTAAATATCATTTCGCCTTGGCGATGTTGCGTGGTCCGAAAAACTCGAGGAACTGCGAACCACGATACACTACGCCCACGAATTCTACTCAATCGCATGAGTTCCTCGTTCGTCCTCATTTCTGCGGGTTGTGTTGTCGCCAAACTGCATCCTGCGGAGCGGCGACGCTGATTTTCTCGCCTCAGACCATTAGGAGAAATTTTTTTCAAAATTAGAAATACGAATGAATTTTTTTTCAATTATGATTCCAATTCATTGGTTTCTAGTTCGTAAAAATGTAAATCAAGATGAAATTATAGAAAACGTTCTTGTTTGATTGAATATATTGCGTGAATTCGGAGTCCAAATGAGTGGAAACTTTTTTGCTTGCCATGTCACCGCACCCGCAATATCACGCGAGGGTAATCACGATTTAATGGGTCAATAACGTCCATCTAAACGGCAGGACCCATAACCTTCGAAGAAACAATTTACCGCTCTCCCGAGTCGATAAATCCGTATTTTGAATCTAGCATGTGGACGACGGTTCCTCGCGGTAGCTCTCAAGCTCTATAGACACAGGAGTAATGACGTCAATTCTCGTATATCGCCCTCCGTGGTATACGCAGCATTCAATTTTCCATTCTAAAATTATTACCATGAACGATAGGCAGCCAGATGACCCATAACTTCATGGGCAATTCCCCATTATTCTCCTACACGAATTCTTCGATAGGACAGTCTCAGTATCTTCGCTTTCAAGGGACCAGTTTCATCGTCGTGTTTTACCGAAAAGTTATACCCGATCCTCGACCATCCAACCAAAATTACAGAACTTCATTTTCCTAACCTCTATTATTGTAATATCGCGCTATCTGCGCCGAATGAGAAAACTCCTGGCCAAAGCCGCTACGACGACAAATTTGTGCAGAGATGGAAAGACGTCGAGGACTAAACGTTCCACCCCTCAAAATACAACCTGGAACGAGTTCTGATGCCGTTACGAAAAGAGAGGTTCTAGTTTTTCTCTGGAAATACTGATCCCGATGGGTCGTATCGACGAAAAAGTGAATTCTATGCTTAGTTTCACAGTGACACCGCTGCGTATTGGGTAAATTAATAAGTAAAGAAAGTGACTGAACTTGGATTAGGATCATAAAAACTACATTGAGACTGAGTATAAAAAAATGTCCGTTTCAAAATGCAGTCGGCGCACTTTACTAAGATACTCCGTGTAAAGAAAGCTGGACTCGTGTCTAGCGAATCTAAAACGTTGAAGAACACTCGTACGCGGTTCCCTTTAGTTTTATCTAGCGGATTGGCCTAGTGGTCACCATAAATAATGACGAAAGCTTTTATTAGCAATAATAGTTTACATGCACGATCCACCGAGCGGTCTAGTTTATTTTCTGATTATTCTCGTTCTCTGAATAAGTTTTCCGATCAGGGGACAAATTGCTCTAGTCAACGCTATAATACTCGTGCGTTCACCGGAAAGTCACGTCTTTCCTCTAGTCCATAAGCTCGCCAGGCGCCGCTGTGCGTTGCGGTGATGCTCCGTCGCCTGAAACATGTTTCTCTCTTTCTTTCCTCTCGGCGGGATGCTCGAAGCTGCAACAACAGCTCTCCAGACTATTGGATGGCCCAGCGAGAAATTGGAAATGGCTCATTGGACCTTAGTCGAAAGAGTGCGACAGCTCGAGGTTTAATTTACACGAAAGAACGTGTGAAAAAAATCAAAAAGTGTATAAAAAAGTTTTGTACTTTGGTATTTTTTGTTATTGACGCTTGCGAAAATGCTCGGCAACTACTTTAGAAATTCTACAGAACTCTCATACGCCACGCACCGTCGTTGTACAATTCTCGAGTTATCAACGATGATGCGCCGACTCTTCGGATCCAATTCGTTCAAGACATAAACGCGAGTATGACGAGGATGAACTCGACGGGAGGTTCGAGAATAAGCGACGATAATGCCTCCTCTTCGAAGAATGAGAGACGTCTTTTATAGCCCTTGTTTTTATAAAAGTTTTTTTTATCGTTTTTAATTATTTTTCGTTGTTTGTTCATATCGTAGACTTGGACGACTCGATATTTTATGAGTCAACATACCCTCGTCTCGGTATGCAGCAGCAATTTTTAATAGAAGTCTCATATTTTTATGCAATAAAGAATTTTTCATGAGCTCTTCTCGTATCGAAACATTTCGCTGTAAATCTTACGTGGAATACATGCAACGATAGCAATACGAATGGATGTAAAACAATATCCGGCTTCCCGGGGATGAACCATAGCACTCTCGATTCCTATATTCAAAATCACCAGACCAGCATCGTGAATGTAGAAAGAAAGCAAGACGGAAGAGCAGAAGGTCTATCCTCTGGGATCGGTTGAGTGCAAGGATATTATTTGCATAGTACGAACGTAAGAGTCGGTTTTCACAGTGGTGGATGTACTCCCAGCTTTCCTCGCTATCTTACTCGTACTTATGGAGTTACTCAATGCGAACTCCATTGCCGAACCAGTAAACACACTTCTACGACAACTCAAAAATGTCTATTCGACTTTTTCTCCTCGTATCGAGTTTGTTTATCAAACAATCGATTTACTGCTAGTTTTCCACATACAGGCTCGATCAGATCATGAAATTCTAATTTTCTGTCGAAAATACTAAAAGTTCGAGGATAATCGTGAAGGCGGAAAAAAAAGCCCCTGTCAGCGTATTTTTGGCATTTTTTCGCGTCCGCTGACAGGGCCTTTTTCTGATTAGTCAAACGAGACCGGAGAATTTTCATTTCGAAAATTCGAGGTGACTGCTGCATCCTCTTAAGGGGTCATGTACAGTTGGAAGACTAAAAAAAACTTGTTTCTTTACGATTTTTTTCTGGATAGAGAAGGAATAATATATTCCAAATTCATTCCTATCGTTTTTGAACCAATAAATGAAAAAAATTTGGTCGACAATTGGAATTTCATCTTTGGGGAGCCGCCGTTTTATCAAAATTCGAAATTTCAACTATTCCTTCGATGAATACCTGGATTCATCTATCCACTAAACAAATCTCCTCGGTTTTTTTATTTCAGCTGATCCAAACAGGAGATTTCTTGCTCACCGCGAAACGCCTTTTTTTTAGAGAACACACAGGAGATCAACTGCAGGAGCTATGTGAAGCTATATTTTTGAAAATAAAAAATGGCGATAGAGAGTTGAAAGATGACACTACATTTGATTCCTTCGCCTTTTATTCGTCAAATGAAATCCCTATCCAGAAAAAATTCGTAAAGAAACAAGTTTTTTTTTGGTCTTTCAACCCCTTAAAGAAAACCAATCAACAAGAGCCTCAGAACCTGTCATTTACTAATTGTTTCAGGAAATTTCACTCGTCGCTTTGTGTCACAATTCCAAAAACATTGGCTAGTCAGCTGCTTCGATTAAATTCGTGTTAATTATCAAGACAAAACGTCGGGGAAATCCATTTTCCAATACGAATGAAAATGGCCTCAGTTAATCTTTGAGATTAATCAATCATTCAAGAATTCATGCACAATTCATTCGGAGTTTTATCAGTAACTTTTGTTATCATTACTGTTATCAATTATTGGAGTTATGATTACGGTTTTGATGGTGTTTGGACAGAACTGTTTTACACAATCACTGAGGAATACGACCTTAAAAGTTTGAATGGGAAAGAGGGCAGGGAGCTAGCAAGTCAAAAAACACACGAACGGAACAAAGTACAAAGTTACAGAACTGGCAGTTGGATAGTTCTTGATGGTATTTCAATTCACTTGCCATTCGTCTTTTATAGAGTTTTCTTTATACATCCCAATCGAGCTTTGCCAAGACAAATATAAACATAGAAAAGACGTTCGGGCAAATCGGCAGGCGGTGGTGGTTGGTCGGTGAAGACGTTTTCTTGAATCGAATGTTTCGTGTTCGATGGTATGGCTAGGAAACTTGCTTTCTCATATATAGTTAGTGTTGTCGTAGTTGTGATCGACTAGAGTTCTGGCTTCCATTGGTTTCTCTTCAAGTGTACGTGACCCTCGACCCTGCGCCAGGTCGAGCCACCTTCTCCAGCAGTCGCTAGACCGCACATACGGGGTTATATGGGAACATATTGATATTGGTGTTGTTTGTATATACAGAGTGGTATGCCAGGCCGCAATGTCATGCAATAAAGCTTCGAAGAGTAGCACGTAAGAAGAATGAGGTTCGTAAGGTGTACGAGAGACATTCGTATACAAAGAAAAAGCAAGAGTGATCGAAAGCTGGAACGTCGTCGGAAAGGTTTGCGAGCCGTGCATTGACCGCTTCTGGGCAACCAATCGCTCGCGGCTTTTCGGACATACGAACAAACACGAAAGAAACTTAAATCGTAAAAGTTTAATGGGGCTACGGCAGCGCACAGTACGTGCCAGCCTGCGGTGACGGCCAAGCAACCCTCTCTCTCGTCTCGGCTGCAGGTTTGCACCCTCCAGTAAAATTGACATCGGGCTGCGGTCTCTGTGGTAAAAGATCGAAGATTCGTATGTCAGGAAGTCGATATTGTTGTTGTACCGTGCGGTTACGAGGCGGTTATCCAGCCCTTCGATATATCTAAACTCGGTACAAATTTGGACCACGTGCTAAACTTTATACTTTTATCCTTCGTTCTATCTCAACTACATCCTAGTTTTTTCTCATTCTGCATCATCGTTTCTCATAATACGAAAAACTCTTGGATTTATGCCCCACTAGGAGTATCGCTAGAATCATTTTTGAAAGTCAATTCTTTGCAGTTGCTGTTCCATAATTTCTTGATAGTGAAATTGGAATCACGATGTATAACCAGACCGACTGATCACAGAACGAATAAAATGGCAACAATCGCTATCGAAATATATCGTGACCCAGAACTTTTTATTAGGGGATGTCGAAGCAGCTAAATAAGTAAACTGCAAAATTTATGCAGAGGTCCAAATTTATGCCAAATTCTTCACCTCATCAGTGCGGCGCGTAGCAGCACAACATCGTTCACGGAGTCTGTAAAACTTTTGATAAAAGAGTTTTGTGGGAGAAGCTTGTAAGAAGTGGAGAAGCAAGAAAAAAAAGAACAAGCGATTGGGTGAAACGAGCAACACACAGAAGCGAAATGCACTCGTGTCCCGGGACCAGTTTTGTACGAGTCAAACAACATCGCGAAGCCCGAAGCTTATACTAAAAGTATGTATGTTGGTTGACACGCGGGAAAAGAGATTGCGGGTTGTAAATTTAAGTTTGAGAGTTTTCGTGTCGCGCACGTTCGTGTACGTTGAGTTCACGCTCACGTATCTCGCCGGAGATTTCTCGCTGCCGGCGGTGCTTAGTGTGTGTAGACGTTTTTCGAACAGCTTATTTTTCCTTGGATGTGAATGAAGGCTTTAGTAGATTGAAGACAATTTTATAGAGAAACATCCACCAGCCAGATTACTTTATGACTCCACGTGAGATGTTTTCACACTTTCGTCTCAAAACCAACAAAATTTCGTGACGAAGTTTGCTGAATATTTCAAAAAATGGTTCACTAAACTTTGCCAAGTGTGAATGCTGCTCGAGGATTTTCCGACTATTTTCCACTTTGTTCAGAGCCTCAAAATCTACCAAAGTCAAATTTTTTGAATTATTGCTCTTTGCAAACGAAAAACTTTCAAAGGTGAATCCAAAATGGCGCCTCATTACCGTTGAATTATTTTTAGTCATAGAAATTAAATTTCAACTCCCTCGTATGCACCCGAAAGTTGTCACCGCATTTCCATGCACATGGTCCCCGCGTGGCCGAGTGCATTTTTTTTTTCTATCCAAGTTTGCTCTCGACTTCGCTGAACTAATTCGCTACTTCCTTGACGGAGTACACAGGACTGCATTGCACTGCTCGTGAGCTCCAACTATGGCTGTTTGTGGAATAGCAACTAGCGCTTCACATGTCTGTCGGTATGAACTCGTACGAACGATTTGTGTCTGACAGTTCAATTGGTTTTTACAGTCGGAGAACCGGAATCGGAGGAGCATTCCTTATTCCAGGAATACGGACGGAAACTGAGATTACACAGATTACAGGATGGAGAAATCTTGAGGAGTTCCCAGAAAAGCAAGTGGTTTTTTGAGCTCCGTTGTACATTTGAAGTTTGTCCAACGAAACTTCAAACATCACTTTGAAAGAGTTACTCCACTGTGAACTTTGAGTTTGCAGAGGCAATGCTTTGAGACTAAGAGAGATGGAAGCAGTGCGCGGTGAAAACAAGAGCCATAGGCGGAAAGGTATACACGGGAAGCCTTTTACTTGATTTCCCGCACACCTGAGTGTGGAAACTCGGTTTGTAGTTATAGATTTAACGCACAGTGGCAAAGAAACAACTTTTTACCACTTTGCCAAATTTTCCAATATCGTGAAACGAAAAGCAATGAGTGCAACGGTGCGGGAATTTTCGTAAAGTTTCGACGACGCGATGGTCTGAAGCTTCGAATCGGCTGGGCCAGTTGAGGTTCGAAAGAATTCCATGGTAAAGTTCTCAGGGAGAAAGAAGACGAACGAGAGTGAGAGGGACGTCTGTTTGAGCGTGAAACAGTCCTGAGCGGAAGTTATTTGCGAGGCCTACAAAAGAGAGCAGCATAGAACCTCCGCGCACAGAGGAAGGGTGAAAAAGTCAGAGGGAGAGCGAACGTTTTCTTCATTATTGAGCTTTCAAAGAGAAGCTTAAAATATTCGCCCCCAGCATACGAAATTCAAGTCAGATCCAATCATTCCTTTCTCGTTGACGAATCGTTGCGAGCAGATATCTTTAGAAAATCGGGAAGACTCGAAGAATCACGAACAGACAGCGAAGAGGGAAACGGAAAATTCACAGACCTTCTTACAACAGGAAATCCCCAATTATTTAGTTCCCAACCTTCGACCTCGTCGCGGATTTTCGCATGCGAACGTTCAACTATTCAGACCTTCGATAATTACGTTTTTATGGCCCAACCAAAATGGCCCAACGACTTTCCGGAATTAAAGAAAAAACCACAGCAAACGTCTTTTCGTCTCCGCAGCTCGAGTCACACCGACGAGATCTATTTATACATGAAGAACTTAGATTTCTATCACGTTTCGCGACAACCATTCCTATCCGGTCCTGTGGCGCAACGGATAACGCGTCTGACTACGGATCAGAAGATTCCAGGTTCGAATCCTGGCAGGATCGCAAATCATTTTTTTTCAACGTTTCTCATAATGAAGGAATCGCCATTATTTTTAGTTTCCAATCAATACCCAATTATACTCAATATTCAGGTTTCACATTTTGATTCCGTAAGCACATTTCCACCCTTATTGCATTTTTAATCACCGTTAACCTCAACATGACTAAATATATCGTTGTCTTTCCCATGCATCAAAAAAATGCATCAAATATTCATTCCTTGATTCCTGCTAACGATATTTGTAACGATCTATCGGATCTAGAGATGTTCTTGTTGCATAATCGACTTGAATCGATTTTCCATTTGAAAAAAAAAAAAAATTAATTACGTTTTTTCCATCGTGTACGCAAACCACCTCAATATAAAATTTATTTCGCAATCGTTCTGACGTTTTCGCAAAGATAATACAATCCTGAGTCACTAATTATTCACAGATAGTGCTTTCTCGTTGTTAATTGTTTCATACAAATGGGTCGTTATTGATTCTGAAGATTTGTTTTCGTGTATTTGTAGCTCCATGCAACATTTGACGGTTTTAATGAATAATCGATTGAATTTGCGATCTGGAATAATTAAAAAGTGGAGATAATAGTAAATAGGGTTTCAACCAAAGTCTAGAATGGGGTAGTTGTGTGGGGAGAAAAAAAAATGGCCCATGAGGGGATCGAACCCGCGACCTTCGCGTTATTAGCACGACGCTCTAACCAACTGAGCTAATGGGCCAGTCGAAAATCGTTGCATATTGCAGTTACATAGCATATGCACTTATTACCTATGAGTAAATCTCATGAATAATTAACTTGACCTATGATGCATGAGATTGAAAGTTCTATAGTTCCCTCCGAGTAGAGACAAAATTCAGTTTCAAAAAATCGTGAGTCGAATCATCGTTATCGACCTTTTGTTAATATTTTTGTAATTTTCTCTACCATTTTCTCATGAGAAAAAAGTTTGTCGTAAAGATTTCTTCAAAAATTATCGAAAGTTTGAGTTTTACGAGACAGCAGGAAGAACGAAAATGAAATAAAACACCTGCGTTGATCGGAAGGTGAAAATTTGTCAAATTCTCGACAATGGCCACCCTGCAATCACGTGCAAATAGAAAATGACCGTATCAGTATTTTTCATTCGTCGAGAATTCTTCTTCAATAGTCCACGTCGAAGGACACAAGTATCCTCCACGGTTACGAGCCCAGGCATCGTTATCAATCTTTAGTTTTATGTTACGATCCTGAAAGTTGTCTACGAGAATGCTGGCACGAGTCCAAAGTGCAATGGCCAGAGCTTTTTAGCCTCAAAAGATATTTTCACTGTACAGGTAGAAAAAAAGCCATTGGCGTCTAGCAAGGGTCGCACCTTGTAGAGTATAAGGAGAAAACTCCGGTGCAACGCGTCTCTTCCATTCCTTTCCTCGAGCAATTAACTAGAGTAATGGAAGGGAAACTTTTTTCATTTGATTACTCGCGATGTCAAGACGTTTCTCGGCCTCTTCATTAGTTGACCGATAAGACATTCATGAGTATTTTTACTGACTTCGTCCACTCGTAACCTCCGAGTTTACGTTGCGACGGATTTCATATTGCAATTCCGAGTTTCTTCATTTACAGAAATTTTAACGTTCGGTAATAAATCCAAGGACTCATTAAAAGTGTATAGTAAAAAATAAACGGAGCAAAAAGCTGTAGAAAGTGACGACCGGAGTTCTCTATGAAAAATCAAAAAAAAAAAGAAAATAAATCTACAGCAACCCTAAGCGAAGTCGAGCCACAGAACTGCCAATTGCCTGATTCATATAATGACGAAGCGCCATAAAACGAAATCAGGCACGATTAAACCAAAAATGTGTCTGGACGTAACGAGGGAATCGTAATGAGGGAATGGAAGTAAAAAAATGCCTTTTTTCTCCGTCGCATACTCATCGCATTTTATTCCACACTTGATTTTATTTCAATGAAGCCTAAAAAGTGCAAAAACTTTGAACCGCCATTCGAAGGTGACGTTTTACAATTATTCTTATAGAAATATCGAACGAGCTCGGTACGATAGATCAATATGAAAAAATCAAGAACGAGGATATGAAATATAGAGAAGAAGAAAAAAGATTTGAGAGCCTATTATGTAATCGTAGGTGAAGGGTTTTCAAACGAGGTCGCGATGCTTGGTCTACAGCAGAGTATAGACTGCAATGCGATCACTGCACTTTGTGCCCGATGGCATCGTCGATAGTTCACGCGGTCGTTCGACTCATCGAGACCTGTGGGGTTTCGTTGTGTTGTTATATAATATACTATGGTTGTTCACATATATATGTATCTACGTGAATAGGCCGGTGGGAACGAGCGAGAACCAACGCGGAACGAATGGACGCGGGTGTTGGTGAGTGAGTATTAGCATATAAACTAGAAAATGTTTTATCACGTTGCAAACTCGCCAAGTCCCAAGCACTTCCAGGCAATGGGAACGAAGAAAACATTTGAAAAAAAAAAAAAAACAGCAAGTGCCTCCGCCACTGGGAATTTCTCACATAACTTTTGCCCTGGTCCTTCGACAGTAATCGTAACGCGACGAATGAATTTTCTTGTCCATGAGATTTTACATGGGGTTAGTGGCCATGGGGTTCCAAGGAAAAGCCTATGAAGGTACATGGAGGAAACGGATTCGTTTTGTTTAGTAAGAAATGAAATGTTTTGGGAAAATTGTCCTATACGAAGTTTAAGAAGCAAAAGAATTGTAGCACCAATTGCAAAACAGCATAGTATTTTTTAACACTCACAATTTTTCTTAGCATGAATTATAAACAGTTCGATATGAATAAGAAACAGTAATGCGCGCGATCATGAATTTCAGGTTTGTTTCCATGAACAATTGACTATGTTAGATAAGAATTCAGTTATGAGTGAGAATATCTCAAATTTTAAACGTCGACATAGTAAAATTCTATTATCCCAATATGAATGTATATCGAACATGTGTGAAATTTTATCACACGTATTGTTTTGTTTACCATGACCATTGCAATTTTCTTTAATTGCTATGCTAAATTGTGAAATCGGTTTTAATCTGATGATCATGTTTTACTATGCTGTTTAGAACGATATGTCGCACTGCCATTCGAGATATTGCTGTAATCTCCAAACTGTCCTCGAAATACTATAATTTTCAACAATAAATAACTGGATTCCTAGTATATTTCTTCATAATTTTCGACTTCGTTTTCTCCGTGTAGAGGAGGGAGACACATCATCGAGACCCGATAAAGAGCAGTCCATGAGAAGGAGGAGCAAGATCAAGCTAAAGGAAAAAAGGGCGTTCCCCCCTTCTCACCTGAAGTTTCACCCCCATGATCGACTACCCCGTGCCCACATCCCTGGAGAGCCTGCTCAAAAATCAGTAGATAGCAAGGCCATTGACTTTGAATATAAAGACTTTGAATATATAAACATTGCGACTGGAAGCAGCGGAGAGTTCATGAACAGTTATTCCGAAATACATACACAGAAGCTACGATAAAACGAGAGATGCATATTTATCGCCTTTTAACGACGTCATCAGGCGCAACTCTGGAAGTGCAAACAAACAACTGCTGCATCCGATAGAGTCACAGTCTCTCTTCTACAATGCTGCGTATCTACAGATATACATAAATCTGGAAAATATAAAAACTATTCCTGTGTCCATTGCTCCTGGCAGAAAATGAAGAAAATGCCACGAGAAAAGGACAAATATAGGAAAAAAAAAGGAATTTAAAGACTTTCCTCGACATCCGATATATTTCCAATTCTTAACGGCATGGAAACGCAAAATGAAAAGAGAATCATTATCAAAACCTGATGAGGAGATTCTGACAGGGAGGAGAACTCTCTGTAAAGCCTAGTCAAATCCGGTCAGTTCCTGATAATCCCCACGCGATCTCGACGTTGTTTAAGCCTGATCAGCTTCACTGTCAGGTTCAAGTTCTTTACACTGACGTTCGAAAAGTAAATTTCGAAAAATGAAATGCAGGAACCACGAATCATACCTGCTAATTTTCTCCGTCGTCCTTTTTCTTTAAATTGGAGTTTTATGTGTTTCAAACCTGGAAATCGAAGGAAACTCATTCAGGCAAATCGCTACTAGAATTTTCTACGGACCAGCTGAGTTCAACAAGGCACGAGATTAGGTTTTTGAAAAATTCTGATTCATAACGAATGTTCAGGGGATACGTGTGAATCATGCTCCGTAGTGAAGTGGCTTAAAATAGCACAATTGTCTCGCAGCATGTCCATCACACTCTCCGGGCTGAGGCTGCGTTTTCTTTTTTGCGGTAACTGTTTATCCGCAGCGGCGATCTCAGCGTCCACATGGATTCTCCGAGTGTGCCATGAGTCGACTCGATTAACGCCCTCGTGCAGCTCCAGCAGGGTTTTTTCAACTCGAAGGAACGGCCACCAAATGCAGAGGATTTGTGTCTTCACTGGCGCATGTTCACGAGCCATGCGGTATCTGTTAATTAAGACGCTTTTGCGAAAAGATTCTTACGCAATGATAATCGCAGCCGAAGAGTTAACTGCCTCATCTTATCGCTGGCTTATCGTCGCGCACCGATACGAACCTTCGACGAGATTAATGCAATAATTAGACCATTACTCTGCGCAAAAAAACACTGCGACTAACACACAAGCATAGTGCGTGTGTGTGAGAAAGGGATAAAGAATTCTTTGGCTCGGAAATATATTCACATACTTCGATAACGAGGCAGAGAGGTCACGCTTATTTGCGGCGACGTAACCATACGACATGAGAAAGCGGCACTGTATTTACGCTGTTTTAATTTATAAACCGAGTGAGAGGAAACTGAGTACGGAGTAGGGGAATTCGTTAAGGCTCGCAGGTCCTCGGTGGTATGTAACGAGCGTACGTTTTTTTTTCTCAAAACACATACATGCAGACACACTCGGGCGAAATCCACTGCAGGAAGTCGTAAAGTCGATGTGACGGAGACGAGAAAATGCGAGAAGGACAGGGTCATAAACGAGGGCAGGAATCCCTTGGCAACTCACCGCCATCGAAGCAGCAGAGTTCGCAATGAGCAGTGGCTTCTCTCGGCCCGTTTGGCACTCTAGAGATGCATTAGCTCGTTTTACCTTTCCGCGAAAATTCTCATTCCGTAAATCATTGGCTTGCATCACGAGACCATTCTCTTGTGCACAGTGTCCCTGGAATTGAACAAATTCTGAGACGTTGGAAATAAACTGCAGCATTTTTACCTCGTGTTACAATTCCATTCGCCGCCCCGGTTCTTAGATTTTCATCGAGATCTTTCAAGATTCTCATATCTTCGAGGCAGAGCTTACCAGGAAATTCTACCTGGAGGAATATAAAGAAGCGATAACGCCCCGCGTATTCGATATGAGATTTCTCCCCCCCCCCCCCCCTCCTTCAAATTTCATCTGGCAAGGTTTTTCGTAATCCCAAAATAACGTATGGAACTTCATGTCGGAGGTAGAAATCATCCTTGAGAAGAGAATTCGATTCATTCGAATATGCTATTCGAACATACATTTTTCTTCATTCCACGATGTCAGCCGAGTCGATTTTTCCTATTAACTTGAATCTCAAAAATAAACACAACTTACGAGAGAAATTATTGGACAAGCGATGCAGGAAACCTTTCGAAATTCGAAAACATTACGAAACTCCAATTGCTCATCCACGTTTGGAAATGATCCTGAAGTTTCCATCGTTGCAAATAAACGAAATAGAAATTTTTTCGAAGTCAAAAAAGCAGACTCTTTAATCCACCAAAAGTTTTGGAAAAGCATAAAAATGAGGGAAAATGTCCGAAACTTTTGGTGAAATAAAAAAGTTGCCTTCTTGACTTTGAAAAAATTTCCATTTCGTTGATTTGCAATGATGGAAACTTCAGGATCATCGTTCGGAAGCATTTTGACTATTTATCGAGATATATTCACTGGATAAGATTCGATTCTCTTATTGGGCCTCTCGACGAAATAATTAAAAAAACATCTGAACGCGACCGAACCCCTGGACAGTGATTTAATATTTGATTCGCACGTCAGTTCGTTACCAACATATCGAGTTTCGTTCCCAATGAACGCGCCATGTGAAGAGGCTTAAACTTAATTAAATAAACTCTAATAAGCTAAGGTTGACGTCTCGTTAAATACACACAGGGATGATGTACGATTGGATGTTCCTTTGACGAAGCCTTGGCTTATGTGTTGGCGTGAAGACGAAAATAGTCGGTCCGTCTGGTATATTCACGCATCAGAACGAGTACTCACGCTTTCGAGGAACCGAGTTGCAGAAAGGAAGTCAGATAGAGGGAAGGAGAGGAAGGAAGCGAGAGTCTTCCCATCCCTTTTTTTCTGCTCACGAAGGAATGAGACAGAAAGAACTGGAGAGGGAGAGAAAAGCAGTGATAAAGTGAGTATAAAAGAGGAGCTAAGGAGGCAGGCACATTCGGGCTACTTTAATTAGCGAGCCGACCCAACTGATAGGATCGGAAGCCTTTCTTGCGAAGGACTTTGGTGAGCGACAGAGATGTCCATAGTGGGAAGGCGCGGGACGACGTAGAGGATGGCTGAGGTTAATGCGATTAAAGTATGCACTCGCACGAAGACGATCCTGCCGGATCATTCGATAGTCTTGAAAGTAAAGAGTACCACACAGTAATGTTAAGACCGCTATAGAAGAAGCTAAAAAGAGGTGAGGATAAGACTGCTGCGACTCAAATGGGGAAAGAGCTCTCAAATGAGATTCGTTCTCGAAATGAAACGATAAGAAAAGTCTGCGCGCGAAATTCTCCCAAAGAGGTCAGCAAAACCTACTCCTCGGTTTTCTTTCGATCAGAGTCGTACAACGTAATTGTGCAATGAATTAAATCACATGCCAAACGTTCGGTTTTGCAATAAATGGCATCATGTGTTTAGAATAACTGCGGAGATGATAATACAAATCTAGGGTGGAGGTCTTGACGCCACAAATCAAGAAGATTACCCTTCGATCCTGACCTCTGGAACATGGTCCATGATAAAATCATGATATGTAAACATAAGAAAAAAAATATTGTTAATATTCAAGAGTTATGGCGTTTATACAAAAAGATACAGCGCGCTATGGTGGAGTGAAGATATGGCGCGTTCGTGGAATAGTACCGAGGGAATACTGATTAGTACAAAGTATAAACGAGCAATGTTCACGTACGTCGTTACTTATTTCGAAATGCCACGAGAGTGAGAGAGAGGGAGGCAGAGAGAGGTCCTTCGGTGGCGGCGAGATATTCTGCACAGAACACCTGAGAAGGAGAAAGAAAGAGAGGAAAGGCAACCGCGAGAAGCCCAACGAGGCTCTCTCTTTCCCTTGCACTCCGAAAGTCAAGATCTCGTCCGATTCTCCAGCATAGAAGAGCCAGGGCCCAGGTTAAATCGTGATGCAAGCACTGCAGGAGAGCCCGAACTTGCGAGCGGTACCGAGAGCGTTTCGCAATTAACACCAAGTCACGAATAGCACACTGATTCTCAGGCTCGGTTCCCTGCTTCAACATAAAAATTATGCCGAGTTTATGCTGGCAATTGGACTGTATACTTGCCCCCTGTTGATTCTGCGCAATTCTAATGATAAATTTGCCCTGTCCAAAAAGTAGGTAATAAGAAGAACGAACTTCAATTATGTCTAGTTAGTGAAATATTACAGTCCTTCCTGGCACGTTCAGTTTGAAAAAATCCGCCAAGTATTTTTCACAGAATTTGTAATCAATTCTCAGGAAACGTTCATCGAGATATTGGCAAAAGTGCAAAGCGAGCCACGCATTTTTACGAGAATCCTCCGAAAAATTTCCATTTTACGATAAATCTTTGAAATTAAACCAAAAAATGAACTTTAGAACGTCACTGAGCTATTACCGCAAATCCTGTGCAACGAATATATCCCAGAATATCAAGAATTGCCTCGGAAAAATGAAATACATTTTGAAAATAATTGAATTGTCGAAAAAACTTGATGGGCTACACCGGATATGGATTTTTTCGTCATGGGTTTTGTGAAATTTGTTTCGATGTTGTTGCACGAAGGATACTTTGTCAAAGTCAGCAATAAAAGGAGGAGGAAGGAGCTTCCCATACAAGTTATCTTGTGCATCAGGAGTGGCTTTGCATACAGTGCTGAATTATTGTCCGCGGAAATATTTATCATACACCAATTACGTTCCTATACAGTGTTGGACGGTGAGGTATAAAAGGCAGACAAAGAAATCCGATATCGTCACTGAAAGGACACGAACGTCAGATAAGCTAACAAATGTCCTCAATGAATAACAATAAGAAAGCTGGTTCAATTTGTATTTCATTTACATCGGAGGACGTGCTCTGAGTTATAAATTATATCGAGAGGGCGGGAAAGAGCGGACGCAGGTCTACCTCTCTGCGTACCAACCGAACCAGCAAAACGCGATCGAGGATCCAACCCAATGAACCACTCAGCTGCACTGCCCGAACTGAATTCCCGATAAGATCAAATTAAGCGAGTTCTTTTTTCGTAAGTTCCTTTCTTTGAGGATAGCGCAGAACGGATCGAACGATGGAGTGCGGGAAAAAGTTAAAGAGAGTTTGAATAATATGCTCCACTCATGGACGATTACGAGGGATGTTGAACGATCGTTTACACAGTAACAAGCCCACTCAAACGTTCGATAACACTTTTCGAAGGCGTATTGGAATCTTGAAAGTATTATTTCTTGGGCTCACTCGATGGCCCATTAGCTCAGTTGGTTAGAGCGTCGTGCTAATAACGCGAAGGTCGCGGGTTCGATCCCCTCATGGGCCAATTTTTTTTTCCTGCACATTACGTCTCCAGTGCATCCTAAATTTCAATGCTACTTGACGGTTCCATCAATTTATTTATTTCTCTTAATTTTTCTTATCATTGTGCTCTATACTTGTTTTTTCGACTTCCAGACATATTTCTGCTCCATGCTCGACTAAAAGTTCGATCCGTTGGTTACGTTTTTCGGGAGCATCGTCAAAAGTTCGTGAAATCCACGTTTTTTTCGTCTCGAAAATAGTCAAAACATAAACGGTGTTCATCGATAATACTTTTTTGGGAAATCATGGCATTCAATGCTCATCGATGATGGGGTTCGTTGCGTAATATGTGAATGAATGATGAATTGATATTTCCAACATAAAAACAGTATGAAAACCGGACAATGGCTCACAAAGTTTCATGCTAGATACGAATAGGCAAAATAAACTTCATCAAATATGTCGGCCCATTAGCTCAGTTGGTTAGAGCGTCGTGCTAATAACGCGAAGGTCGCGGGTTCGATCCCCTCATGGGCCAATTTTTTTTCGCTCATTATTCAACCGAAAGTTTTGTATAGCACACGAGTTGAAAAAGATCTTTGAAAATTTTGATTTTAAACATTTTGTTAACATACAAATATATAAGAATTAAATTCTCCCCAGCTCATCAGGATCGGCAATACTCACTCGTATATTTTCTACGAGTCCGCTTTATTTTATCGCGGTTGTGGGAGTCTCAGATGCGAATAAAATTTTAGACAATGGAAAGTATTTCTTTTTGTAGTAAATTAATCTCGACGAAGCATCGACGGCCCATTAGCTCAGTTGGTTAGAGCGTCGTGCTAATAACGCGAAGGTCGCGGGTTCGATCCCCTCATGGGCCAATTTTTTTTCTTCCGAAAAATTAGAGAAGTTTTGATATTGTAAACCAATTATAAATTGATTTCTGCCTTTCCCAATTAATTTCGGGAATTATTTGAGAATGAAACCGGATTTTTTTTCAAATTGAAATACTTCTTGTACAAATACTGGAAATCACAACAATAAAAATCAGCGCATCGTAAGTTTGGAAAATGTCGGCTTCAAAAACAGGATGGAAAAAGCCATTTCACTATCATGCGTTTAAAATAATATGAAAAGTTGCATTATTCACTTCGAATCATGAATATTTAGCGAAATGAATGTGACTCGTTTTTATTCCAAATAGTATTCTTGAAAGACGACGATACAGTCGCTCAGGAAAATGTAATAAAAAACCACTGCCGAATCAATTGTAGGATTGAATGTTTAAAAATCCGCGATGATGGAAAATAAATGTAATTCGTCGAATGTAACGTACAAAGTGATACGCAGGATACAAAAACGGTTTGAACGGGCTAGCAACACATCGGCCCATTAGCTCAGTTGGTTAGAGCGTCGTGCTAATAACGCGAAGGTCGCGGGTTCGATCCCCTCATGGGCCATCTTTTTTTTTTCTTTTTTTTTCTCGAGATCAATAAAGTCGATTATCTTGCATCATTATAATTGCAAATGAAGAACGAAATGACGATTCAAATGAAATTGAAAAGTATATTTTCGAACATAAAAACGAGAAAATGTAAACGTCGCACATGTGACAAGAGATCCGTGGAGTACGCGACGTTGGGTCGGATTTCAAGGTGACGCTGCGGTAGTTCTTGGTAGTACTTGCTTATATTCATACGATGTGCGGCCACTAGGAAGAATTTACGAGCGATAAAGTAACAATAACGACGGCTACATCGACGAACGACCATCGACGCGTATTGCATTGTACTTGCAAAATTCAGTACCTCGAGTCAAGCCCAGGCCGCTGGGTCCTGGAAGCGTCACAGATTTATCGTTAAGCCTTTCTCTCCTATAAAGACGACGGTGTCAATTCGAACCGGAAACTGCATTCGCAAAGCGTGTAGTCGTCATTCTTTGTCATGACGTCAAAGTCATTTTTTAAAATTATTTTATTCCTCCGCAATTCACGATTTTTAATTCAATTTAATTTTTTGCAACAACGTTCGATTTGCAAAGCTTGAAAAAAGAAAAAAATAACAATCATACGTAAGGATTTTAAGGAGACGCAACAAAGGAATTTTGAAAAACGATGAAACGTCAACTTTTCGATCTGTTTGGACGAAAAAAGCAACAAAAACGCACTGGTCCAAATTCATACCCTTGCTTTTAAGCGCAATTCTTTCTCTCGTATGCACTTAACCATTGCATCGTCGAACAAAAATGCGACGACTGTCGACGGCGGGTTTTATGGCAGGAGACAAAAATAAAAAAAGTGCGCAGGTGTCTGCGCTTTACGTTCGTTCCGACGGCTCCATAAATGACCAATGATCGTCAAAACTCATTATAGCGTGTTCACCCTTGCATCGCTATACGCTGAAACGAAAGAAGCGAAACGACGACCAAAGCCAGGTTCGTGGTACGCGTAATAAGCTTTTCTCGATTTCATTGTTCATAGAGATTCTCGCAATTTCCCTTTGACTCGGCTTTCAATAGATCGCCAAGAACGAACATTACCAACGAACCAAGTACCGAGAAGTGAAAGAGGAAAGTTGACAGCTTCTTCATGAGCATTTTTTTCAGAAATACAAAAACCCAGACAATCCTTGCATACGTAGCTCGTCTGTAGCTGACAAATTTTGTGATACACTATCGAAACATTTAAGTTGAAAAAGTTCCATTAACATTGAATCGACAATTTTTTTTTCTATTTTCTTCAGTATATTCCGAAAAAATCAGAGAACATTCTGCGACACTCATGATCAAAAAAAAAAAACTTGAAATTGATAAAAATGGAATTTTTACAGCTCACGGAAAAAAGTGGACAATTTATTGCAGTGCCCCAGTAAAAATTCGCTCGTACGTAGAATCGTACCGAATTGGGTGGAATTTGTAATGTGATGAATAAATGTTTGGTAAGCTGGAATAAATAAATGAAAGTAATTAAAAAGGCAGCGTTTCTCCGTGTGACGTGAGCTCCGCACGAGAACGTTCCGTAAATGAAAATGTCGAGGATTTGCAGAAAAAGGGAGAAGAAAAAATATCAATGATAAATAAGGAAAAAAGAGGAGATACAAATAAAGTGGAGGTAGAGATTGTAGATTCTCGAGTGCATATAACTCGGACCTGAAAAGCGAATTGAGGATAAGGGATTGCCGAGAGAGCCTATAGCTGAGTAGCAACTGGTCGTAAAGGACGAAAAAGTTGCGTCGTTATACGTTGCTCACATAGGGCGACACACCGCTGCTCGAACGATTTAACGTCTCTAGCGCCTCCTCTAATGGGCTGCAGTTGGAATAGTTTCAGAAAAATGGTCGTCGCTCCCAGCGGGCAAACTCAAATAAATGCGCGTACCGGATAAAACAATTTACTGGCGGGGTCACGAGCGGATAACGTTACCATTAGTATACTCTTGCTGTACTACAATACACGCGCGCCGCGTGTGTATTATATTCCTGAAGTTGCTCTATTCACTGGTTGACTCTCGAATTTGTTAGCTCGTGTGTGTCAGCGACCACCGTTTCGACTTTAGTCAAACCTTCAAAGATTACGTCTGTACGTTTAGATACGAGTCGGTCAGAGCGCTCGTTATAATTTCCATCATTTCACCCTCGGACCCAGGGGAATCAAGTAAACTCTCCATTTATTTATGTCGAGTTCGCCCGGGTGCGGACAAATTATTACTATGTCAAAGGAACGGATAAAAATAAGCCTGCGATAATTTAAATTAAGGCTCCCCAGACGTCGCCTGTTTTCGTGAGCGAGACAAAAACTCAAATGTATCCAAAAAAATTGACTCTAGCTTTGTACATTTTGATGAAAAACAATAAATTTAACGATGTGCGTCAAAAACATGCTCAATATCAAGCAAAAAAATATTTTTCTTTTTTTCCTACACATTAACGAGCTTCGAACCCCTTTTTGATACAATTACGGACTGCGAAAATTGACCATGGAACATGGAATTGGAAATTTTCTTTCCTATACGTTATTTTTATTAATGAATTATAAAGACCACTCAGAAAACCCAAATCCCAGGCCTTCCGTGCGGAGCACAAAAGGTGAACGATCATCGATGACTGGAATTCCGATTAAAAATCGGATTTCCGAGTCGTCCTCACGCTCAGGGAAGAGGGTTACGTCTCTTCATCGTGGCTGCATCGACTCCACTATTGAGTAGAGAGAATGTGAAGATATACTACAGAAATGATCCTGTGAAGTATGATCTTAATTAAATCGAGAATTGGCCGAGTTCTTATAACCGCCGGGCGCTGCTTCGTCTGCGAGAAACGTTGAACGCTCGGACGCCATCTAGCGGCAGTATTGGCAAGCGAACGCGCTGCTCCATCGAGCTCGTAAACTGATTCACGTGTTTGGCGAGGTCGTTCATTCGGTTGCGTCATCGTACGACATTCATAGATATACCGCCACGCGATATAGCTCGCAAGATTGGCTGACTCGTGGGTGAATGACATCATGACACAATCGATTGGATTACCGCATATAGATTCGTGCCGCGATGGAATAATCGCTCGATACGTTTACTGTAAAATTTGACAAGAAAATTTTTAAGTGGACTTTATTTAGAATCTTTTCAAAATCTTCTCCTTTTGCTAAAAAGTTTCAGAAAAGAATGTTTTCAAGTTTCATTTGCATAGCCAGAAAGGCTGTGACCCGAAATTTTTCAAGAAAAATCCCAAACTTATTTTTTTTCAACTCATCAACGAAACACGCGACTGCAATTTACACGCGTTCAGATGGAAAAAGTTTTAAATTGGAAATTAAATATCTCAAATTCTGAACGTCAGAAAATGTTTCTTAATCGGTGAAAATTGTTAGTTTTCGTGTCAAGAATGTTCCTACAAAATTATCACAGAGTCATGAATGAAGTGAAGAAAAGCTGATAATATTTATGACTCTGAAGTTTGCAACGTTGAGATTTGACGAAAAACATTTTTTCTATTGATTATTCATTGAATTTTGAAAATCGTGGCATTTTTTTGAGTCGATTGAGTTTGTTGGTCACAAGAGAGAATGGTTTTATTGGCCGGACCAAATAATCAATAATAATTATTGGCTCTGCTGAAGAAATAACAGAATTTCGTTGAATTCCAACGATGGAAACTTCAGGGTCATTAATAATTACCATTTTTTCAATTGTTCGCGAAGCAATTAATTTTGATGATTTGTTTAGTTGCACACAGCGTGTTTGCTAAGGCTCGGGCCATTGCCAGGAGGTAAGAGGGTGAGAATGCCGATGAGAGGGTTAGGGAAACCCTTGGCCGAGCTAAATAGCCCAGCAGCGACACGCCAAGGCGATGGTAAACAATGCGAGCATACATTACTTACAGACGGCCTATATCCAAGCGCATTGTGCTATTTCGGTGCATTTGCTCGAACAAGGCGTCATGCTATTGCTGCACCGCTGCGTTAAGCGCCTGTCGGGCCCATATATGCGATGCATACACGAAGTAAAAGGCTCAGGTACGCACGCACACGTATATTCCCCATTTATTGTCCTGCAGCTCTCGAAGCAACCACCGCCTGGGCCACTTAGTTGTCAGGGGGATGCGGACAGACTCTAGGCGACCATTTATCCTGCTCTGTCGTCTCATTGTATTTGAAAAGCGGTTCAAAACCGAGTCCACAATCGAAAGGAATGAAAACAACTGAGAGATACGAATTATCCTCATAAAAGAACAATTATCCATATTAATGTTGCGGCATTCGAAAAAAATGACAAGTTTCCTAAGCTGGAGAGGGGATCGCGAAACTGCACGAGCATCGCCCCTTAAGGCATTGAACTTTGGATCGCCCGTGCACGCTGCAATTTCATCGGCTTGCAAAAATTCGCTTGTGAAATCATGAAAACGTTGAGAGGGGACATTTTATTTTTATTTTTTCCAATGCAAAATATTTTCTTCCAAAGATTAAGTGACCGTTCGAATTATTTTGGTCCCCCTGCTAAAAATTGGATTCTTCGTTCGTTAGTTTCCGTGAGAGACTCTGGAGAAAATGAATTTATTTTGCTAACAGTGCCAGTTCCGGAATTTCCAAGTTTTTTCTATATTTTTATAATTGTAGAGTGCATCGCCTCACGTGCAGCGCCTGTTGAAAAGTGGTGGTTGGTTTTTAATTCCGGTTGATCGAAAAACGTGGGAGCATGGCGTTAAAGCGATGAAGATAGTCGGGAAGATTCGATGGGGAAATTCTGCGGGTTCTTTGACCGAGTTTGGCGATAGCCAGCAATTCCTCATTTACTTTCAGTATAAAACGTCCGAGCCACTTAGCCACAACGCGCCAGCTACTTGCTCCAATCTTCTTCGTGTAATCTCCTCTTTATTGGCTCTGACAAAAAGCCTCCAATTAGCTCGCATAACATTACTGTAATTACGGAAAAGAGAGAACACTCTGTTGACCGGATACGAGAGAACGCGATATGAGCCTTCGATATGCCTGCCGAAATATCCAATCGCTTTTTCCACCTTATTCCTATATATTTGCGAACCGCGCTCTGCTGTACGTGCGCCACGAAGAAACGCATCCCCATCGAATATACCAGCAGCAAAACGAGTTACTTTTTCATACTCGATTCGGAACCACTGCGATGGATTCCACCACCAATTTCCACGCGAAATTAAGTCAATTTCGCTATTGAACCAAATTAAAACGAACCAATTCAGTTGTTCGTCATTTCCATGTACGAGTCCCGAAAAATACCCATTTTGCAATTGCAGTTTTTCTACAGTCACGTTCAAAAGTCGATTCCTCGGTCATTTTCCTTACTCTCTATCGAACTTTCAGAAAAAAAAGTTCAATATACGAAATTCGGAGCTCAAGAAATGGGAAATTTTCTCAAATCTAATTCACCGAGCTATGTTGGGTCTCTATATGAAAAGAATTGATGACTCGACGTGCGAACGTTGCGAGCTGATCGACGTGTTGCGTAATAAATAGATCGAGCGTGTTTTCACGTCTTCGCGTCAGAGGCGACAATATTTTTCGTGGTTTCAACACCTCGGGGGAATTTTGAGCTAATCTAGTTTTTTTTCAAAGACGCCTATAGTGAAAAGTTCTTAACGGAGAGCCTAAGAATAGTTTTGGTGCATGAAACCTCGCGCTCGTGGAAATTATCCAGGCCGCAGGTTTCATGACTCTGAAGTTTGCAACGTTGAGAAACGAAAAACATTTTTTCCATTAATTATTTATTGAATTTTGAAAACCGTGGCAATTTTTTGAGTCGATTGAGTTTTTTTGTCGCAAGAGAGAATCGTTTTACTATTTTTTTTTATTATTTATTATTATTATTAGAAAATATTTTATTATTCATTCTTATTTATTATTATTTTTTTATTATTATTTTATTTATTTATTCCAGAAAATGTATTATTATTATCAGAGAATAGTTTTATTATTGGCTCTGCTGAAGAAATAACAGAATTTCGTTGCATTCCAACGATGCAAACTTCAGGATCATATGCAGGTTTCATTTTCGGTAGTGAGCCCATTTATTTCCAGGCATGATATGTTTTCTATGGTGGTCGGTAACAAAACACCGTAACTAGAAACACTCGGTTGTTGTATGTAATGGGACGGAAAATAATGTGGAATATAATACAGATTGGAAAAGCATGCACGCTCAAGGGTCGTTTTGTCTTCTCGTGTTCGTGAATGAGACCCGACGAAATAAGCAATCTGTATCGTTTTAACGCAACAATCCGAGTATCTCTAAACAGCATACTAAGTACAACGGGCGAGATGAAGAGCCGAGTAACGAGAGTCTGCTCAGATGAAAGCTTTTGCTAAAGTTTCCACCACGTAATTAAGGGTCTGTAAAACGAATGTGAGCACGAAAGTGAGAGGAAGAAACGTCATTAGCGCAGCTTTGCCGGAGAGCAAACGAGACAGATCAAGAATGTGTTCCGCATCAACTTTAACGCCTCGCAGACTCTAGTGCCGTCCCTTAGTACCAACTAGTAACTTCGACTCACCGAAGCTCGAGCAATTACCAACGCGAGAAAAAAAACTCTGCCGTTATTCACGCTCTTTATATTCTCGTATCAATAAACAACCGTTTTTTTTTTTGCAGAAAGCAGAAATGCGGTATTTTCTCAATTTCTGATTCGGGTCTTGGCAATTTTGCGCATTAAGGGCAACTTCACGATGCGGACAAACGATTGTTAACTTGCCCGCCAATTGTATTAAAAGTTCATCAGTGCGACCAGGAAATTAATTTAAAGTCGATTCGCGCACCTGTTAAAAAATTTCGTGAGGATTTGAAATTTCGTCCTAAACTCTCAAAGTGTGTGTGTTTTTTTTATGGTTAGATTATTTATCTTTCGATTGAACATTTCCGGATGAACGCACTGCGAATCACTATTCATATCGCGATATTTACTTTCTCTTCGTATATTTGCTGGTTTTCATGTTTGCTCATGCTCAATATTTGCTCTGCTGGTTTTGGAAAACGATTCTGCTTCGAGTATTGATAAAAAAAATATTGAACGGAGAGTTGAGCATCATTTGGGTGGCAGGAATGTCATTCGCTGGATAATTCAAGCCTCTCTACATATTATCATCGAATCCCTGTACGAGGACGTAAGATTTTACAGCACTTTGTGTCGAGGCAAACGTACCGCCGTGTTGAAAGAGCAAGAGCGAGTTTATCTAGTATCAAGGTCCACGGAACGCACGAGATTCAAGTGAAAAAAGAAGTAGCGAATAAAATAACGTAAGACGATAAAAAGGGAGGGTGGGGGGGAAGAAGGAATATCGCATGAGAGCCGCTTGTGGCGACGACGCGGCGGTATAATCGGTGATTCGATCGTTCACGTATATACACATACTCTCGTATATATAACTTTGCCCCTTTTGCTCGCGCGTATTAAAAGGAAAATAAAATTATTTAAAAGCCGTGGAATTCGGGCGTTCGCCGCAGCCGTATTCACCGGCTGCTCATCCGTGGTCCGCTGCAGGGCCAGCAGGATCAACCGCAGAAGCTGCTGCAACACCAGCACGGTGGGAGAAAAACGAAAAGCAGCCCCGCATTCGCGGTTTCTTCTCGTATAGCCGCATGCTCCGATCGTGGACACACACGTTTCGTCCTTTCTCTCCACCGGGCCCGCGTTCACTCAACTCACCCTCGCGGATCGTTTCTTTCCGATAGCATTATATCTTCGGAGCTGCTCGAATATACGCGTCGTCTCTCTTTTGGCTCATCTCATCGCTGCTTCTTCCTCCTCCTCCTCCGCCCTGTACTCTCTTTTTCTCATTTTTATTTCCTCGTTATTCCTCCTCTTCCTCGCGTTGATTTGCCAGGCACCTGCCAACTGTTCGTTCCCGTCCTTCTTATTTTCCTTTAAGCAGACAGAATCGCCACAGTCTGAGCCGAGTCTCCGCGCGCCCGTTCAAAAAGCCGATAACAATTTTATCCAAATCCCGATAAACGTAATTATATTTAGTTGCTTTTTTTCTTTCCATTTAATTCTCCTCTCCGATTCCCCTCGCGATCGAAACGCTCTCCATTTATCACGGAGTATCATCGGGAACAACAAAAAATTAACGAGGATAATAACCAGATGAGCGAGATTCCTGGTCGAACGCTCTCCCAAAAAATTGCCTACCTCCCAGTTATTCTCTTCCATAACGAAATACACGTTATCGCAAGTTCCGTGAAAACGTATTTGAATATAATTAACAATATTCCAATATCAACGCTCAATCACCACAGATTACTCTGAAGTTCGCAAAATTGAAATTCAACGAAACATATTTTTTCGATTGATTATCCAGTGAATTTTGGAAATCATGCCAATTTTTCGTGTCGATTGTGTTTTTGGCTCACAAAAGAGAATCATTTTGTTAGCCGGACCGGATATGGAATAATAATTATGAGCTCTGCTGAAACAAATAACAGAATTTCGTTGCACGTTAACGCGACCTGTTTGATTACAAAATCGAAATAATCAGAATTTAATAAAATTTGGGGATACTGTTTTTTGGCAGCAAGCACAGAAACACACATGTTTTCAAGTTTTTCACCGAATCCTTATATGCGGAATAATTGAGAATTTAATCGAACTTCTTGTGCATGAGATATGTACAGCCTGCAAATATGTGAACTGTACACGGAGAAAACGAAGTCGAAAATTATTAAGAAATATACTAGGAATCCAGTTACTTATTGCTGAAAATTATAGTATTTTGAGGACGGTTCGAAAATTACAGCAATATCTCGAATGGCAGTGCGAAAAATCGTTCTAAACAGCATAGTAAAAAGCGATCATCAGATTAAAACCCATTTTACAATTTAGCATAGCAATTAAAGAAAATCGCAATGGTCATGGTAAACGAAACAATACGTGTGATAAAATTTCACACATGTTCGATATATATTCATATTGGGATAATAGAATTTTACTATGTCGACGTTTAAAATTTGAGATATTCTCACTCATAACTGAATTCTTATCCGACATAGTAAATTGTTCATGAAAACAAACCTGAAATTCATTATTGCGCGCATTACTGTTTCTTATTCATAAAGAACTGTTTTATGATTCTTGCTAAGAAAAATTGTAAGTGTTAAAAAATACTATGCTGTTTTGCAATCGGTGCTACGATTCTTTTGCTTCTTAACCTTCGTATAGGACATTTTGGCAAAACATTTCATTTCTTACTGAATAAAACGAATCCGTTTCCTCCGTATATACACGTGTACTATCAATTACTCGAGTACTATGTAATGAAAATTTAAAAAAAAGTTGTATTTGGTCATATTCTATTATCAAAGAATACCAAATTTGATTAAACTCTTTTTTTTTTAATTTTAAATGTTTTTAACGTGGTTTAGCATGGCAATATTGTATCGTCGTGATCCAACCCGCTTAAGCAACATTTCCTTTGAGATACAAAGAGATGGACTGCTGGGCTTGGTGCGAGCTGTTCCCAGGGAAGTTCTCGCACGAGGATCCTCCCGTGTGACGAATGGTTAGACGCCGAATCGGCACATCGCATGAAATGGTGTATAAACAAGGAAAGACTCTGCATGGCTATTGCGGAGGTGCGGGAAGAGGGACGTGAGCTTGCTCTCCGTGGTATGTATATCACAGTCGAAGATCGTAACGCTGGAGCAGTTTATATGCGTTAAGATACCGGCTATACTTTAGTAACAACACGGACACGCACACATACATGGGTCTTTATGGTTTGCTGTGTATGGCAAGTTGGTTTACACATTGCCAAGATGCCATAGTACCGAGAGGTGCTTCTGCGAGGATCGGTTTCCCTCCCGGATTCTCAGCTTTCAACTCTCAGCACAAGCTTCCACGCGACCAGCAGCGGCTGCTGCTTTACGACGTTACCCGCGATGAATCCCTTTCTCGCAAACCCCCAGTGTAATTTTATCGGGAGCGCTTGCTGTACCGCGCTAACGCATACGGCAAGTGCAAATCTTAAAACAACGAGAAAAATAATCTCTTAGAGAAGGTGCATTCAGCTTTTATTTACTGTCTTGGCAATATTCTCGAGCGATTGTTGATGGCTGCTGTGCCGCCTGTGTCACCCAATATTTAAAGACCCTCGTGGCCATGCATTGTGCGTAACAACCAACGCAATAATACGCACGCGAATACGTACTCGACGTTTATCTCGTGTATGCATCGGCGAAACGAATCTCAGAAGATTCTGCGGTTACATCTTCCAATCGGAGTTTCAGGCTTCGCGTCTTGATATTCAAAACCAACAACACCGCAATTCCAATGAATTTTTTCGCCGGAAATCATCCCGCAGTACAAAATTAATCGCGACCATTCAAAATTGCGCAATTTGGTATCCAAAAAAAATCAATGAAAGAAATTGCGTCGGGGAATTTGTCGTAATTTGATTTGGAAATTATTCACAAAATGTTTACGATTAAGGGGCAAATATTTCTTGATGAAACGTGGCACGTGTTGCAGCTCCACATTTTCTCTCGTATATACGAGTTCACTTCACGTTGCTGTGGGACATTTTGTCCTAATAATGATTTTACTAATAGTCTGTGACGCGTGACCGGTTTTGCATGCTGCATGCTCGTCGAGTTGATGGAGGAGCTTCCAGATGCGGTACGAGGAGTGAGTTAGTGTGCGCGAGGTTCATGTGGCCGAGGGAATATCCGAGGCTTTCTCGCGGCAATGCCAACGAACCGGCTAACCGTATATCTCAGATTTACATACAGCGGATCCTGTACCGCGACGCGACTCTCGCTATATGAATAAATATGACGAAAGAGACAGGAGTAAGAGAGGAATGAAGAAAGAGGAAATGAATCTGAACGACTGTCAGCGAGTAAATATACTTCGCGAGCATTCTGTACCAGATCCCATCAACGGAGTCGGTCTCTGCTCCGGCTCTCATGCACTGGACCATCTCCGAGATGTCTCCTGTTTTCTGCGTCCTTCAAACTGATTTCCATTCCTGTCGAAGAAACTTTTTCCCTCGGTCCAACACCGTGAGACGGAAATTTATCCAGCGACCACGGACCTAAAAAGTCTTGCGCCTTTTCAGCTGTGGTTTCGGACTTATTCATGCATCGAATAAAATTGTAATCCAGACCGAAGTCTGGTAATGGTTTGTGACGCAAAGCGGAACGAGGAGGTTCCACGCCGATGCTGGAAAGGAGTCCCTTAAAAGACGTTCCACGCTCTGCCTCCAACGCATCACACTATCTCTCGTGCCATTCAACAATTAAATAATTTATTCGTTCAATTAGACACACCGCGATTCGCAAGTCCCCGCTGTCTTGCATTCTCCTCAAAACTCTTCGGCCCTCCATCGCTGCTCTATCTGGTCGCGGCATTTACCAAACTTTCCTCATTCAATCAGCGCACTTCACAACGTCCGCGTCAAGTAATCTCAGGCCTTAAGTATATACAGTTACTCACTCTCCGACGTTTCATCCGTTCGCTGATTATTTAATGAATTTCCCTAATACAATAAACGAGAGAAGATTCACGCGCTAAATTTGACGCTGAGCTGTTGATGAACAGCTCAGCCACGAACGGGCCGTTATGCATCCGAATGAAGAGTCGAGAACAGCAAATATTATTATGGTAAATACCACAGAAAAATACATCGTCTCGCCCAGTTGAAATGTAAATTCCTCCATTTCCATCTGTGATGAGAAAATATCACGAAATACAAGATTCCGTTATCAATGTACGAGCTTGACATCTACTTTGGTCCTGGCCAGCGAAAAAACAAATTTTCACAGGACTTTCTTCAAACCTTGGAAAAATTACAACTACAGCATTTCCTTTCCGAGTTTTTTCTCTTGTTCTTTGCGCCGTTAACCTTGTCAGCGTTGGAAAGGGTCCAGAAATTTTTTCTCATGTTTTCCAGCTGCCAGAACGTTTTGTCATTGATTTTATCGTTCTTTAAAGACTCTGCAGCTTTCTAGCAGCTTCGTGGTTCAGTCGCATCAACTATTTCGCAATTTTATCAATTTTGGAAGTTGTTAAGACTTGGTGGAACAATATGAACCTTTATGTTGTGCTCAACATGAAGTTTTTCGGGGTTAACGAAGTTTTAGAAGGCTTGCCAGAGCAGCAGACACTCGGCTCTTGATGCAGTCCGTACTTCAGGTCGAAAAGACTATAAAGAGTGAGGGTCGTGCTTATTCCTGCTCTTCGGTCCCTCCGGCAAAGAGACTCCCGCGCATGGAATGAGAGATTTGCATGAGAAACCACTTCGTGGTTGCGCTTTTGCTCCCTTTCTCTCGTGCGCTGTCTCCCTTGGTTATCCGACGAGTTCTCGTGAAGAAAGTCCAGAGAGTCACAACCAAGTCCTTACAACGGATAGGATAAACACTCGTCGTCTACGGAGCAGTGTTACCTCTCGCGTTTCGTCCGTTCATCTTCCTTCTCGTCCTCTTATTTTCCTCTTTCTTTCATCCTTTTCCGTCGACGCCGAGTCACGCGGTTTTCATCGCGTTACACTGGCACTTCCAGGTCGAAGGGACCGGATGCACCACAAGAAATTCTCGGAAAAAAGGGTTAAAGAGTAAATTTTAAACGTATGTCCAAGCGTCGACAAGCGCGACTTACGCCCTTCCGACTCCAAGAAACTCTGAGAAACAGAAAGCGTCCCAAAACGCGCGACCAAAATCTTCAATGTTAGATTTCTTTGGATTGGCTGAACGGATTTTGTTCCACCAAGGACCATTCGAAAGATAAAAAATCGTAGAAAATTCATATTTAATATGAAATTTTTCTGTCCCCCCGTTTTCCCGTAAAAACAATTCAAAGTTTCTGTGACGTCATAAAACGCCTATTTTACTGTATACAAGAGTGCGGCGGGCTCGCGCTACGCTTTTTTTTAATACTTGGCAAAGAAAAACGTCACAGACACACTCTCCCGCCGAAAGTTTCTGCTTTTCGAAAAGTAGTTCGCGTTGCATACAAATTATCGAGGAATCGCGAAAAGCACAAGTGGAGCAGAAGAAGGTGAAGATACAGACAAACAGAATAAAGGTGTTGATGCGAGTCGAGTGTGCGATGGGCTGAGAAGATCTCGAGAAGCAGCAAGCGAAAGATGGTGAGAAGAGACAGAAGGTGAAACGGTTGTTATTATTATGCCGGGTAGGGGTTTGATAGGAAAACATCGAGTAAAGAGAGTCGATAAAAAAAGGCAACTGTGAAAAAGAGATGGTTGTTGATGCAAGCCTTTTGCAAAGCCGGAGGATGTGAGTAGTGAAGAGAAGCTGTCAAAGAACCAATCGAAAAACAGTTGCTGGTGTATACGTCGAATATTCCTATCGCGAAGAATCCATGCGTTATATTCATTAATGCATATACACTGATGCACTTTAACGTGTGAGTGTGTTTGCATTCATCACATGTTACGCGTACGTGATGAAAGGTTTTTTTTCGTAAAACACCCCCAGGATCAGCAACGGGCAGGATCGACAGCATCTGCTGAAAGGAGATGCGAGGCGAGGGCAAGCATTTGCAACACCAACTTGACTGTAAAATGTGGTAGGAGAGAGACAGAGATTATGGCAGAGAAAGCGAGGGAGGGATGCGGGGGATTGGGAGGAGGCCCTAACAGTGTTTGTCTTCGCGGCAGGAGCGTTGTTTGCGTTGGTGCCTGCCTCGAGCAGAGCGATGACTGACCACAATGATTGTATTACCGTGCTCCCGAACCACATGTGAAAGCTTGTCTGGGCTGCCCAATTTCTGACCCCGGATCCGTCCTCTCCTCCATCCTGTAGATTCAACCTCCAACGTACTCGGCAGATAAATTATACATTTTGCATTAGCACCGCGCAAACACATTCCGATCCAGCTGAGAAATTCTCATTCGCTCAGATGTTTTAAACCCAAAATGACCAATTCCATGGTAATAGAATCGTCTGAGAAATTTACTATATTCTCACAACCGTTACCGGGTCTCTCAGACCCACATGGCGCTTTTAGGACATTCATCAACATGGAATAATAATCTGAGCAGTAATTATTCGCTAATTGGACGAATGCCTTGAATTTTGTTCTGGCGCATCAAAGTAAAAATGATTTTTTATTAAACAACATTTCTGGCACGGCTGTTCTTCGTTTAAAAATTGAGAAACGAGATATTTTGAATGAGCAATTTTCACGTCTATATCAGCGGTTACAAAAGCGAATTTCCAGTCAATTTCATGGAAGTGTATGGTTTTAAGGCTTCGCATGGATATGGAAGGGATTTTCTTATTTAGTATGCCATGAAAAAAATCCATTTCCTGTGCGGATGGGAGCGGAACGTTATTCTGTTTCTACAGCTGAAAGAAATCCTAGGTGATAATGTTTTTGTTTAATTTGAAAAACCATAAGGCCGAGGAAGCGTAATCATGATGAGACACAAAGAGAAGGATTATGAAAAAAAGTCGAAAGCTTTTTGTTGAGCTTTGCTCGGAGAGTCCGTACTGCATTTTGTTTATCTTTCTGCTCACATGTGTGTATACGGTAGTTTCAAGGAAAGTTGCAAAAATGAAGGCCGAGAGCTTGGAAAGTGAAAAAAAAAAACGTACCAAAGGATGCAGATGGACTATGTATGGAATGCGAATGAAATTCAGAATTTCTCCTGATGAATAATACGTCCTGGACGGACTCACGGTTCTACGAAAAACAGAGATAACGGAAGCAAAAACTCCCTTTCTTTCTTCGTCCTAATCTAACCCAATGCAGGGCTCGCTTATTTTCTGAAGATGGCTTCAAGCACTCTGTACAGCGTTAAAAAAAGTTTTGCTCATTATTCAGGATTAACAGAACGTTGAAGCAAAAAGGCACACGCTGAGGACAGGGAAATACTAGAAGAGAGCACGCGAGCTTCAGAAAAAGAGCTGCCGAGTTCGCTTTTTCTATATATTTTTAACCCATCCCTACAGGCTGTGTTAAAAAGCGCCGCTGAAATTGTGAGGAACAAAATTTCATCAAAAAAGCGTTCTCACTTTTTTCTCCTCTGCGTTATGTCAATAAAATGATGGCGAAGAAAAACTTAAGATCCTCAACAAATCTTTCGGAGCTAAATTTCGTTTTTTTTTCGCTATTTTCTGGCCCACACGTTTGAAACTCATCGTCTAGGCGTATCAGAAATTATTTTTCAGTCCCCGATACTTTTTATCGCAAGTTTCAACGCTTCAGCGAGGGTGAAGGCCATTTCATGGTGTCCATGGTGTCCTCCATTCGTTGAAGCCTACAGTTATCGTATATCAAATGCAGCAACATACGAGGAATCAACAACCAGTAGCGCGGAACTGTAAAAGGCTCGAGACTTCAGGAGTTTCATCGTCCTTCCGTCTGGCGTGTGGATTAGCGAGGAAAATATATTATTTTGTTAGCGAGACTAAAGGGCTCAGGGTGGCTCAAAACGTTGACGCTTCAGAGCTCTTTTCTTTTCGCTCATTCTTGTTGCTTTACTTTTTTGCTACCGCCGTTAAACGGAATAGAGGGTGTTCTAGTTGCTGCGCACGTCACCTCACTGAGCTTGATGATCGCGCCCCGTCGTGGTCGAGATGCTCATATATTGTTCTACGTCTAAACTCTAACCGTATTCGACTCACGCGTCAACGCAGAGGGAATCATCCAAACTACGAGCTGTTCCATTAATGAATAGTTTAGACGTCATGGCTCGGATATACCCAAGATTTTCGCTTTCATTTGGACTTTTCGTTAACGAGAAAATATGGAATCCGGAATGAGTTTTTTTTGTCCTCAGAATGATTTTGAACTAAATATTCAATTTTGTCAAAAATCGTCCATATTTTGTTGACACCGGTGAACTAAATGTTTTTGGACAATTTCAAAATGTTCGTAATTTTGACAATTTTTTTCATTTCTATGAAAACTATCGGCAAAAGTTACGATTGGGATGACAAAAATTCACTTTTCGAAGAGACTTTCTTGCTACAGTGACAAAATTTTTGTGATTTTTCAAAAAAACGTGTAGTCGAACGTTTCCAACAAAATTTTCTATTCAGTGTGTGATTATTATTAACGAGTCGACGCGGATGAACGTCGAGAGATTCCAAAAGATTTGGCGCATTGGAAATAACACATCAAGTGCTGGATTCACTTGACTCGAGGATTTTTAAGAGCATATGTGGAAAATTTTTCCTCCCCTGTGAACGTATTTTTTTATATTTGATTGCGAACGCGTTGCGGATGAATTCATGAGGACGCGCGATGAAAAGTGCTAAACGTACGGTAAACAGACTCGAAACATAATCTCATCCAAAGGATTTCGCACTGCTGGGTCTCCAGAGAGACTCGGGTAGATGCTTCGAATTTCTCGTTCGCTCACTTTTCCTCAGTCCATATATTTCTCTTTACGCGCTATTCGGATGTGCCGCGACTTGGTGTGTACGGAACTGTCTGAAGTTTACAAGCGTCCATAAATCACCGCGTCAAACCTCTCGTTATGTTGCTTGCCTACTATAAGCTCATCTCTAGTTTTCACCCTCTGAAACTCTCTTCATTTCCCATGGCTGGCATTGCCAAGCGCCTGGTATTCGATTTTCAACGTACAGAAATCTTGTTCGCCCCCGCACTCGCTTCATACGCGTCTTATCGTAACTTTATGAGCTTTTTAGTATTCGAACTTTGACTAGTTTGACTCATTTACTTCCATAGCCATCGAATAGTTGGCGAACTTGCAAACGCGCCTTCCTTCAGCCGCGGTAATTACAGCGAAGAAGATAACGAGCTTTTTTCTCTGAAATTTCCGGCGTTTTTTTGTACAGAGATTGTTTCTCTCTGACCCGGAGCGTATAGTCACGTTGCTAATACGCTTTTTTCCCCTTGTCTATATAATAAAAATGTGAGTACGAGGACGCAGGTACATGTACACAGTGTCCTATATTTCTTCGCTAACACTTGGACAATGACAAAGGAGATTTTTCGCCTCCTAGACCCTCTCCGGTTAATCTTCATTCTCCAAGTTCGTCTCCGGAGGGATAGCGGAACGAGGAACGCGCGGAAAAGTAGAGAGAATATAACGCCAGCTTCCGGCTGGCGTGTCTTCGAAAAGAAGATAGTCACACGAGGTTTTCGTTGTACGAACACTACAGCCGGCGTCGACCTTCAGTCGGCAAGATTTGAGATATATATTTACACACACATATATATATTTATGATCCTAATGGAGATATGTTGCCAGTAGCAAATCCCAGCTCGCACACGTTTCCCGATATCCGAGCGCGCACTTGGGATATCCTTCTCGCCATTTCTTCAGCTTTATTCTTCATCTCGCTCTCGTGGTCTGATAAAATTTATCACGTGGAAAAACTTTCAGGGCACTATCCACGATCTTCTGTCGACTACCTTCGCCATCCCTTGTGGATAGATTTAAATTTTCAACGAGTAATCCAAGATCGTTCGGTTAGTTTGAAAAATTGAGAAAAATACTAAAAATTCGACACCTCTGCCGAGGAATAAACGTGCAATTGAAAGCTCCGCACCATGGGCAACTCTCGGGAACCTCGACTGGATCTTTGTCACAATTTGGGACTCTTTTGTCAAAAAAAAAAAGAAAATGTCCTCGAAGGCTCCATCGAGGTCTTGGGTTTTCGTTGAAAATGGCGCTTTTTGCTGTTCTTTATTCACTTTTAGTCTTGCACATTCTGTAGCATTGAAAATTAGGTGCAAGAGAAGTGGAACAAGTGAGACGCGTCGGAGCAACGTTAGGTAAAAATCCTTGAACAAACATCATTTGCCTTTTGAAAATTAAGGCTCCGCCAGTCTCGCGTACTCAAAGAGACTCGCAGCCGGCAAATTCGGGCGCTGCCATGTTGATTTTAATCTGCCTCTTTGCCTCCGGTCGTACTCTCCTACAATGATGATATACATCGCAGTAGTTGCTGGTCGGGACTTTATATTAGGAAGCTTTGAAATGAGCGTGGACTCTATTTAGCCAAGTCTTACCGAGCACGTGCTGCCGCCTGTGTTTCTCGTCTTCTTTCCGGCGACACGACAACCAGACCAAAAGCAAGAGAGTTCGCGAGGTGCCAGGAGTTAATCAGAGCACATTTCTTTGTGCCTGACAGCGCGTAAGCCTCGACAAGCATTTCATAAGCTCTTTTTTTCATGCGCAAGCTATAGTAACCGCGCAGGGGGTTTCATATCATTTTTCTGTTGCACGAAGAAAACGGATTCGTTTTGTTTAGTAAGAAATAAAATTTTTTGGGAAAACGTCCTGTATGAAGGTTAAGAAGCAAAGGAATCGTAGCAGCAATTGCAAAACAGCATAGTATTTTTTAACACTTACAATTTTTCTTAGCATGAATTATAAACAGTTCTATATGAATAAAAAACAGTAATGCGAGCGATAATGAATTTTAGGTTTGTTTTCATGAACAATTTACTATGTCAGGTAAGAATTCAGTTATGTATGAGAATATCTCAAATTTTAAACGTCGACATAGTAAAATTCTATTATCCCAATATGAATATATATCGAACATGTATGAAATTTTATCAGACGTATTTTTTTGTTTACCATGACCATTGCGATTGTCTTTAATTGCTATGCTAAATTGTAAAATCGGTTTTAATCTGATGATCACGTTTTACTATGCTGTTTAGAATGATTTGTCGCACTGCGATTCGAGATATTGCTGTAATTTCCGAACTGTCCTCAAAATACTATAATTTTCAACAATATGTTACTGGATTCCTAGTATATTCCTTAATAATTTTCGACTTCGTTTTCTCCGTGTGGCAGCGGATTGATTATGGGGCAACTTAGGAATATTGCCCTGCTGGTTGTCGCGAGAGGATGAGAGATATTCTGAGAAACAGAGAGAGAGAGAGCTCGACGCGCATTCGAGTCACGAATCCGAAGAGCTTTTTATTTCTTATCTTTTATTTTTTATTCATTTGACTTTCGTTTCTATTTCGCGCGGACAGGGACAAGGAAAGAAAATGACGATGCGAATGTCGTCACGATAAGCTGTGAAGGGGGAGAATTTTTATCGTCGAATGAATGTGAAAAGTCTCTGGGTATAAAAATCGGTAGATCGAACGATTTGTGTTTTTTTTTCCAAGCCGAAAGGATTTGTGTTGATATACTTTGAAGAAACAGGGTCGCCGCTGTAAAAAGTAACGGATGATTGCAGGAAAGAGGAGACGTTGATCTTTAATGGCGATTGCAACACCCGGAGAAGCAATGCGTTCGTGAAGACCGCGCGCTATATTTATTTCTTAATGAAGGAAAAAAGTGGAGGATGAAGGAGAGAGTCTAGAGGGAGGAGAAATCAAAGAAACAACTCGTTGAGCGCAGAGCGAGTCTTTCTCGCTGCTGACGACGATATAACGAAGGCTGCAATTAAGCGGACATCTTCTGGGTTCGCGAGGGGTTATACGTCGCTAACGTTGTGGTCGCCTCCGTCCAGTATGTTCGTCGTCGCGTCGTCCAAGTATATAAAAGTCGAGGTACAGCCCGAAAGGAGCCAGATAAAACGTTCATCTCCCTGGCGTTGTTGTCGTCGTCGTATTCCCGTCGACCCATCGCTAATAGGGTACCGATTCGATATAATTGGCTTCGGGGCGGCTCTGGTCTCTCCTCCCCTCCCCTTTAACAGCCATTTAGACCCTATCATCACCCTATGGGTCCCGGCAGTCTCCTTGTCAATTCGACAAGTGAATACTCAGGTACCCCAAGCGTCGCGAGACTCATCGATAACTTAAGAACATAAATAAATTCCCATCCCATGCGGGGCCGTGCAATAAGCTCCATTAAATTTCGGCTTTTCCGCACTGCTCCCAGTTCTCGAGTATTTAAAACCGTAGACCAAATCGTCACAAAACACAAAGTTAAAGCCCAGAACTACAAATTCATTTTTATATTTTGTTCAACACGGTGAACGAAATATTTTTAGACTTTAAAAGTTTACTAATTTTTAACGGAGCTGTCAGCAAAATTCACGATGGGAATGACGAAAATTTGCTTTCCGTAGAAGTTTTCTCGAACATTTTTGGCGTCATTCACAAAAAACGTTTAGTTGGACGTATTCAACAATTTTTTATTTTCAATCCTGCGAATCGTCGGTGCCGAAGATTGCACTTGAAAATCATTTCAACGAATAATCCCGCTACATCCTCTTTACAAAAAAAAGGGTATGTATACTCAACAATCTACCAAATTTCAAAGGATAATTGAAAAAAATATCCTACTCCCATTACGAAAAGCAAACAAATTTTATTCTTTTCGATTTTGCTCCATAATGATGACCAACTGTTCAATTACCTAGTGTCGAGTCCGACATCAGCAAAATCACATTGAAATATCGACGTTGGTGTTATCTCTGCAAAAATGTTCAAGGCCCGTTGGAAACCGCTTCCGATCGTATAATGGTAGAATAATTGATGCGATGTGGAAATTGTGGAGAGTAAAGAAAAAGAGACAGCGATTAGGTCAGATCGTTTGGACGGAGAAGAAGATCGTGTGTTCGCTCCATTGGTTCCATCTATTGAAATCTCTGGCAAATATACATACGTATAGATAAATGGGAGGAAGAAGCAAAGAGCACGAGTCTATTAGAAGAGTTACCGGCGGATTGGTGAAGCGAGATAATCGATCGACGCTAGGAAAGGGAACTCTGTGGATTAAAAGGCAGTCGAGCGTGTGACCTGAGAGACTATTATACACGAGGTACTATCACTATAATATATATAAATATATAGACGTATATATTATTGCTTTCCGCACTTATCTCTATTGGAACTTGGGCCAGGCCACTTCTCTCGTGTAATTCGTGAATTGATGCTACTCGAGCGGAAACTTTCAAGTTCATCTAAAAAGTTTGGCGGTGTGTTGGCAACACCGGTGAGCTCTCGTGAAATCGAAGAATTATACAGTAGAAATGGAAACACTCAGCACATTAGTTGCGGCGCGCGGTCATCTTTCAAACTTTTCTGCGCGGCAGTCGGTTCATTAACTCGAACATTAATCTTGATAAATTGTAAATTAATGCTTCTGATATGGATGTGTTGGTCCAAAAGCTACCCATTAGATTTATCAAATTATCGGTATTCCACAGCGTGCCGAGTTGCTGTCGTACACGCGTTCCAGCTGGACCAGCCAGAGATCGGCGATAATGCGCGCCTCGCAGCACACCGGAAATCACGTCATTGTTCTTCCTTTTCGACTATGTGATCGTAGTAGATAATTAATTGCTGCAGACGTTCGTGGATTATGCTTAATTAAGAGCTACTCGTGTCGTCAAAGCTCTGTGTACGGAAATCCATCCGTTATAGAGATTCGAGATGTCCATTATACTCAAGTTTTACTCTCATCGGCTTATCTCTTACGATGTAATAATTCATACGAATGAATGGACTTATTAAATCGCAAGTACGAGGCCTGAATTATAATTCTACTGCGATGAAATGTTGAGGCTTCACGAGAGCGTTCCGTATGAGCAAAAATTTCTTTTCCAAAGATACAAAACGCTGCGGAGAACGAATTGTTGAAAGTTGGAAAAAATGAAATTAAACAAAGCTGCATATTTCGAATTCAACATGATGGTCCAAAACATAGTCCACAGCTCCAGGAAATAAACTCGGTTTGCGGGTTGTGCTAATTAATCAAATTCACTGTGCATAATGATATGGCTATTGAAAAAGATTTATTGCTCCGTAATGCATTTGATTAGCCACGAAATATTTCATCGCATTTATCTCCATTGCATAAATTCTTTCATCCGAGACCGCTGGATGAATTTTTAGGTCAACGCTGATTTCAATTAAAAATTAGATTTAATTGTGGAGAGAAGGAAGATAATTATTAATATTTACCGGGTGAATAGCGTCGGGAGAGCCGGATGCATCAACAATGCATAACAAGAGATTAGAATTTACATCGAAGAATAAAAGGAATCAGAATAATAGAAACAATCCTATTGAAATCTCTGAGAATCTTGGATGCTGCTTCACATAAAAAGAAGTAAAAATGACGTCGAAAACGCGGTTTGCATGTGCCACTTTTGCTCTTTTTATTATTATACACTAACGTATACAAGCAAAACCTTTGCAGGGTGTCAAGGAGATCACGCCGAGAGTTGAAGTTTTTATTAGAGCTTTCTACTGCAAGAATATTACGACAACGAACGGGCCAACAAAAGAGAGAAAAGAATTTATATTATGCACGTTCACATGCTAACGATATACACACCCAGACGGGCCTGGGAACAGGGCGAAATGGGACGCTGGGGCAGAATGGGACACCGAGAAATCCTGAGGCAAAGGCGGAGGCTCGATAAAAAGTTAAAAAAAAATTTAATGCGAGAAGAATTCAGGACTGAACTTTTTGGGTGCATCAAAAATCGAAAATCAATTTTTAGATACGTCTGCCTGCATTTCCAGTGACTTTCACAAAAAAAAAATAAAAAATCGGCCGTTCTTTGATGACGAATGCAGTGAAAAGTGGTCAAAGTTTTGGCAAACTTTTTTTTAGCGTAAAAAAATGAAAAAAATGGCCGTTTTTCAAAAGTTGCATTACTTCGTTGTGCTCTTTTGTTCCATTTTGGCCTGCACTTCCTATATGCAGTCCACACTATTGTTGAATATAGAATGAAATATATACCACGAGAAAAACGAAGAGTGCAAACTTGCACATGAAAAGCGAAAAGTCCACTCTTTTCTCTCGCACATCGTAGTGCACTTTCAACTCGTACCACGAGGGTCACTCGTCGGTTTCCCGTGTTTCGTTCACCACACTTTTACCTCGCACACCGAAGCTAACCACTACGACGTCCTTCCGGCTTTTTTTCATTTTCAGCTTGCCTTTATTTCACTATCTGCAATTTTCCAGCCAGCACGCATTTTGTATGCGGAGTTTGGCGGCTACGGGACGTTCCGATTGAAATTTCAAATCAAATATTCTGCAACGTGTCTGCGAGGCTTTGATAAGCAATGCGACAGATTGTTACAGAATTTTGTTTTGATTCCAATAACAAACTCATTTCGTACAATTGTGAATTACGCTCTCTTTCAAATTTCGCGGTTCTACGAATTTTCAGAAATTTCCCGCGGAAAAAAAAATTATTGCATTTTATTGTCGAGATAAAAAAAATTGAGTATTCGAATTCTTTGAAAATGTTTCCATTTTTATTTGATGGATGATAGACAAGCAGATCGCGATGGAGACGTGAAATCTTGATGTTTCACCTACGAAATAAAATAAAAATGAAATGTGTGTTGAACGGAGTATAGAGCAGTGCCAGAATGTTGAAGAATTCACGAAGAGCACAGGAAGGCTGGTTGCAAAAGTGTCAGAGGAATCAGCGAAGGAAAGAAAAAGCAGCAGCGAGAAAAAAAGGGCAGAGAGGCCGTTATTATAATCCGACATCGGCGAGACAGGAGGTTTGTCTCTTGCAAAAGATTTTGCTTTAGTTGAGTGGCTGGGAAGTGCTGCGCATCACTTGCCAAGCATTGACAAATCGCAGACTCGTCTTGTCGTGTTGTCCACTTTTTGCCCCTCGCGTTCTCTGTTATCGCATGACGACACCTTTACATTCACGCGCGCATATATACGTACGAAAGTCTTCCTTTTGTAATTCGTCTCTCGGTCCTCGCACCTTTTCAAACTTTAATCTACGATCTCGTGAAAACACTCTGCGAATTTTGAGAAGGAATCAATTGAGTCGCATCGCATGTTCTTTCATATGAAAATTCACTATCTCCGTTGAAAGCTTTCGGAACGAACGTCTCAACTTTTCCATCAAACAGTCAAATTGTGCACAGGCGAAAAGTAAATTGCTAAAGGTGTCGAATTCGCAACGAGAAAATGGACCTTTATTGTTTATTTTTTTTGTCTCGCACATTCGTTTATTCCAGTTCAGTCGAGTAATTACTCGAAAAGCTCTATCCATTAAGAACGAAATAAGAGTCGAATGGAATTCTCTCTCATTACTTCCGTGTCGCCATTAACGACCAACATTTCCATGGAGACAATTTATCTATTTATCTATTTATTTATAGATTCAGACATTTCCTGATTCATCGATTAATCAATTTACGAGCAACGCCCGATTGCAATGTCGTGTGAAAATAAATTGCGCAATAAACAGAAATCTGAAAGTGCGGCAAGAAATATGAAAAAATGGAAAGAGAGAGGGAACAATAAAGGACGAAAAGAAGAAAGTACAGAAATTTAAACAAACGAATGAAAAGATAAAATTTTAGTGATAATAATTTTATCAAATGATCCTGAAGTTCCCATCGTTGGGATGCAACAAAATTCTGTTATTTCTTCAGAAGAGCCAATAATTATTATTCAATATTTGAACCGGCCAATAAAACGATTCTCTCTGGCGATCAAAAAACTCAATCGACCCGAAAAATTGCCACGATTTTCAAAATTCAATAAATAATCAATAGAAAAAATGTTTTTCGTTAAATCTCAACGTTGCAAACTTCAGAGTCATTTTTATCAATTACGATGAACCAAGAAAAAATCTGCGAAATGTAGATCAAATATTCGAAACATGAAATGGTAGTGAAGTGAATGAATGTAAAGAAAAAAGAAGAAAAGAGGTCACAAGGCGTAAGAATGAAAACGAATGTGTAGGTAGTAACAATTTTGAAAGATTGCGATGTAAAGACGAGCACGAGAGAGCATATCCGCGTATAAGAGGCCCACGAAAGCCTGAGGATCATTCGATGGATATTTCGCGTGTCGAGATTGATGGTTAGCCCGGAGTTTCCTGCTAATGCTTTCTCGCTGGTACCTTTGCCTCTACCCGGCCAGATAGCAGGCGATAGGGATGGACGACCGAGCCAGACCGGGCGTTCGAATGTCCGGGGAGGAAGATGGATATTCGTAATTTCCCTGGTGCTGGTGCCGGGAACGAGAGCTATAACGAAATCGTCTTGAGGGAAAGAGATCGCGGGATTGCTGGTCGATATCACACCCCGAGTTCTCGATTCTCTGTATGAATCCTCGAGCACACATCGTTGTGTCTGCCACTTCAGCTGCATTTCTTCATACCTTTCCCGCATATTTTGCGCTTTTTCGAAGTATCTGATTCGTCACTAAAGTCCGTTTATACGGGGATGAAAAATGGCTGCGAATGATTCGGGTAAATTGCCGCTTGGACGAGACCCCGAAAAGCTTGAAGGCAAGCGGCAATAAAATCCCTTTGAGAATTCTCATCGAAAATATTTTCCCTCCGAATCTGGTCCTTGCCGCTTCTGCCATTGTCAGAAATCTCAATAAACATTCAGAGCGACAGGATTCACTGCGAGGCCCTTCTAACTTGCCCAAATTCATTGATTTTCTGATTCAAGGTCCGTCGCTGCATTCATGGCGGCGTCGTTCTTGTGATGTACGATCTTAGACCAGCCAGCCTTAGCGCTGTAAGACACTAAACGTCGGCAGCTTACTACTAGAGCTGCTGTGCTCTGGGGATGACTTTTGAGCATGTGCCATGGCACCTGACAGGCTAATTCCCACTAGTCTTCACACAATTTAGTGTGGATCGTCTTGGCACTGTTAAATAAGGATCGAAAATGCATCATTCCAAATCCCGTATCATTCCGGACCTTTTATTCAACCGTGTGGGATAAAAAATCCTAGAAATTGTAAGCGAAAACCATTTGATTGATTTTTCCCAGATGGTCAGATCGTTTTCAGGGCTATGAATCGGAATATTCCATTCGGAAAGGAAATCTAATGATAGTTCCGATCATGGATATTCTAATAGTTATGGTTAATTGAGTTAAATGTAGACGCCACTTCAGTTGCACCCAAAATGCATCCAAAACTTAGTTCTACTGTTAGACTTCGAATGCTATTCAACGTCGGGTAGTTCTTCATCATCGTAGACGTGCCAACGCGTAGGGGCTTGTATGTTCAAGTTCCCCAAGATTCTGAGCATATCCCAAGCAGTAGAAAGCTATCTGTCAGACAAAAGCACACCCACGCGTCCTAAGCAAGGAATACATATTGACTGACCCTATTCACGAGTCCTATATTAACTGCTTCCTGGTAGGAAGGTCTTGCAAACAGAAGTCCATTGTTTTTCTTTCATTACAAGAAGTGAGTTTCAACTATTCTGCATGCAGAACAATCGAAACTTGGTGCCTGCCTCATAAGAAATACGAAAACAGCTAAAAAAACCAGATTTTCATTTGTTTGTTGACCTTAAATTGTTTTTCGAATCAATTCCAAGTGGACTCGGAAGTTTTGCAGTCTGCAAGTGAATCACTTGACTGGTGAGCTACTGTAACGAATAAAAATAAAACGAGAGTCTCCAGTCATGAATGTAATTTCCTTGCAGAGGTTGGACCAATTGTGTTTGTATTCCGCTCAACCATAATTAGTGTTCCATTTGTTAGGGGACGTTGAAGGAACAGAATTTTCTCAAATGATGGGATTTTCTACGAAAGAAAAAACGTGTACGCGTCTGTAATCATACCAAGAAACGAACTGAGACGTCAGCGTTGGTTGTTAGCTATAACATTGTGGTACATTGCTTCAGTCGCTTAGGGACTCACTGCTCGTGCTGAACATTCAACTTAATTCTTACATTTCCTCTCCCAGCTTTTCCTCCCTCCCTCCCTATTTTCCTCTCTCCTGCTACTGCTCTGTTCCATTTAATTGTATATAGATATATTCGTACGTATGTAAGCTACATTGCATTGCTCTTTTTCCTCTCGTTTTCTCAGACAATCCAGGGATTGCTTGTTACCCTCTGTATTTCTCCGGGGATACGAATGTGAAGTGAGCAGAGTAAAACCTACATTCTCGAGCAATTCGGCTCCCGCGTTGCGGCAATATATACGTATACGTGTCAACATATCGATATACCTTGTACTACGATGTCGGATGGTGCTCGGTGTATGTATCCACACCAACTCGAGACCTCGAAAACCACTTGACGATAGAGAGGGTGCACCATAATTCCTCGATCCTTTCGAATTCTCACTGCGATCTCTCACTGGTCCACAGTCTCCTTCTCTCTCTCTCTCTCATCCTCTCCGGCTCTCCCTTTTCAACTATTTCTCTTTCGCAATCGACTAGACCAAGTGCAGCGGAGAGTTAAACGGGCATTATCCGAAGCTTTGCGAATTTGGCAAAACTAGTAGTAGCAGCTCGGACAGAAGGCATCGAAGCGTATTATTGAGCAAACTCGTTCAAAAGTGATGATTATCACAGGATTATTATTATTGCCAGTAATATTTCTAGTTCTGCGCTTATGGGGTATTATAGCTTTAGGGAAAATGACATACGAGCAGAAACATTGAGCACATCTGACATTTTAATGACAATTTGTATTCGGACGTTCTGGAACTCGGGAGATTTCAAAAATCTCTGATTTTCTCGCTACTGACTGTGTCAGTGTTTGAAAATATAAATGGCATTCAATGATTCAATCAGCTGGGTTAGAAACAACGTTATGTAGTGGCAAGAAGCCATGAGAACGCCACGAATTTCCGAGAACGTTTGTACAGCCAAGTGTCTGGGGAGACGGAGCAGCAAAGGTGCCGATGTAGAGAGAATCTTATAAGGCTACTCAGCAATCTGCGGCACTAGATTCAGAGCAACGTTGGAGACGAACATGGGGATAGGAAGGGAGACAAAGAGAGACAGAGAGCGAGTAGGAATTGACGTTTCAACAGGCTTTCCCAGCCACCTAGCCCAGAGAAACTACCGTTCGATTATTCCACTTCAATACGCATACACCCCAGGAACAAGCATTCCACTTTCGAGAACGTTACCAACTGAGTGAGAAAGCGAGGGAAGGAGAGCCCAGAAGTCACGACTTTGGCTGGAGCTGATGCTGAACGGAGACACCTAACAAGCGCCATGTCTAATCATCGCTCTCTGCCTTTAAGCTATTTCCGTATTGAACGGACTACTCGAAACTGCTGATTGCCAGAGATACACTCAACGTTTTGAGCTTGAGCATACAAAATTCTATCAATCGCGTCGATGCACGGCAACATGTTGCGTTGAAGCTCGATGAGGCTTACTTGTCGAAAATATTGCATCTCCAACGAGGATCGCGAAACTAGATCCTAGATCAAGCTTAAGCTTGTACAAATTAGGCGGATTCGTTTATTTAGTGTTGTCGCATGTGATGTTTCGAGTCTACCAGGATTCGAGTCCTGTGAGATTTTCATTTCATAACAGTTTTGACGAAGCATCAATTGAGTGTCCAATGAGAGAGTTGATGCGATTGACATTTTGAACGTTGAGGGCTGAAGATCCGATGACAAATTGATCGGAATGATGATTATTGACAGTTGTCCATGGCCGCGAAAAGGGTCCATACCCGAGCGAACAACAGAGTAAAGGGAGTGTAGAGCGTTCGTCAGCCGGAACGAGACACCAGATGGGTTCAGCGTAGCATGGTCTGACATGTTGAAACTTCGCATAGTCATACATACGTTTCTACATTCGCGATAGAGGAGATTGGAGGGAGAGAGAGAGAGAGAGAGAGAGAGTTTTCTCCGATTCGTTGGCCAGTCCAGAAGCTTCTAACAGTCATAACGTCGGAAATGCATTGTCTATCTTGTTTTCCCTTTGCTGGCTGGCATCCAGAACCAACTAATGGAAACTATCGGTCCGCTCGAGGGGATGACCTCCTCCTCCAGAGTCTGTACGAGAGAAAGGGTGCATTCGGCCACGGCGAAACACAGAGAACTCTGCCGAGAGACGCGCCCCTCCCGAAAGATGAACAGGAAAAGGCGGAGATAGAAGAACAACACATCGGCACATACATACACATATAAGCTCGCATATGGTGCACGTACACGCGGTGTACAGAGCGATATGTAGGACGTGTAGCATCGGACAGAACCCGGAGAGAAATAGAAGCATCTAGAGGGAGTGAAGGAGAAAGAGATCGCAGAGTCGGAGAGAGAAAACCGATTGATATTAAACGGATACGCAAGAGCGGTGAGCGCAGTCGAAGCTTTGTGAAATCGTTGAAGCCCGAGCTGATGCGCGCGCCCTCGACGAAAGCGTCAGGGAAGCTCTCTCTTCTCGTTCTCCCTCTCTCTCTCTCTCCGTCTCGGCGGGTTGCCCGCAGTTTCATTTCGTTCCGAGACGAAGCGTTCATCGTGTGTTTATCTTACGTTGCATTGTTATTTCGTTCTCGGTGAAACGAGCACGCGGACTGAGAGAAAAGCGCGAGACGAGGAGAAAAGGAAAAAGGGAGCAAAAACAGAACGAATGCAAGTTGAAGCGGAAACGGCAGAGAAGAGAGCCAGTTCCGGAAATAATTGAACCGTATGGTTGGCCAGACGCCTGTAAAAGAAAGAGAGATGTCTAGAAAGACGGGGGTGTCTGTTCCTAAAGAATGTACACCTACGTTCGCAGATGGAATGGTCGGCTTGTGCCGCGAATCGAATGGATGCTGGAAATAAGGATCCCTCTGGAGCTCCCAAGATATCTCCAAGGTTGTATTATTTGCTGCATGCACGGATGGATTCGAGAAAGAGTTTCGTCCTATTTTGTTTGTCTTGATCGACGACAACATCCAGATTTTTTTCACTTACGCCTTTTCAAACGGCAGGCTGTACAAACAACGATACAAAAGGTACGCCAAAAACATTCCAATGTTAAGATCTCGATAGAATTTTCAAGCCCTCTCGAAACGATTTTAAAAAATCACGAGATTTCAAAAATTTATCAAACTCACGACTTGTGAATTTTTATCCAAGCAATAACGAAATTGATTGCGATCCGGATCATACGGACACTTTAAGTACGAGGCCATCGTACTCCCGCGCGATTAGGATCTCAAGGGGGAAAAAGAATTTTCAGTCGATAGAGAAATGCGAGAGGATTAAGCGTGTACGAGTGATAAATCCACAATTTGTCAAACGTCAGCAAAAAGCAGCACGAAGATACAGGTACGAAGGAAGAGACGCAAAGACCATGCAAATGGGAGAGCAGTACGAGTCCCTCGGAAATATTCCTCTCGGTGAAAAGGACATTAACGCTGCTGGAAGAAGATGTAGTCATGTGCACACACACAAAGACGCACACTCCGAGCCAGAGGACAAAGGAGAGGAGAAGAGAGATCACATATAAAGTTAACAACGATTCCTTACCTCCCAAGTAGCCGAGAAGGAACTCTAGTAAACTCAATTAATAACCGGATTAATTGGAGCCTCCTAATCTGGCCTTCCTTTCCTTCGCTCTCGTCTTTACCCTCCTCCGATATTTTTCATGGGCCTCTCTTCTCTCCTCTTTTTCCTCTGCATCTTTATTCCCGTAGCTCAACTTGATCTCGCAATTAATTACCGCAAGAGAAAGCTGGACAATATTTCAAGCTCGTAAAAATCATTTTCGAGTGTCTCGTTGCAGAATCATTTGCAGCGTATATGCAAATGCAACGTAAGTTTCACATCGTGCTGTCAACTGCGTCATAATTCGTTGGCAATAACGATTTTCGTCTCCAAATTGCAGCGTCCCCTTTCAACAAAACAGAAAAATCCTACGTGTGCGGTCGTGTTTGGCTTTTCATGCTTTTAACGATCAATAATTGCCTCCCGTATATGCTTTTCTTCTTTTCGTAACTGCTATGCAACTCAGAAACGAAGGCTTGCTCGTTTCCCCAAACATAAGTTTCAACCAAGCGAAATGTGCAAACCTTTTTCTTCGGAATTGGTAAAAATCTACCGTAGAACGTGCTTTTTATCTGCAGATAATTTCATCCTCAGTCAACCGTATATTTGCTTGCATTGCAATTCTGTTTCACTGCAAATATGCACTCAGGCCCCATGCGAAACGAGTAATCTGACACGAAGTGGCCATTGGTTTTATCAACTCGCCAACCAAATATTCACCATGCAATTGCCCTTTCGACAATATTCTAGCTTTTCGGGTATCCTTTCAATCATCAACGACCAATTTATTCTCGTATCAGAAAATCGTAATAAATCTGAATACGTGATGGAACAAATTGATTGACAGTGACCCGATATGTCCGAGAGAAATCCTCAGGCTGACGTTTGAGGCTTCTCTTGAATAAAGGATTTGCTCGTGCGGATTGAAACTTTACCAGATTGAATATTGATGTGCTCAAGGAATCGCTAATGGACGGCAGGGTCAAGAAGTGACAAAAGCCTCTGAACAATCTCCGAAGAATGTGAAATTCAAAATTAAATAATAGAAGTCCGGGCTAGTCCCGTGTGCCGTTCGCTATGCTCTTTCATTTCCGGATCACTCATTTTGATACAGTGATTTTATTCGATTTTTTGGAAACGTCAATCTTGGTGCTGAAAATTGATGCGTCAGCGAGAGACGTTTCGTCGGCCAATACGCCGGGTATCACATCGAAGAGAAGCTCGGCTAATTGGAGAGTCGGTGCCATTAAAGGCTCATTAATTTTCCAGCAGCCCGAGAGGCGTATCGCACGACGAGGACGAAGGAAGAGAATGCCAGAGACACAGAAAGGAGAGAGCGGGAAAAGCCAACCGAAACCGTACGAACCGATAGCAGATTCTGCAGGAGCGACGGCAAACTAGATTTGTTATAAGTAGAACGACGAACTGTCATCGCTATATGGATTATATCTTTATACGTGAACCTGCCGAAGAGATTTATCGGAATTTCACGCGACTCTGAAGAGACACTGACTCAACGATTCCTTCCATTATTCGCTAATTTATTTCTACCTCGATTAAAAAGCCGAAAGTGTTCGAAATAGTGCAAACGTTCTGGAAATTGAAACTTTTTACCGGATCCTACAATCACACCATTTTCGATTCATTTTTCTTCTTCTACCGAAAATTTTGCCACTTTTCCAAATGCTTAATATCCAGAGAAAAAAATCCACGAATATGACAACGATCGCAACTGCCAAGAGTTTGAATCAATTTGACAATAAAAAGGATAACATCGATCCCGCACTGCACAAAAATGGAAATGAGATTTAATGCACCAGCCACGACTGCACTACCAACTGGGAAAATCCCAGTCGCGCGTTAAGTTGATGAAAGTCCATTATGATAACTGGGTCAGATCTGCTGTTTTTTAAACTCCGTCATGAACCATTAAATAAGATGTTGGATATGTTTTTTCTATAATGGATATTACGTGTATATTCGTTTGTGACGAGTATAACGATACGATTGCGGTAGCCCATAATTTCTCACATTATTGCTGCTGATGGTCAATATTGATTTGTCAAAGTGGTGCGTGTCCAGAACTTCCGCAGTCGATGATAACGATTTACTGGGGAATGGACGGTGTAGCTCAGATATTTTCACTGCATAGGATTCCATCGGTGACAGACGTTCTATAAACATTGTCCGGGACTGTGAGCCGAGTGGAACAGTTTTCAAAACATGGTCAAGTCCAGATTAACGTTGGCGTTGTTAGTTCTGCAGGGAATATTAATGGCATCGTTTAGTTGCGAGGAAATGCTGGTTTTGCCAAGATCGCCGGACCTAGCGGAAATTACGGTGAGCAAAATTATTGAATTGACTTTATTCTGAGGTTTTAATGGCGTTTGACGGATCCCATGGGCGATCCAGAATGATGTGTTCGCCAAGTCTGAATAGAATGTCAATCACGAGAGTAACTATTAATGATTTTCAGGCAAACGTCATCAAATTGTGTTACGATGGACGCGTGAACGCGATCGGTTTGGGTGGCAACGTTTCCGACTCCTTCATCGCTTCGATATCGTTGGATAATCCAATAACTGCAATTTTACTTGATAGTGATGAAAACCCGGAAAGACAGGCTGAAGTGTCAGAAAAGTATCGAATTCCCTTGTTTGCTTTCACGGCTTCGACCTCCACGGAGCTCGAGAAGATTCTGGTCTTTGTGAAAAATTCCAAATGGTGGAATCACATGGCTCAGTTCTACGCGTTCGACTCGCCTGCCGGGGAATTAGGATGTGGAGAGGCCTTTGGATTCTTGTGGACAGCGTGGAAAATGAATATTCTGGGCGCCAAGTTTATTTGTCATGACGAAACCGAAGGGCCCTTGATCTACGCGTTCAATCCTTTTAGCCAGAAGGCTCCAGCTCCTTGGAAAGTTGACCGGACTCGGAGCAGCATCAACAACCAATCATGGACGCTACTAGTACGTGAATTTCATCCAAACGTTGATATTTGCGAAACAATCGATTTTGATCAGACGCGAGAAACCAGTGGGTTCGAGCTTCGACTGACGATGTTACTGAAGCACAAAGTTGATCTCTCCAAACCTGGACAATACACCAAACTCAAATTTGGCAACATAATTTTGAACACTATCGCGAGGTACATGAACGTGTCATTCAAAATGGTTTACAATCAGCTGAATGAAAGTTCTGGCGATACTGCAGGGAACATCTTGCTGCAGGATTTAACCGACGGTCGTAGTGACGTCGTGTTTCATGTTATGCCATTCACTTCCGTCTCGGAAACCATCAGAAACTACCCAATCCTAAATATGCGTATTTTTGCGGTTACCCACTACACGAGTTTCCAGACTCAATGGCGAAAAGTCATTTCGGCTATTGATGGTTTTTCGCGAATCGGTCTGTGCGTCGTGATCGTAGTTAACGTGATTTTTCTCAAATACGCTTTACACCAAACGTTTGTAATTGCCATTCTCAATTCTCTTCGTATTGTTTGCAACTCCTGTTTTACGGATTTGCCCGACAGAGTGGGTCCAAGGATTTATCTCGCCTGTTTGTTCGGCTTTGCTGTGACTATGCAAGCCCTGTATCAGGGCCAACTTTCCGCCACCCTGACGAAGCGAGTCCGATATCCCAACGTCAACAATGCCGAAGATCTGATCAACTCTGATCACGTTTTTTACGGACGCTTCCAATACGACACGATTTTCAACGACCCGATCTACGGAGGTCGCTTTGTTGGAATCGACGATTCATCGAACAAATGTTTGGATTATATATTGGAAAATTCCTCGGTTGCTTGTGTGGGTCTCAGACATTGGCTGGTCAATGACGCCATCGAAGCACAACTCCATATGTCCAAGCATTCGGTCGGTGAAATTTTGACCATGTGACCCAGTCGGAAGGACTGGCCTTTGGAAGCCAGACTCACGCGGCATAATTTTCATTACTTCGAGTCCGGAGTGTTCAACTACCACCAGGAAATGGTCTTCAAAAACGAGACACACGTCATAGCGGCCAATGAAAATAAAGGCGATTCCCAAGTTTTCAAAGTTTTAACCCTCGACGACTTGAATTTTGCTTTCGTAATTCTCAGCTTCGGACTCACATGTGCAACCATAAGCTTCGTCATTGAACTGCTCACCATCGAACGCGAGCATCCGCTGCAAGTCAAAGGTCGTGGGCGGTTTCGACAATTTTCACTGCAACGATCGACTAAATAATAATACACAGAGACATTCAAGGTGAAAAGGAATTTGTAGAGTGAAAAAATGGGGAATTCCCAAAATACCCAATTCGGTACGTCGTGTTTTGTCACCGTCGATTTCGTAAGCACCAGAAAATTCCGGTTATTCAAAATATTAGCAGCACGCATCAAATTTACGGATAATTATTTTCACAGGAATCGAATATTTTCGATGTACACGATGAGCGGAAAAAAAATTGTATTGCGCACGTGAATATGTAGCCTGGCTTGTTGGCCATACAAAAAGAGAAGCGGAGAAGCGAATTCGGGCGTTTCGTGCCCACGGGGGATAGATAAATACTCGAGAATATAGGCCACGACTGTCAAATACAAAAAAAAAATGTTTTGTTAGCGAAAACGAAAATAGATTAAAAAATGAATAAATACTAAATGGAAAATATTGAAGGTGGCAATCGCTGAGAAACGTCTCGATGAAATGAAATCCATATTTTTATTTAGAACGAATTTGTTGAACATTGCACATAACTATTCAACAACAATTTTGTCAAATTGGGATTCATCGTATTCATAGCGAGCATCCCGTTGAACTCCAAACGGTCACGAGTTTTGTTGAATAGCAAATGGAAATTGAAACAAAAGAAAAGATCAATCGCGAACAAAAAACTTCCGCATCGACACGCATGCTTGCAGCCCACTTCTGATCTGCTGGCCGGAAGTTCGTACGCACGGTACTACGGTCTACAGGTTTTATTACGTTTTCATAAACTTCGAAAGTGGCCATCATGATGTCTCAACAATTACCGGGCATATGTAACTTCTATATCTGTCTATGCGGAGCATATCTTTGGCTTCCGGCGGTCAAGTGTTGTCGAAAATTCTTTTCGAACGTCACAATTACGCGTGAAAATAAGAAGAAGGCGCGAGGGACAAAAATTCACCTCATTGGAAGGCAATGAAAAACATTTTTTGTCCATCGTTTCATTCATTCTTCGAAAACCTTTTGGAATTTGTTCTCCACATAGAAAAAAAATGTTTGGTTTTTGGACAACTTTGCAACTTTTATGCTCGATCACATTATTCTAGATTCTATTGCAGGACGACGCGTTTGCGAATAAACATTGAATATAAAAATTCGACATCGTCGTCCGGAGCTGTCTATCGATGGGACAGACTTAAAATGACCAGGTAATTAAAAAAGTAAATAAATACATAAGAGTATGTGATATAAACGTGTTGGTAACGATATATTTAGAAATATCAAGGCACACGTAGATTTTGGGACAACGATAAATCACGAGGACGCGTAAATAAAATCACCGCTGGATTTTCGAGTCATGGAGGGAGGGGGTTATATTTGGCCGAGGGCGAACCGGGAAAGAGGCCTCCGTTGCGAGAGTTTGCAAAAGAATATCCTCGCGTTTTGCCCAGATTATTATTATTACTGTAGTTTTTTTTTATTCATTTTTTTTCTCATTTTTTGGCCTACGGCTGGCGCGTACGAAAATGCATGTAACCGGTGCGATAATTCATCGATTCGCGCACCCTCGCCGTTATAAGAGCAATGCATCACGGTTTGGTTGGACGTGTGTGTCGTGATGTCACACTCGTTTTTCATGTTATTTTTCTTTTTTTTTTGTTCCACGTGCTCGTGTGTTTCTTTCGGATGGGAAAAAAAAATTTGAACCAGACCGAAAATCTATATAATTCGAGGACACAGCCTCTGTCTACTCGGCAAAACTTCTCGCAGGGGCGCACGCGCGCGCCCAAAGCAATTCAATAAATTCTTGATTCCACGACCCCCTGCAACATTTGAGGAACCTCGCGTGTTCTCCAACTATCAATGATTATTCCTCCTCTTAGGTTTATACTCACCGGTTCTCCTTCGATATCCTGTTTAAGCCTCTCAATTACTCACCTGTAACGGAATAGAGATGATAGAATTTAGTAATATAATCGACACATACTTCTTCTTTTTTTCGTATAATTTAAGGATCTTCAATATTTTTCAACAGCTTTCTACTTTTCGATTCAACGTGCCACATGCGGTGAAGGAATTTTAGAGGTTTCGTTCAAATATCCAATATTGTTTTTAAGCGTCCGAGTGTACACTCCGTACAAACATAAATTCGAATCTCATGACGTTCTTTTTTCTGTTGAAATCGTCCTTTTGAACGAGCCAGGAGTGGGCAGAAGACTCGAGTGAGAATTTCTTGCGCAGCCAATCCTCTCAATGCATAAACTTAACTATTGCCTGATGCTGGTCGCACCGACACATCCTTTTTTTCAGGAATTTCAATTGACTCGCGCACTCACTCATCTTTGTCATTTCTTGGCCTGAAAATTTTTTGAAACTTCGTCCTTCATTGGGAATTTCGATTGATTAAATTTTTGAATAGAGAACGAAAAAGTGATGCAGAATTCAATGAGGCAACGTTGGAAATTTCAAAACAATCTGAAATTCGATTGAAACTTTAAAAAATTCTTCGGAAAGAGAATTTCGAACGAGAATACTTCGTGAATCAAAATAATGATGAATAGTGAGGAGACGTTAGAATTTGACGTATTGATTCACACTGGTAGCAATTTCTGCGACGCGAATTTCCAGCGCGACTACTTCAAAGTGATTCGAGCAACATTTTTCATATTTTTTTTTCTTCTTGTTTTTTCAGAATTCTCGGATACATTTATGTTTTATATACGAATGTACTGCGCCTTTCGTGTCCTATAGCACGGCCGCGGGTTTCCCGAAGAGAACTCACGGAGAAGCAAATTCACACGGTTGAAGAGGCACAATTAAGTGCAGAGTAAAAAACGTGGATGGAGCTTTGGAGTTAAAGAAGCAGTAGCAATGAAAGAGAGGAAGTGAGAGAAAAAATGGAAAGGGTGTGCGGATGATGAACTGGGGAGAGAAAAAATGCATGTAGGAAAGAGGACGGGATGCAGCGAGGAAAGAAAACTGAGGAAGCGGTAGAAAAGGTACGAAAGTTAGTGACGAGGGTGAAAAGGTGTAAAGAGAGGGAGCAGGGGAAAAGGGCGGTCTCTTGGTCCTCGTGGAGCTTGAGAAAGAAGGAGAGATAAAGTTGCACGATTTTTCCTAACATTTCGCCTAGACGTATAAACAGGTTTCCTCCTCTTGCAGTATCCAGCATCAGCGCGGCTTGGTCCCCGTAGGGAAACCTATAGAAAATCTACGACGATTCAGGCAAGTGTATATACAACCGGATAGAACATCGCTACAGAATGAGAGAGACAGCGACTCAGAGAAACAGAGTGAGAAAGAGAGAAGGACAGAGACGAAAGACTCTAGCGTCTCTGTTCATAGTTTCTTGCTATTCCTTTCTCCCACTTCCTCCAAAGCACTACTGCGGACTTTTAGCACGCGAGGAAAAACAGACGCACTCTTACATTTCTCGACTTGAAGACATAAAATATATAGGTGAGAAGAGAGAACGAAGTGAAGCTGTTTCTGAGAAAGCGAGAAAAGGGAAAAACGTAAGGAGAAAAAGAAAAGACGAGATAAAGCGAGCAAGGCGTAAAAAGATTGAGCGAGATAGAAAGAGAGAGAGAGAGGGGGGATGAGTGAGAAAAAGGATATAGAGGGATGAGAGGTGAGCTTTTTCTTTCGTACTTTCGCACTCACTGGGGCTCAATTCACCGTGAAAACGTTTTCCGGCCTTACTGAGAAGAATAAGAGAGAAAGAGAAATGTATATCCGCTACCTTCCGAGCTCAGTCTTTCTTCTTCCTCTCTCTATCTCTCCCTCTCTTCGCTAGAGAGGAAAACCAGCATCCCAAGTTAGGAAGATCTCTCGGTGATGCGAAGAAGCGCCAAGAACAAGCGACGTGTGTGCCACACGTCCTCAAGAAATGTCGCGATCCCGAGAACGAGACCGTGGTCACGGAAGTGGAAAAAGACTGTTCCAGACTCACTTTCTTTCTCAATCTCTCTCTCACTCTCATTCCCTTCCTCACAATCTTTAGTTTTTGCTTGCATTATCTCTCCGGACTTCTACCGCTGCTTTTCTTTGCAATTGCCATGAGAAAAACGTGTGAATCTTCCACCTCTAAATGATGAGCTGGCGATAAAATGTCATTCACCATCTATTGCGTTTCGTATCACTTTTCTGTGCTTTACAATTCCGGAGAAATAAAATTCTTGCATGGTAATTGTCACAAATATCAACTAAGACGTTCATTCCAGAATCCATCATGAGATAGATGATTTCTCCGCGCGTTTCGTGATAACCGACAATTCTCAGCCTCTTAACGTGAACGGGTACGGCTATTTTTGATTCTAGAAGAATTATTTTGCCTCGAGCTTATATAAATAAACGGTTCTCGGTAAGAAAGTGATCCAACACGTTTTAATCATCATTTTTCAACTGATATTTTTATTTCTTTTTAAGCCAGTTTTGTATTCAGCGATTGAATAGTCTATTGAGAATACGCAATTTTATAGAAAATCTACGAATTTATGAGGCTCGTTGAATTTTTTATTAGTCTTTATGAGTTTTACAACTTTGACCCCAATTCTCGTCTGATCAAGGTTCGCCAAAAGATCGTAAACCGAAACTGGAATAAACATTTTATAATAATGAATAATTTGGATATATGAATTGACAAAAATTGTCGAATGGACCAAAAATTCATCTTTCTATTTTCTTTATTCTAAATTTTTGGGATTTTTTTTTCCCATCGACGTTAAATTCTTGAGTGGGAACTGGCTCGAAAATCTGAGATTGTAATAATTTTTCTGAACGTTCCACTGCAAACTCTATCGACGCTGCCTTCCGCTTCGTTTATTTTATTCTTTCTGATGCCAACCACCCGTTCAAGCGTAACTTTTATGTTAATCTCGTTTGTTATGATTCGCCTAATTGTCCTGTTGCAAAGAATTGCGTGAGGCGTTGTTTCTTTTCTCTGCAAACTGTTTGTGTCGTTCACTGGCGAGCTCCAGTGGAATGAGATGTACAAGAGTAAATGGAATGAAAAAAAGGTCGAACGGCAGTGAAGGAGCTCGTGCGAGAATTAAGAAAATGCTCGACTCTCCGTGAAATTGGAATTGCGATAGTTCGGGTGCTCCAAGCGGCGGTAGTGTGGCTATCAGAAGAGAAAATGCAGAGAAGAAAACTGCGCTTGGTTCCTTTGTTATTTTTTATATCCGTTTCTTATGTCTTTCAGTTTTTCTCTGCGTTTCGTTGTGTTTTTTCTTCGCTTAGTTTTTTATATTCATTTTTTTATTCGCTTCACATTGCGGCAGAGACCATTAAAACGTGCAGAACAACTAGGCGAGCAATAATGGCAGAGGTTTGACGATGCTCCAGCACGGAATTGAAAGGGCACTTCGCATGTGTCTACGAAAACGGAGGAAGACGCTGTAGCATGACGTAACATCGTTACGCTACTAAATTACCGTTCTCGTGAGGAAAACCTGATCGCAATAAAAAAATTTATATCCGCGATTCTCATGTACACACCATTCTATATAACCGTAAATTTCAAATTCGCAAACTTCGTATAAATCTCGTTGAACACTATCGCTCGACAGACAACCGGTTTTCAATTTGATAAAAAAAAAAAAACGAAATCAAACTCGAGTGGAGAATGTGTGCAGAAAAAAAAATCAATTTCCAGGCCGTATTGTTCTTTTTTTTTCTTCCAGAAAAAGTTAACAAATTTTGTTGCAAAATTCTATATCATTCGATCAGACTGTAGGTCGAAGAAAACCAAGAATCGAACGAATTCTTAATCTTCATCAGTATCGTGAACTTTTGTACTAAAATCAGATCGAAAAATTACTTTTCCCCAAAATGGCAGGGTCAGGAATTTTGATGATTGATGCTTCGTGCACCTTTCTTTTCGTGTAAGTAGAAAAATTCTCGATGCAACGTTTGTCTCACTTAAACTCAACTCTTCCGATCTAATTGACAATTACGTCAAAGTTTCTCGAGTGGAAACTTATAGGAACATCTCGGAAGGTACAAACAATGTCAGTGGAGATTACCTTAACTACAAATTATGAAAAGCCATCATCGTGTGTCGCTGTGTCCGTTAATGATATAGCAGAACATTGAACGATCATGTGACAACGTTTTGCACGATTGGATAGTCATGTTCCGTACATCGTCACATAGGACGTTATAGCGACGCTTCAGAACGGAAAATCGATACATTGAAATCAACGCTTTTACCACGTCATATCACCCGCGGAATTTCTCACTTTCGACACGTTTGTACTTCAAAATTACAATGAAATCAACGATGACGACAAGAAAATCCGAGAAACTTTAACCGAGTATGTATTGCGCGGATTATACTGGCTTAAAAAACTGATTCAATCACCATAATCATTCGACTCAGTTGTGAACGATAAAGCTGCGTCTTGAACCAATTTTCGGTAATAATGAAACGACGTTTCTTCGGAATAATTATCTGGCGTTGCCAAGCTCGAACGTTGCTTCTGCTTCGAAAGCCTTACACGAAGTGATTTCCGAGCCTATATTTTTGGCGCAGGTGGAATATGCAAATGGTAATAGACTGTTGCCTGGGCGGTCTTGTGCGTGGGTAGCAAACTCCTGGTAACGGGAGCGATAATGCTCTTGCTATATGTTTGTATCTATCAAAGTACGGGGTGCAAAAACATGAGATGCCATGCGAGAGAAAACGACAGGGGTGGAGAAGGGAAGAGCGAAGAGTACACACGTTTTAATGATACGAGGCGACTGCGGTGGTAATTAATTAGCATAACGTTGCATTATAACTGAAGGTACACGAGGAACAGCATATCGTTGCGGTGTCCGAGTCAATGCTACGTGTTAGTGACACGACACGTCTGACTCGTAGCCACCAAAATCAAAAGTGAGAAGGACACAGAGAGGAATGTCAGAATTTAGAGATGGAAAGGGTGAGAACGAACCCCCAGGTACTGTGGCACACTCTGGAGGCGAGACAGGGTCACTAAATGTATCCTTAACGGCTCAAAACGCATCACGAGCTGTGTGCTGATCGCTTCACCACCATGAGGTCCAGAGTGTGCGGTCACGTCCGCATTAACAATCGTCCGGCTATCGTACGAACGTGAGCAATGTTTGAGATTGCATGCCGCATTTTATACATCTGCCGAGTAGACAACATGTGCCTGCACTACGAATACAAGGGACCATGATTGTTGACATTGACAAAAATCTCTCCGAAACAGTGATTATACCGATTTGGGAATTCCATCCCAAAAAGAAGGTCTTTCCAGAAGTAGAATTATCATAAGAAACTCCTTTTTGCCAAAAATCCATTTGAGTGACTATAAAAGTTCAATCTTGTCATTGAAGAAAATCAGAGGCTCGCAAGCTGTAATTGCCAAAAATAAAGGTAAAAGTTTCCGTTTGCTCTTATCTTTGTTTTATTTGGCCCGACTGCCGATTTGCTCGAGAGTGCACATGGGAGACACCCGGGTAGAAAGCTGTATGACAGCCTTATAATGAACGGAGAGAGAAGGAAAAATAGTTTGGAGAAGAAACACAATGAGAAGAGAACTGAGCGGTGGTAGCTGGCAGGATGCGGCTCTGTTAGTTCGAGGGAATGTGCACACAGAGGTTACAACCCAGCCAAGTGGTATGTAAAGGGCAGGCTGCGTATTAATCCAAATTCTCCCCTTGGCAAGGATGAGAAGTGTAAATACAAGAGACTAGTACCTCAAGTAAGTCGGGAAACACAAAAGATACCGTTTTTATTATTTAACGGGACTAATCTAAGCCTCGTTAAGAAACTATTCATTAATAATGGCGCTGCCATCCCGCCTGTGACAATACTACCCATTGGCCCATTTGAACCACTCTCCCATAATTATGTACATAGCCAAATTAATGCAATATCGTTTTCAGAGTAGCTTGCTGATGATGGGAAGTAACCGACGGTAATGAGCAGTTCCGGCGACATTCTTATCCTTCACTTTTCCCACGAGACTAATGAAAATAATTGTTCAAAATAGTTGGGATCTTAAGACACAGCCATCATTTGTTCATCCCCCAATCCATACTGGTTCATCAATCATGATTGATTCGCAAACGTGTTAAATTCCCTGGCTCGTTACAGGAATGCCGGACATTCTGAAACATACATGTGACTGAAGGAATGCTGCTCCGGAAAGACTTCAATGAATTGATCAAAGACAAAGCCTCAGAAAACCCAAACTAGACGATCAAAGCAAGTAGATGAAAAATAAAAACAAGTTGCACCTTCATTATTGGAGAAAGGCAAAATGTCGGGAATTTGCACAAAGAATAAGTCAGCAGCCTTAGATTGAGAGATTTCCCACGAGTGATTTAAGCAAAGAGTCCCTTAACTAAAGCAACGAGAAATATTGTTGTGTTCGATGTTAAAAAATGGTGCAGGCTTCCATAACTTATTAAACGGCTGATTTACCAACGGATGTCGGTTCGTTAATGAGCAAGGATAACAAGGCTTGGAAGCATATTTTCGTTTCATTCGGTTGAGTGTTCCTGTTTATCCAAGTTGCCCTAGACTTCGGTATAAAAGCAAGGGATTCGTACACACGTGGGTACAATCGTAGGAAAAAAATGATCACGGACAAAAGAGAAGGCAAGAACTCTGACGAACTCAAAGAAGTAAAGCCCTGTGGATAAAAGATATAAAGTTGTAACAGTAGAAAGAACATCGCGAGTAGCGACAGCAACGTGTAGAAGATGAACGAGGAAGAAGGATCAGTGACAGGAAGAAAAAAAACTGCCACAGAAGAAAACGTTCGGCGCCGGGCTTCCTTTGTGAGGGAGAGGTGGTGGGCAGGATATCTTTATTCATCGTTTCATTCCAGCCATCCACTCCCCACGAACAAAATTTGCATTCGAGATACTAGACTCGACGAGCTCTGGTTCAACGTATTATAGCGTTACCGTTACGGGACTTCCGGCCTGCTAGAGGGAGCTCGTTCTTGCGAAACTGTACTGGAATATCCAGGAAAGCTTTCTCCCTAGCCAGTGTAGACACTGGCCCAGTGGCTTGTCTAATTTCGTCTAGGTATACCTCAAAAAACCACATTCGAGATAATTGTACGTCTATGACGGGATCCGCTGCTGCTTCGCGTACTAAAGTAGAGAAAAGCTTTCCCTCGTCCCAATACTTTAATTTGCTTAGAAGAGATACCCTTCGGAACGTTGAATCCAACGCTTTTATTGTAAGAACGAACCCTATTTCAGCGAATGGATCAAACTGAGGGGTTTGCATGTGAAATATCCTTAAGTTCGAAAACTTTCAGTGCATTGGCATACTTTCGTTTCCACCAAAGAATCGTCTGGATTAGTTGCGCATAAAACTAAAGAAAACCTTAGCAATTGAAGTTTCTGACCGAGTGAAGTATCAGCAACAACCGGATGTGAAATTCATCCGATCGTAATCGCAACAGAAAGTAAACTAGTGGGAGGGGAAAGTAGGAGGGTAACTTACGTGTAAGCTAGCCTATATCCCACATATTTAGAGATCTGCTTTACACGTCAGTCTAATGGTATTAGATGATGAAGGGCAAACAGTAAATGAAACACATAGAGGGAAGAACAACACATAATTCATTCTCCTATGTATCGCGTAGTTGCACCGTCTAGCGAGGCTGGTTATTAAAGTGGCATCATCTCTTTTAGGCGTGGCTTTACACTCGATGTCCACAGGAATGGAGCTCTGTAGATAGTTATTACTGGGAATTCTAAGGGTGCATGACCGAAACATTAAATCGATTCTCCCTTCGTTTTATCCCCAACTGTTGAAAACTCACTCATTTTTCTTACTCAACATTTCCGAAGCTAAGTCGCGTAATGACTTTAATAGAAAAAAATCGAATTTGGACTGTTGAGCGATCTGGAGATGGAGTGGGAATCGCACAAAACATTGGGGGAACCTGGCTGATCGAGTGGAAACGAACTCTGATAGCATACCGTCTTCAAAAGCTGTGACATACTTCTTACAACTAATTTCGCAGCAAATCGTTTCGAGAATTCATTCTAAACTGCACGCGGTTTTATTAATGTGAAACAATCAGGAGTGGGAATGTAAAATTACGTTTCCTCACTGCGAGGATTCCTTTTCACGGGAAAATTCTTAAAATTCCACTTCCTCTTTCGAACTGTATGTAAATTATTCTACGAATACCACCAACTCTCATTCACTACGAACCTTCGTTGTCATTATTGCAGACACTTCCGCCGAGCAAACTTTTTTCGTGATGTAGACATACCTGTCGGTTCTGTAGCCCCAACGACACTACATCGTTTTTGTTAAACGGGCAAATAAAACCGCTCGTCGATTGTACTTGCATTTAATTTTGAATTCACCCTATTTGCACTTGAAACTTTCCTCCTGACATTCGTGAAGATACTCTCAAAGTGTCAGCATCCAGATACGCGGCAGCGGCTCGACGTCAAGTATTTAAAAAAAAAAAAAGGTAGCGCAAAAGCTGCCGTATTCTGATATACAGTGAAATAGACGTTTTATGACGTCACAGAAACTTTAAATCGTCCTCACAGGGAAACAGGTTGAGCAAAAAATCTCATATTAGATCTGAATTTTCTACGATTTTTTATCTTTCGAATGGTTCTCGGTTGAAGAAAATCCGTTGAGCCTATCCAGAGAAAAATTGACATTGGAGATTTTGGTCGCGCGATTTGGGACTCACTCTGTTTCTCAGACTTTCTTAGTGGCGGAAGGGCGTAAGTGCCGCTCGTTGACGCTTGGACATACGCTCTTTGCGAGACTGGTGGACATTCTCGGCCTGTGACGTCAAAGAAGTGAAATCATTTTTGTTATTCAGGCCAAGAAAAATCAACCTGCGACCTGCGACAACAAAAACTTGGGGTGCTTTCGTTAAGAAAATATGCCCGTCAAGATTCACCATGGACATAATCCTATGCCTGATATGATGCTTATTTTCTTAACCATGCATCCCAAGTTTTTGTTGTCGCCGGTTTATTTTTCTTGGCTTAAATAACAAAAATGATTTCAATTTATTTTCAATTCTTGACGTTCTTGATTTTGCTTTTGCAACGTTATTTTATTTGAAATTATACTAGGAAAAAAATCACTAAACGAAAAGAGATACGATAAAATGCAACATGCAATTCCTCCGCATCATAGTCCAAAAATTAATCATTTGCAAACTCTCACAATTCTTCTTCTGCATTATGTCGCACGCGTTTCTCAATGGCTCAGTATCCGGGATGATATTGCAGTAAGACGATTATTAAACGGAAAATATTAGCCGAAACATTTCATAGAAAACTTTCATCCGAAACCTGATGCTTATTAGACTTTTATTGCGACACTAAAAAGAAACGCGGAAAGAAGCTTGCAGCAAGGTAAAATTTCGTTGTATACAATATAACGAAGCTATATTAAAATTGCGGGATACTTGCATTTTACTGCTGGTTTTTCATATCCTGTTCTTAGTGCCCTACGTCGTTCGTGCTTCATCCTCACAAAGTAGCTTTCATACATTCGGCGCAAAAAAATATCAAGTGCCAGAATATTGGTCTTTCCGAGTCCGTGTCATTGAATTCTGTGCTGCACATTTCTTCACGACTTTCTGTCTCCCTCGAGCTCCAGGAAAAAAGAGTTTTATACGGACCGGGAATTTTGTCAAACCGTCTAATTTTTCTACTTGAGCCACCGAGTGCTCTGGATATGAATTCGGTCTTGTATCTCACATAAAGACGCAGCATGACGTCTCATAATCTTAATTGCTTGGTGCTCTCCCGCCCAGCTGAGTAAACCTACACTGAAAGTAGTAAAAAATAAAGTTTTCCATTTTAGCCGGTAGAAGTGTCGTGTAAATAATCCAGATCTAAACCAAATTTAAGAGTATTCATTTGCGGAATGATCATTGTTTTTACGGTCATCCTTGAATGAAAATCAATAGTCGTGATAGTTCATAAAAACGAACAATGTTTGCCTATTCGAATGAGTTCACGCCTTCTGGATTTACAAGATCTCATTTCTAACGTAAAGGTTAAGTCTCCAGGGAGGCGGTGGGGAATTCGAAGTGATCCCCAAGTTTCAGTGACTAGAAACCACAGAAAAATGAATGAGGTCGCTACAACTAGACCAGCGGATCATCAATTCTACCACAATTCCGATTAAATCACCAATCCCGAAATACCGCTTTAACTATAACGATACATATATAGCGATGCATGGCTTCATTGGTCTTGATCTCGTAAAAGCCATGCCTTCACCACACCTGACTCACCGTAATAGAGTTGGATTCGAGCCAAAATTAAACCATTGATCAAACTGTTACTAGTTCGACAATCCTTGATTTGTTGATCCTTTTTTTCCTTTTCAATAAACGTCGCACGCAGTTTTCCGTCGAATGGTTATTGCTCTAATCCGCTAGCTAAAGAATCGAAAATTTCGTGACACAATGATGTGGACGCATAATTCGTTATTGGTGATAATTTATCATTGATGTGTCATTGGATGTTTACCGGTTTTACAAGAAAAATTAAGGCAAAAGATAAGCCGTTCCGGAAAACGAATTTTCCTTTTGAAAGTGGAAATTGAGGAGGAGCACCTGATAGTTCTATTTTTCCGGCATAACGTAAGAGTGCAATGACGGAGAAAAGAGGGTGAAGGTGAAAAATTGGTCGTCGCCCAATGGAAAGCTGGTAGTCAGGAGAATGATTGATTTTAAACGACATTTGTCAGTGTCGAACCTTTGTCACGAGCCTATACGGAGATGATGTAATGGGCATTAACAGGTTTCCCTTGCGACCCTCTGACTACGGTCTACAACACATTCCCTCTCTATTCCACGTTTTCCACGTTTTGCTTTTCCGCCGTTCTTCAATCTGACAGCGAAAACCCGTCGGAACATTTTAATGTCACGCTTCTTTCCCTTAGGGTAATAGAGGGGATGACGGGATGGATGCCGCTACGAGTTTTCTCCTATCCATACCTCATTCCCTTCCTACACAGTTCGCGCCCTAGTTTTGCTCGAAAATTAAAAAGCAAATATTCTAGGGACGTGTCTATTCTGTAACCAAATGATTTTATTCGGTTCAAAGGACTCCCATGGAATTCAAGAAGCTCGGAAATTGGTTGGGTAGTTTCTATTCTAAAAAACGGTTTTTTTCTCATAAAAAGTTGAATTGTCACTTCACAACAAGTTACCAGATGAACTGAGATCGGCTGAAACGTAGATGGGCCGGACAAGTACTCTGACTAACATTTGGTAAAGTCCGAAATTTTGCGAGAGGATTGGGGTTGTCAACTTTTATAAGGGAAATATTACAAAGCTCTACGTACTTGATCATGTACGCTTCAGTTATCTTAGTTTATCTGGTAACTTTTTGGTGTCATAATTCAATTTTTTGTATGGAGAGAACCGTTTTTTGGAAATATTTGATTGGTTTTAATTTTTTTTCATGGGTTCTTTTTTCAACAGGAACTATTTCGTGGGAGTAAACTTTTTCAAGAGGAACAAATATTTTGCGGGAATAAATGTACTTTTTTCAGTTTTCTTACAGCATTAATGCTGTTTTTAGCAAGGATTTGTTTTCTTTTTGGTCATTTCCAGCTGGGGCATTCCTCGCAAGCCATACATTACTCGCTGGGTACACAAAAGCTTTTTTGAGTACGAAGACGGCGAGAAGTATTTGGTGAGATCTCTTGGACGGAGTTGGAAAACAATGATACAGAAAAATGTCATCAGTCGCGACCGATTAGATTCTGTATATCGTATACGTACGCACACATACCCTGATTTTTTTACATGCTCTTTTCCGATGCAAAGTTTTGTCTAAGTATTCGCGGTATCACTTGGGTTCGATTGAAAGCTCAATGGACGAAGAAATAATGCATGATTAGTCTCCAGTTCAATCATTTTCAGACCACGAGATTACTCTTGGGTAACGCAATTAGATGATATGCTTACCGCTACTATTGAATTTGATTCATTCAGAAATAATTCACTGGGATGAGTCTGGGGCCAGCGTACAACGGAGCCGTTGAATCTAATTATCCCGCGTCTCTGCAAGTCTCTACATACCCTGATATTCTTATTACTATTCTCAGAAACAATTCAAAACGATAAATATTTCGCAGCTGATCTAACGGAGTGGATGAAAAACTTTGTATAGAAGCTTAAAGCGGTACAAAAACAGGATACGGAATTAATAATGAACCCTAAAAGTCACTGTAAGCTGGCTCGTCGAGACAGTGGGTGTATTAAATTTGAAGAATTCGTAAGGGTGTCAGCGAGAAGCAGCTCGAGTTGACAGGTCCTCCGATTCCTGCCTGGGAGGATTTTGCGATATTTTGCTCAACTGAGAGATCGTCGTTGCTGCTTCAAAAATTATACCTGCTAATAAAAAAGCCCTATGATCCAAATGAAATTCTCGACTTTCTTGGTGTTGGATGTCGGATCAAAAGTACCCTGAGAAAGCGGTAAAAACTATGGCAGTTGCTTTATTTGGAATATTTCCTTGTGGATATTGTGAATTTTCCAATTTGGTCACAATGAGAGTCTTCGTTTTTTTCTGTATCATTTTTCTGCCGTGGATATGACAAATTTTAAAGTAAAGTATCTTATGGTCAAAAATGTAGATACGTCCTTGAATGACCTCTCTCGACTGTTAGCTCTCTTGACTGTAGATTCAGCTGAAGTATTTGCTCGAGCCGCAACTTCTTGGTCTATGATGTTCTATACTCTTAAAGTTGAATCCTAAAGTTGAAACACGAAAACGATTGCGTGTTTCTGGAAAACATTGGAAAATCATGGATATGATCAGGATGCCTCATCGATTCTCTACACTCACGAGATGCACATAGTTGACCACATCGAGAGGAAACTGAACGAGCAAATGCTCGAAACTTTCCAGTACTCAATAACCGAAATCAAATAGTTATCGAAATTCGTCTACTTATGATTCTGCGACTACATTCGACGAATCGATAACACTACATTTATCTCTACCGGAAGTTGCCTCAGGACACAAAATTCGTACGCACATGGAACCCCAAAAATTCATAAAGGTTCCTTTAACAATCAAATAACTCGCCCATGATGTGAAAATATATTTCACGATCACAGTGACCACAAGAATACAGTTACTTATTATTCCATGGATCTTCCATGGCAAATAAAACTTTTTGATGATATGATTATCCTGATCCCCCGCTAGCCGCCTCTGCTACTGAAACTTTGTTTTACCCCTACTTCATCACAGATTTCCCTGGATTAAAGTACACCAGAAACGTTTCTCTGGTTGAACAATAATGTTACATGTACGATGTAACGTTGGCAAGAGTTACTCTCTGAAGACTCTCGCTATAGCTCTCTCCGGATCCGAATTCGATCGTTATAAAGCCTTGGCTGTCCGTTGAGTTACAACAATTGCATAACACGCCGCTAGCAAAGTTTGAGGTATAAGGTAGGATACGGGTATGGTACTGGTCGCGGTATTGTTACTCTAATTACGAGGTTGCAAGTTACGAGCCTTGTGTATACAAAAACATCTCTCATACAGCACATGCCTTTTGCAGGATGCTGTGGATACGGAAGACGTAAGAGAAAGAGGGAGAAGAGGAAAGGCGAGTAAAAGGAACAGTGGAATGAATTTATACGGACTCCTACATACATACATCTCAAAGAGCATCTACGAACGAGGGAATAGACTGAAGCATATTGCATGAACACGGAACAGCTCAAAGTTTTAGACACAGACCAGACGGAATTTATATATTCCACTAAAAATGTACTAATAATACACGCGTCAGTTTGAATAATGTGTATCGAAGGCGCAACCATAGGCATTTTGTACGGAGATGCCCCGGAAAAATCGCGTAGATACGTTAGGCCAATTGACGCAACAAATGGGATTCGTGACAAAACAAACATTTAACTGATCTGCTCAACGTATTAAGAGTGGAATGTTTTTTATTTTCATTTTTTCTTATTCAACCATTGGAAGCAGTCCATAAAGCTAAAGGCTCTCCAAATTAGGACTCCCTGATTCGAAGTTCAGACAACCCCAGACCTTCAATTTTGAAGAGGACGACATTAGTAAAATCGTTCACTGGTCCCGCACTGTTTACATTTATCACGTTTATGATAAAGTTCGGTCTCATGCTGAGCATTGACGTAACGTGGTTATCGCAAAATAAGAGCATTCTGATCCGACAGATTCGCTTGAAGAGATATCTATGGAAGCAATATTGTTTTTTCAGGGAAGCGCAAGAACTTAGATTCTGAGTGCATAATTCTAGAATTTTTCCGGTCATAATAAATAGAATTATCAATACTGGGCACATTTTGGATGGTCAAATACAATTTGTACCTAGGGAAAATGTGTCTTCAATTCTTCGGTAGTATAGTGGTAAGTATCCCCGCCTGTCACGCGGGAGACCGGGGTTCGATTCCCCGCCGGAGAGATTCCTTTTGCAATTTTCCAACCAAACATAGCTGCAAAGTCGGACTCCAGTATTCCGAACATATTTTTTGAACACCGTCACATCCATACACTTAAATGGCTCCGAAGCTTCCCAGCAAATTTCAAAATTGTGTGCATTTTAAGACAATAGATGAATGAAACAGTTTTACCATATCCACCACCTTTACACACCATAAACACCCTTACCCTTATATATATACACCACTACCCTTATATATTTTCATTCATATCACTACAGGAAAGAAGAGAATGGATTATGAAAATCGCGACCAAGATTTGAGTATGCATTGGAAGTTTTGTTACCGACCGAGTTATTGAATTACAACAAGCGGCGCATCATACGGGTATGGTGAGTGATGCAGTCAGCAATACAGGTAAAATTGGCAAACATTTGAGCGCGAAAGCACGCTGAATGCGCCACTAGACACTTTCAGGTCATTTTCACAGGAAGCATTTTTTTACCAAATATTTTCAACAATCCATGAAGAATGTAGATAAGCCATTTTGTGCGAATCCGAGAAGATCCACCGCGATATTCTAAACACAAGCATCGGTGGTTCAGTGGTAGAATGCTCGCCTGCCACGCGGGCGGCCCGGGTTCGATTCCCGGCCGATGCATCCTTATTTTGGTTCTAGCTTTCGAATTCAGTTTTTTCATATTGATTAATCATTAATATGATGAAAAATAAATTAACCGAGAGAAAACGTTCATCCGAAACGTGAACTTTTTGAATTTATGGGCAGCGTATTCAGTGTAGGATGAATTTGTCGAGATCATACGTTTATAATGATTCAGCTAGAGTCTGTTTAAACCAAAATGAAAGTCCAGCACTGCGAATTGCGCCAACCACAGAAGGGAGAAAGAAAACAAAAATACTTAGGAATTTGGAATCTATCCGGATACAGAGTAAATGGGTATCCTGCTGTCAGTGTGATCGAAGCGGGAGCTACATCGGTTTAATTACGTAACTAAGGCGTGGTAACGCGTTCGTACGCGTTAACGAGCCGCGAACGAGGATTCAACGAGGCAAGATAGTGTAGACCGGTAGGTAAACACATTTATCGATCACCAACAGCGTTGGGTGAGTATCAAAAGCAGCAGCAAATTTACGAATAGTTCGTAGCGTGTGAGTGTACTTTGAAGATCGATAGCACCAACTCTAAAGAGAGAGTACTCTCGAGCTAGAAAATCCTTGCATAATCCTACGGATATCAGCCAATTAACGAGCTACTGAGTTCGCGCTGTCTGTGCACTTCGCACTCCCTGTGCTTCCACCCTCTCCGCCTGAGTAGATTATCAGATGGGAAGATACGCCTGATGACACCCTGATCTCATCGTATTCGTCTTTGTCACTTGCTCACGTTCACTCTGCATGGATTTTAGGAAGATGGATACGCGTCAACGGAAGTACACGAGTTTCGTTAGAGCAGACGAACCAGGAGAGCTTAAAACCACGAAGCAGCTTTGTAGAAATTAAATTGATAACCCAACACGAAGATGTTGCTTATTTTGTACTGCTAGTCGTGCTATACAGCGCCAACATCACTGAATTAGCGCAGGAGCTGCCATGGAACAGTAGGCTGTAATGCCCCAGTCATATATTCTCAAGTTAAAGTGGATATAACTAGTGGATAGTTATTTAGCAGGCGAATAAAAGATGCTATCTAGACTGCTTGAACGGACAAAGCAAGATGCCCTTCATATCTATATTCGAGTTTGCGCCCTTTGATTTTGAGTTGAAACTTCACCACGACGTCGTCAAAAAATAAGTCATTATGTGACCTTCGTTTACTTATGCGTGTATATGTCTTACGTCGCGCTTCTAATAGTGTAGTCATTTTTCATCTACAACTTTGGAAAGTGCATCCGCTAATCATAAGTTTTCGATGTTCCACTTCCAGCATCGAAAATTTAATCATAACGTCGAAAAACATGATGAGGAAAATTATAAAAGATATGCACGCTCGGGATAAGTTTCGGTCGCCATGACAGATTTATATTATTTCGCTCAACAGAAGAATTCACCAAAATTATAACGACAAAAAGAATTTACCGAGGTTTTAATGAAACGAAAGAATTGACGCGGGATAACGAGAAAATATTAAGCACGCGTCTCTAATGAACCGCGGGGGAAGAATCGCGAACTCACTCACACATATAGATAAGATTCCTTGATTCTGGTAACCTATTAAAGAAGATACGCAGTCATGTTTTTTGGCACAGCACACTAAGTCATCTTTGGGACTCAAGAGTTGGACTATTGAAGTTGACGTGTCATCCTCACCTATTCACAGCGTCGATACTCCCAAATATTTGTGAAAATTCTCAAACGCTTCCACACGCCAGTAAACTGGCTGACCAAAGTTTTCGAACAAAGGGTGGTTTGAGGGCACTTCCTAACAAAGTCAACGGTTTGTGGCGATCGGGTGTGAACACACCTGAATTTTCAGTAGCACGAACACTATCGACTCTGTGCATCGGCAAAATAGCGAGACGAACGATTTCCGTCGTTGAGCAATACATACTCACTGGGATGGGGTTAGTGGTTGAATTTGCGATGGAATCATCTGTGTTGAAAGAGAAAGAGAGACTGCAAACATTGAAGAAGAGAAGGGAAGCAACTATCGAATAAAACGTTGCACCAGGGCTTTAGAATTTAACGCGCTGAACAAGATTCTCATGCGGTCGTTGGCAAACTAGGGGTGTGAGCCGATGGACAAAGGATTTACGCAGCTTTGAGAACTATTGGCCACGATCTGTTAACCCTTCTATAGGATCCCGGTTAAAACCCCATGTCGGTCCGGGTGAACTACAAGGCCCGGAAGAAAATCAGAAAATGACCTGGAAAGCGATGTGAAAGAAAAAGTTAAAAATCAAGGAAAGCTTCGGGACCCGCACGAAATAAAAATGACCAGGAGACAAAGTGCAGGCGTCAGAAAATAACAGATAATTTGTTATACTTGGCTCGCTAGTATTATATGCTGGGTATTATTTCCAGCGCCCCATTCTTTCTCCTCATCACCGCAGAAGTTATATCGCCTTGAGATATGCGTACTCTTTCAGCAAAGGATATATCATCACTTTACGGAAATACCCACTAGCAACCTCATAAACATAAGAATGTAAGATGATGGCGTCGCGAATGACACGCTTGGACTGTGAAGGGTGAGAAGGCTGGTCAGAAGGGAACGAATCCCACGATGGCTTGTACCTTTGTCATAGTTGATAATCATCATCATTGTGAAAACGATAAAGTTTCACATCCACAGCAATCCGCAAAACATTTATTACGAACTACTCACCGTTTATTGGATTAAAGAATCATGCAGTTTAATGGAGTTATTAGAGTTTTCTAAAGTGAATCATCACCAGCATCTAATCACAGAATGGAAATTCGTTGAGGTCTTGGCAGGGTGATCCACGAATTTGCTGACCACTATTGAAATTCGTTGAACGGCTGGAGAGAGCAATGCAAATACAGCTAAAACACCTTCGAGATTCGAGAATCAACACTCCGTTGGACCAGGAAACATTGAGAGAAGCATTGCAGATGAGAATTTGGCCGTTTCGAAGTTTCAGCATTGCGATCAGAGAGCTGCGGAAAAGCAAACATCCGGATTGCCAGTATGCCATTACAAATAGTTCTGCCTGTAAGTTATGTTCATATTGCATTCGATCTATACATTCCACCATAACAAATCGATTCTCTAGATGTCAGTAGTTTTGAATTTTTTCACAGTACGTTTTGTCTAAACTTCTGCAATTCCTAACCAATTTATTTAATGTCAAGTCAACCGTTACGTTTAGTAAGGTAATTTTTAGTCATGCATTGCACTTGGATATACTCATGTATTTAACGTCAGTAGACGTCTCGTCGTTGATGTTGAACTTTTCGTACTTGACCCTCTACTTGACCTGCGACGATCCTGCCTGCCTGCAGTTCGATGATCCGACGCAATAGACACTGACAGACCAACCGACAGATACATAAAACATACTCATGCAACCCATGGCATACGCATAAAGTAAAAGGGACTTTTCGGATAACGACCAGTTTCTTCTTAAAGAACGCGGAAGCTTTCAGTCATACCCTGACGTAAAAACAAATTGCCTGAAGGTGTACATCGGATCGATATACCAAGCAGGTATCGCAAGGCACATTCTTTGTTGTCTTTCTTTAACGTGGGTGAAAAAAACACTTTCACTTTACTAAGAGCGATGGATACCCAGTGGTGATCTACGATTCTGATAACATTCCTCATCAAGGTCTGATGCGTGGTTCGAGAACTACGACGGATAAATTCGTGATGTTCCAAATCACAAAGCACGTGTAATAGCACACTTTGCAATAAAACCACCGTAAAGGTTGCAAAAATTCGTTAATGTGTGGGCACCAACAGAGTTTGCCGAAAAAAAACGTCATTTCTCTTTTTAGCGAGAAGTTAAAGGGACGAGGAAGCTTCGCAGTTCAAGGTAAATATATATGGAGGTCTGGATTCAGCCTCAGATTCCTGTGTAGTTGGAAGTTTTTCGGGTCTTCCTGTCCACTCTCCTCCAGAATTCTCGGTCGTCTCTTTTGCTTGAATTGTCAGATCCACTCTTTCCTTTATACTCCACGTTGCCCATATGAACCCAATGGTCTGTAGTATGTTGCATTTCGCGGCTGTTACTTGGGTCGAGTCGAACGAAGCGGACGCACGAAGATGTGCGACGACACATTTGCGCGTGGAGAACAAGACTATGCGATGCGAGAGTAAGGGCAATCGCAGAAGTTCCAGAAACGATCAGCGACCGAAAGAGAAAGACAAAGTTCCGAGAGAGGGACGGTATTGCAGGAAAGTAGAAAGGGGCTCTTTCGTTGGGAATCTAAAGGCAACCGTGGTACACAGCGGTCCACTCTCTTGGACAAGCAGATCAACAGACCGGAATAGCAGAATGTATCAGAAGGAACGAGAACGAGGAACAAGGATAGACAGTGAGCGGGGAACCAGGGGGCAGGAGAACATAGCGACAAAAAGCTCAACAATGCGGCTCAAATGAGAACCGTCCTCATGGCCGTATACACGAGAACGGTCCCTCGAAATGGACCCCGAAGGCCTCACGCGCGTCCAGCACACAGAACGGATAATTATCTTGGTTCCAGGTTTAATAGACGCCACGGTATTTTGGATTGGATCTAATGACGGCGTTTACTGAATTTATATCATCGTGCCGTCGTTGGAAATCTCAAATTGCTCGAACGCGAATTATCTCTGTAAGATGCCAGGACGCGAAGAACACCACCCTCCACTTTTTTACCGTCTTTCTCATCTTCCCTTTTCTTCTCGACATTCAACGTTCTTGTCCCTTTCCTGACCGTTGATGTATGTTCAATTATCGGTGCGCTGCACCCGCGCTTCTATATGATCAGGTTTTGCCTTCTACCAACCCATGGCTTGATGGTCAAGACGAGAACAAGCTCGAGGATTCGAAAGCCAACAAAAAGTTGATGTTACAAAAAAGTGTGAAATGGAGAAACAGCGGTAGTCCTATCAACTTGCGTAATCGGGTGGATCTCAATTCCGTGTTTTTTTTTCTTATATTATTCTCACATATGCCCTTGAGGGTTTTACGGGCCTACACCACCACGTTAATCCTACCTTTTTCCTTACTGCTCCGGAATGGAAATATGGAAAAACCCTAACGATACAGGAGGCTTGACTTCACTTGATTAGCACCTCGAGAAACTCAGTATCCTACCTACTGCTCAGCGATTGATACACACGCCAGTGCATGGCTAAACCGAGTCCCAAGCCTTCGAGCAAGCGAAGTCAAATACTGACTACGCCCGAAGCCGCTCAACCGTAGTGAACGCTTACCGATCTTGCATGAGTCCAAAGCCAGCATGACGTATCTCAAATTCGTGAGCTTTATGGAGTTCATCCGTCATTTATTACGAATCGATTCCAAGCTTTAGAACCGTGACTACCATGCATACGTTACGCGGATGGGTCATAAAATAGCCTTTCCGCTGCGTTACCACATTTCAAGCATATCGAAATCTGGATTCGCTTCACGCTTTTGTCGTAAACCAACGTCGCTCAAGCTCACTGACATGCCACAAAAGACACAGGTTTGCTTTTCTCTCGGTATAAAGTAATCGATGGACGATCATAATAACTATGTGGCTTGCCACCAGAATTTTGAATCTCCCATACCCGATAATCGTTGCACCAGATCAAACATCGAAGGCACAGCGTCATTTCAGATTTTTGATAATCAGTCTAAATGGCCCAATGATCATTTCTAAACCGAGATTCCAACACAGGTACAGAAATACATTTCACAATAATAAATTTTCAACAATAACCAGAAAAAAGAGGCAGTGGAATAGTGATAACGTGCTCGACTCACAACCAACGAACCCGGGTTCGATTCCCGACGACGGCAATGGATTTTTCAAAGTGTTTCAAACTATACGCTCTGTGGTTCGGTAAATAATGAAGGTCCACAGTGTACAGTAGAAAAAAAACGAATAATGAGAATAATGAAAGGAAAACAGAGAGAATAAAAAAACGCCATACCACTACATATAACAATAACTATTGGGATAATGCATCCGATGTAGAGGAAAAAATTCCTATTTAAAAGTTGGAGTAGTGAAAACAATCTGCTTAGGTTTCTATTTTAAATTCTACCGAATTTGTTGATATGATAGGATCAACACAATTTTCATCTTTCGTATGTGCTTGAGTACTTCCGATTTGTAAAAGCGACTTTCCATCATATTTTATTTAGATAATATATTAGATTTCCATCATAATTTCCATCAGCGACCTACCCAATCATAATTGATACTAATAAATAAGGATTACATTCACTTTATTCATTTATTATTCATATACCAGCACGAATATATTTCACTAGGCAGGGACATACACAAGCATGTTATGCGGAGCAATATAGAAACGAAAGAAGGAAAATCTGCAATAGAAATAAGAACGTTCTGTCGGAAATGATATTGCTAAGGAAGACGAGAGAGAATGATTCTAAAACAGAATATATATACCTTGGAGCATTTCCACTCTACAGTATACATTTTCTTAGTCAGCAATACAGGACGATGCTATACATACCAAAATATAAATGTAGCACGTTTTGCAGCATCCTTATACTCTGTTTCCTCTTTCTCTTTCCTCCTTCTTCAGGATAGAAAAATTACACGTTATTTCCGCGTGTTTTGCTTCGTATGTTGGAATGCTAAGCAGATATTTGAAATTCCACGAGTGGCGCACGCCGTTCAAAGGTGAAATAGGCAAGGAGATAGTATTGGAGAAATGGAAGTCTCGGAATGGAGATTACAGCTTCTCCGGAACGAATTGCAATAGGTCTGACCATCTTTCCCACGTAAATTTCGAGGATGGATGCATAATGTTGATTAACGATGAGGCCTATTTTGCTGCAAGAAAAATGCACGGTTTTGCCGTCGGCATTATACCGACGACCGATTTAGATCATGTTCCTCCATCGACATGTTCATCAGTTTTAGATCAAACAAACCCAACATGAAGCAACCGAAGCGAGGAAGATCGAGAAACGATGACAAGGTGTTGCACTGTAAGGATCGTCGTTTTTTCTCTTCTCAACTCTTAGTGAGGTCTAAATACATTAAATTCGCGGTTCCGTGTCTCTCACCCCTACTCTTATATGGCTTTCTGCGCGTGAGAGAAGCATGAAATAAGCGAGAGGGTAGCCCTCTCGGTCCAACCTGTTGAACGTAGTAGCCGACAACATTGTGCGAGAGCAGAGGCGACGACTGGGACTTTACAGCTTGTTGAGAGACGTCACTCGGCACTGCTATAAACAGCAAAATAGAAAGTTCTCAATCAACGCTTCCATTCATCTTTTCAACAAATACAAAATAACTGTTTCGCGCGTATTCGCGTGAATTCTAAACAACAACAAAAAAAGCTGTGAGGAATAATTTTCTTAATTGCACAAGTTTACACCTTTCCAAGTGTTACTCAAAAAATTTCGTCAACGTCTTATGCGCAATTTCGAATGACTTGCTAAAATTGTGCGAGGAATGAAAATCTTTCTGGTGATCAGCTGCTGAGTTCTAAATATCGATTTTCGGTACACTTTGCTCTTTCCCCGAATAGAGAAACTGAACGTAACTACACGATGCATAATCATAACAAGGCTGTTATGATTTTGTTTCTCAATAATGGACCAGTTTCATAAAAATCCGAGTATTTGCATGCCGCGAAAAGCTGGATGTTGGCAACACACATCAGAAGTATCATCTACACCTGTAAATCAGCAAACACCCAGCGTCGTGATAATCCAGCAGTGTGATGTTCACGCTAGGTGGCGCGGATGAGAAAAAAATCTCTCTGTCGAAGTCACGCGAGATCAAAAAGATGAAAAAAAAAGAGAAAAGGACGCTAGTATGAGATGAAGATACACTGAACGAGGGCATAAAGAGGACTGAAAAGAATTACAAAAAGAGAAATAGCTCGGAAAACGTGAAAGTGCAGTCTACACGCATGTACAGAAGAACGAGAGTATGAGGCGAGGATCTAGTAATTAACGAAGCTATTGGGATTGCAATCTGGCTCACGAGCCGCTCCGGGCGTAGGCGAATCTTTTGCTCTATCCCTCTCGGAGGTTGTAACAAGAGCGTTATATGTAGTCCTGACGTCTCGTTTCCGAGTGAACGAGAGAGCCCGAGCAGCTCTGTCACTATCTTACGAATATTAAAGTGCGCTTCCTGTGCCCTGTTGTATCGTCCCTTCCTTCATTGTCTTCCCGAGAAAGACCAGAGAGAAAAATGCTGATAGAGATAGTATCAATAGCACTGCAATTCCTTGCTACGAGCTCGCTGGCTCACAGTACTGGCCTCCCTCACCATTATCCTCACCTATACGAAAACTACACTTTGCCTTTTCATTTACTAGGCAACTAGCTCCGGGCTCATTCACAAGGCCAGTAACGTCTTTCTGTGCTTCATATACTCGCAGATATCCACATAACCATTGGTGTATTCCAACAGCAAAAAGCATCTGAATTCTAAATCGACAAGGTTAGAGGCCATTGAGGCAGACGCTTATGATGACGAATGGTGGGGAATGGAAGCTATCAAATTACTGTTCCAACTCTAGAAACAAAGACTGCTTCAAGAACTCGCATGTCCCGATGTATCAACGAACCATACAATTTTGTTTAGAGACTTCCGAAAATCAGTTGAGTTTTCAGTCAGCCAACACATCAGCGAGAAAGAACTGTTTTCTTTCTCGCTGATGTGAGAATGGGACTGAACCCAGCTGATGTCTCGCTGGGTTCAGTCCTTTGCCGTATTTCCGATAAACGAAAGAGGAATCCCAGCATTCGTTTGGACCGGGAAGAAAAACATCCTCATCGCGCAATGCGGAACAACAGTTGCTAGCTGAACCCTGGCCAAAAGAGACGAAACCCTACCGTACTATGACGAGTCTAGGAAAAGGTGGGTTAGCGAAAAAAGCAAGGAAAAGGGAGTGTGTGCATGCAGCCAGGCATACACATGGGTTTGAATAAATATTCGTTTCATTGTCGAGTGTGGAGTCCGCACAGCTACTTTGCATTCCAGAACAACCATTTGCAAATTCCGTTCACCTACGTTCCTTCGGACTCGAACGATGAAAAGGGTGTGTGCTGCTCCCTCACGCCAACAGCCATGTAACAACCCTAAGATACTTGTCCTTAAGCCGCATACATACACACTCATACCATACCGTTATTATCTTTGTGTACTCCGAGGTATGTTCAAACGGGAAGAAACTAATGTCACGCTTCCTTCTTCGCCTACAACCAAGTTTGTCCTCGGTCTGCATCAACATGCACGCGCACACGTTGTTGCCGACCGCATTCTTCGCCCTTGTTACAGCATTGTACTCTCCAGTTCTGTGTTACGCAAACTTTAATACTATTACAGTATATTTAGTTTGCATATATATATAATATGTATATATAAGAACATCCTTTGTCCTCGAAACTCTAAAGGCTCGATGGATAGTGCAAGTTCTACGTTCCACAACAACTCTCCCTAACTATTGATCAGGTTCGTTAATTAGCACGATTCAAATGTTGTTGTTGCGTGAAAAAAAAACTGCTTTTAACAGAATATCCTTTCTTAGGTTCTCATGCAGGCATAAAACATGAGCTGAACTGAATTTAGGCCACCCTAGAAATGGCCTTGTCCTGTCTTTTTTTTTTCCAACCATGCGATGAAAATGTGGCTGCAAGACGTGTTTTCAGCCTTCGTTTACTGAATGATTAGCCCTGATCATGAGGCCTGCATTTGGGAGGACTGTGTAATGGCTCATGGCGTCCAACAAAATGGCTTCCTCATGGACACTTCTTCCAGGTATTCCATGGTAAATTTAGTGTTATGGAACTTTGCGAGTAAAGCTCAAATATTAATGGGAAAGTTTTTCAGAATTTGTCATATTCTTTTTCCTCTCCGAGTACTCCAGAACGCGTCTCGAGTAGGAAAAGGGAGGATTTGCAGAGAAATATTTTCCAGCGCATTCACTCCCTGCACTCGAAAGCACAAAGGAGCATATACACACAACGTACGACTAGCGCAGACCACCTGTCTCAACAATTCTTATTCCCGTTAACAAGTTCTCCACGGTGTGCACTTATGGTTGACTTTGTTTACTTTGTTTAGCCATTGTGTCTATTCTCTCTTGTTCTAGCTCTGCCTCGTCCATACATTATTAATAACAATGCGCTCGTTCCTTTCCCTCTTGATATTCAGCAATTTCGTTTTTAAGTTAGTAAAGTTACATAAATCTATACGTCTCTCACTGTCAACCTATCTGGGACTCTCCTTCTTTAATTTGTCAGTTATGAACCTTACAGCGAAGCTAATTGAGAAACCAGGTGGCAATCAAAACCCAAAGAAATCTTCAGCAAAATTTAGATTTTTTCCCAATTTGTTTTATTTTTCCTCTCAAAGCAACACAGTGCCATGGGACATTCCAAAGAAAGGATGGCTAATATTGTCAAAGCTCGTTTGTTAAAATTCAATGTCAACGGAGAACCGTAAACTGGAAAATGACTTCGTTCTTTTCCCATGATCAGTGGTGGAGTTTCATTCGTTCAGAAAATCGAAGGCGAATGGAAAGTCGTTGAATTCCATGTGTAAGTATACGTAGGAGTGGTGTTATTGCAGAGGGAGAAGAGTAGCAATTTCCGTAGATCCAGAGACCGGGAGATGGGAAAATCCGTTAGGCAAATTTATGTATCACCGAACAGAGCAAGAGCTCTGTGAAATTATGAGGGAGAGTTTCAACCTCACCAGCTGGAAATTCGGCAGTCCATCAACGCAGCTTCTCTTTCATGGAGCTTTTCGATTGTGTCGACTCCATGGGAGATTTCGATTTTCATGTGGTTCCAGAGCTACGGTGATGCAATCACTGGTTCCTTTTCGTACCAAAAGGAAGAAAAACGAGTGAAACTCTCGTTTCTGTACTTCAGCACAAGTAAATAAGGCCCTGACTAACATGTCAGTCGGGTAGAATATTTACGAGGATATTTACGAGCGAGAAGGAACATTGAAAATTTATAGCTGCGAAACATAAGAAATTGAGAGGGATAGGAAATGGATCCAAGCCCCTACGGTATTACTCGTTGCGATCCAAGTGTTATATTGAATATAAATAGATCCATTGACGTGCCAGGTTGTGTACCATCATGCTTGGGTACAGCAAGATAGTAAAGACAGCTGGAAGATTCGCCTTTCAGGGACTCTCTATCATGAGAAAACCTCGGCACTGGATTGAAGCTGGACTCTCTTTGTAAAACTCCTTCTCTTTCTCTCTCTCTCTCTCTCTTCCTCTCTTCCTCTCTCAGCTTGGTTTGATGATGTACTTTGACGCTCATGATCGCAATCGTAAACGTTTGTAGTAACATTGTTCTCTTCTTCCGTCTTCAAGCAATTGCCTACAAAACCTCAGAACTTACCATCATTTCTCTCTAACGAGATGCGAAAGCAACATCATGCTGCTGCAGAATCGTGACGATCAATCGATTTTATTGAGATAGGGAGGCAGGGGCGATAAATCCTTTTCGAAACAAGCCCCAACGATTTCCGTTGTATTTCAAAGCGATATCGAAAGTGAAAAATATCGTTGTATCACAAAAATACGAGTACTTTTTATCATTTAAGATCAGCTCTGGTTGACCTTTAGAAAATATTTGTATTGTCAAATATTAACAGGGATCGATCTTCTACTGAAAGATTCAAATCTAAATTTACAAAACTCCTGCAAATCTAATGATTGAAAAATAGATTATCATTTTTCTGCCTCACTCATTCCATGGTGAAAAGCCATTCGATTGCCTGCAAGAATGATCGGTATTGCCCCAAATAGAGAGAATATGAATCCTCAAATGATCTGAAGAATGCTAATTGTTATTTTCGAATTTGCAATCACAATATGATATTCACAAGTTGATAGCGCCCATCAAAACAAAATATCGCTCGATCTCATTGACGAGGGATGGAACAAAAAATTCTTCGTATCTGATTGAAGTGCAAGCAGCACAGCAGGCCACATAAACATTGACGATTTTGCAGCAAATATTGGATGCATGGAAGCGAGTGATCCAATCGTGGACAAGGCAATCGGTAAACATTGGCAAAAGCATCCGCGCGCATGGTACAAAATGGGGGAAAGTTATTCTGAGACAGAGATACTTCTGATGTGTTCCTTGAGCTGCTGTTATACAGAAGAGATCGTGTAGGAATGTCCCAGTTGGTGCCATGCGAAGGCGAAGAAGAAGAAGAAGATGCGACGAAAGATGGAGAAGGAGGGAAAGAGAGCATTAGCGTCCGTCCGTATACGTCACTTGTCAGTTTGGTTGGTGATTCAGGGCACATATACATATACATGTACATATGATCGCACACATACACAAGCTGTGCAAAAGGGTTCTCGTGAGCGAGGTTCATCTCTGGTGCGCGAACAAGCGGACCTCTTTATGGTTGCTCCGAGCTGAAATCGCGGAGTAACCATTAGCCTTTGCAACTTGGGTAAGCATCTTGTAATTTCTTATATATTCCCATCGGGACGTAGAAAGGGAGAATGACGCGGAATGAGAGATCGAAAAAAAAAAACGTCGGACCAACGGGAAAGAGCAAGAGCACCGATGGAAGATGAAGAGTTAGGAGAGAAAGAGAAAGGCAGGGAAAGGGGCGCTGCGACACGACTGTTATCTTTCGTTTTCTGTGACGTGCGACGTACCGAACCGACGTTGAAGAATGACTTTTGGTACGCGCGAGCAAACCATCTTCCCTCTCGCTCTCTCACTTTTTCTCTATCTTTCTCAGTACATTATACCCCGATGGCATATGGACGCGACGGAAGCCAATATAACCAGGTATTTGAAACGACGTTTTTCTAACAGTATGCGTTATTATTACCTCCCCCTTTTCGCGAACTCATCCATTTGCCTCTCTCTCTCTCTCTCCCTTTTGTCCTTTGATACAAAAAAAGTTTTTGGCTTTACATTTCGATCATCGGTTCTTCTGGCCAACGGAATCCAAGGGGAATCAGAAGAAACACCTTCCGAACTGAATTCATGAAGCTCTCATCATCTTTTCGGCCAAATCTTTCAACATCATAATCTTTCTCATCGTCCAAGGATCAGCATCAATAGAAGCCGCATCAAAGCTTAATGAGATCGGTGCCGAAAATGTTTTCACCAAAAAAAAATGTTTAATCGCCATCAAAGATTTAACTCGTCGAGCTGCTTACTTGATAATTATTTGAAATTATTCCGTAACGCTTGACGAGCAATGAATCGACATTTACATAGTAATTACACATTTACTGCTTTTTTTGCCTTAGAACAAACCAGTTTGCCGTTCAATTGTTTCGATGACAACCCTCCTGGGAAGATTGACACCTACAGTACGAAGATGAACTTTTGATGACCGTTAGAATTGTACCAAGCTGTTAGGAACGATTCAAAGAAAAAATACTTCAACTGGCAGAGGCGACCTCTTCATTTTGACCGACAAAAAGTCCAGACATCGGGGCAGAACTCAGTGAGGATCATGTAGTTGTACGTTGACCGATAAACAACGAATGAAAATGTCATTTTTTCATCTTATTCTCTAAATAAACTCCCTCGGTTTTATTCTCCATGAATTTTTCATCGTGCCCTACAGTATAACTCAAAAGATATTTCCCTTTTCCGATGTATTGATCGACGTTGATCAACGAACCCTAACCTAACGGATTTTCTGTGGACGTAACAAAACCCAATATTGTTTTTTTTGTACCGAGAGCCCTTTTTCCACGAGCAATTTCGCTTGTACTAACTCGGTGCTGGGTTCATCCACTTTGTCGAATATTCATAGCTCTTCCCGAGCTTTATAGAGGTACACATCGCTATAGAGTATACTCTCTATGTATGCATACGTATATATAAATATTGGGAACTGGTTAACCCTGTTACGGTATATTGCCTGAAGTATATCAAGGAATATGTCTCCACCACGCATACATATATACATACACAAACTCTCGCATCCCTTGAAGTGCAATTTTTTTCTCAGTATCGCTTCAACCATGTAACAATCTCTATCGTTGATCTAGCAACGGAAATGAGAGACTCATATATTCTGTAGACGAACTCATCACACAAAAGCATCAAAAGCATAGTATTTTTTTTCAACTCTATTTAGTTGCGAAATAACCGTCAATTTTTTCGAGTCAATCAATGTGACTTTAGGGTTTACGGTTAAAGGTTGTTTTTTTTCTACTTTTAGTTAATTCTTGAATGAGACCCTGTCAATATTTTCAGAAACTAACGAATCTTCACATTCCAAAATAAAAAGACCAATCGTGTGGGGCAGAATGATTGAACTTTGCCTAGATGAATTTAAAACTCTCTGTGGTATGATCCAAGTATCTCAGAATTTATGGTACGGCGAGCTGGTCACCGTTCCCAGACGGCAGATCGAAAATTATTCAATTCGTTATAGTGCGAACTCAGAAATCGTGACGAATATGAAAAGATGACGCAGGGGAGAAAAGATAAACGAAATGTGCAGCCGGAAGAGGTCGTCCGTGCTTTATCGCTCAACTCGAAGAATACACGAACACACACCCATGAAAATGCAATTATTGATTGAGGTACCGTAACACAAAGTTAAACTCCGGATCTTCATTGTACCTTCCACACTCGAGACATAACATCCTCGATTTAGTATCAATATTGTCCCTCCAATTTAGTCTCGTATATCCACTGATCGAATAAAGTTTCATCAGCAAGCCGATATTCTGATCGAAACTGCACAAACCTTCAGAACGAAAATTTACTCAGCCGTACAAATTTGTTAGTTGTTTTTTTTTTTATATTTTGGAGTTTCTCCAAATTTTTCCATAAAAAATCTCCATAAGTTTGTGTGAAAAATTCATGGGTTCCCTCTTGTGGGTGATGAATGGAGAATTTCGAGATTTAGAAAGTTTCGTTCATTTGTAAAGAAATCAGGGATAAATTTTGCGTAGCATAAATAATGGAAACAATAATCAACCGGTTGACGAATAACTTTTTCCTCCTTCGTTTTTAACCTCTGAATATAAATTCTCTTGGCAGAATAGATCCTGAAGAAAATTAATGATAAATTAATGATATCGGGGTGGAATAGGCGACGTTATGGAACTGAAGAAGAGCTTCGTCGTCGTCGCGATAGCAAATGAGCGGTTAATCGGGTAGCGCGTGTTATCGAGATTACGAAGTAAAGACACGAGGTACACCGCGAGAGGAGCCAGCCGGTGAGTTAACGCGATGAGATGCGACAGAATAAGCTATGCACGAGACTTTCCATGCTTCATTGAGAAATTCCAACTTTATCAATCCGAAGGCTAATTGAAAATTTTGACATGATTGTTATTTTTCCCTCCGTAATATTGGCACTAAAAATCTGAACAATTAAATGACAAAGTCTCGAGACAAAATATATTGCGAACGTTGCATCGCGTCAGGAATTTTCAATTTACATTTATAATTTTTAAAAAAATTTTAGCAGCAGATCCCAGCCAAACAATCGCAAAGCTACAGAATTCCGAACATTTTTCAATAAATAATTTTCTTTGTGTTTAAATCGCTCAGTGGATCATATAATTAAAAATTCCAGCGTCCCTAATATTTCGAGATTGTTCCCAGCGTTTTTAAAATGTCGAATTTTCTGCTCGTGACAAAAACGATTTAAAGCATAATTTAGTGATTTTCCGTGAATATTAAAGTTGCATCGGGCTCGGATAGTTGTCGATTCAATAAAGAATACCCCATGTATTTGTACGATAACTCTATGTGAATAAGAGGGAAGGTCAGAGGAAGATAGAGCGAAGGGAATTTTGTGCTCGTCGCTATGCGCTTATCACCCTCTCGTAAAGATAGTCATTAATATTCGAGGTAAAACCGGAAGTGGAGATGTTTGGAGTGGGAAGAGAGCATGAGAGAGCGAGATGAGGAGGAACGTGGAGACTGCAACCAATCGACCGTGCACCGAATATCTATATAGTGACGAAAGGCTCTGAGAATTCGTGGTCCAGGTGCCATCTCTGGTATATCTCGTGGATTTCGTGGGATTCAAGGCGCTCCACCGACAACATTCCTCGCGCATATTCCAGCCGGTGCTTTCCACCCTAACCGCGTATCCCGAGCTTTCTCTCTCTCTTACGGCGAATTTTCCACCGCAGAGACGCTTTCGATCTGCTGTCGGTAAAACGAAGAAAAGAAAGGAACAGTGTGGAAATTTATTCGTTGACAACCGAGCCAATTTATTTTTTACTTGCCGCCATAAACTGCAGATCTGATCGACGAATCAATTGGAACATAATGCGATCAGTGAATTCCCCGAAATGACCGGATGCAATTTATCGTCAACAATTCGTGTAAATCGAGAATCCGCTCGACCACAAATTCTTCCTCGCCAAATTGTACGTATCTGAACGTGTCACCCTATTTGCAAAAATCGATTTTTTTTTACGCTTTGTTGAAGAGTATGTAGTTGATTACAGTTATAAAATTGTTTGACAAAGTTGTTTGTAGTTTAACCGGAAAAAAATGATGGGTCACCCGAAAATGGCCATCCCCAGATTTGAAGAAATTCAATTCTACCGATTGATTTGTATGGGAAATCGATAGTCGCTGTTTGTCGTCAACAAATTTGCGTTTGTATGACTGTTCACGTCTATAATGAACGGAGCAGCTTATCGATGAATAATTGACTATTGAAAGATTGAAACTTTGTTGTTGACAAAACATGATCACGATCGACGGAAACTTCGTTTTATCGTTCAAATTTGCAAAATAACATGGTTGGCAGAGTTCAGGAAAGCATAATGAGAATTTAGTTAAGATCTCCTTCAATTAAGCAGACATTAAGGTCCACTCCTGAAACTGGTGCTTGTTCGAGCACTATGAGCACTGCACGATATACTTAGGAAAAAAAAAATGGTCACCCCTAATTTGGACGGTTCGTTTAATAAATTGCTCTCATAAAATACGGTAAATACTTCGTAACGTAATATATTCTCCTATCAGGATGATTACTTCGATATATGGATATCGGACTTAGCGAAATAGAACGATTTTCATTCAACACCCCACCGCACTATTTAATTGACGGCATTGCGGTTCGGGCTCCAATGAATTCGTACGAACTATCCACATACGAAAACGGTAATGTCCTATATGGAACGCACATAATACATACTCACAACTATGTACAGTCTCGGCCAAAATGATTAGGCACCGAGTGAGTTTCCTGGGTCAACGAAAAATCGAACATCTCGGCGAAAAAGTTACAAAAAAATGTTCCAAACACGAAATAGGAGTGTCCTCCTTGAAGGCCCAGTCAAGGGATCATGAGATTTTTGATCGATGAGATTTTTCGCTGAGACATTGAATTTTTTCTTCTGGACAGAAAACTTGCACAGTGCCTGACACTTTTGGGCAAGGCTGTATGTATATATGCCTATATACAAAAGAGAGAAACGAATAAATGGTTTCGTTTACCTAGACATTTGTATGCATATCTAAATACATAGTGATGTACATAGGATAATCTAGCACTTCGAAAAGTTTGCCTCTCCGTAAAACGAGACCACGATTTATACGTGTGTCCATGAGTACGGGCCAACGTCCGATGAATGGTTAAATAAATATTAAAATCCCGGTTTCATCCACGGTATTGCCAATAAACGAGCAAAATGCGATAGTACACATTGCGCCCTCTGAAATTCTAGGTGACCTCTTTATCCCGTTCTATCCTATGACCAGCCATATATTTCGTTCCCTATCTCGTGTTTTCGCTTAATATGTTTGTCCCGATTTACGTGTCGTTTGCGAGAAAGACAATTTTATATAAAACCACATTCACATTTCTCCCTTTCTCTCTCTCTCTCTCTCTCCTTTTGTCTCTCCACTCATTTCCACAATTATTTCGGGAAACGAACAGTCCGTGCACTCGTTGAGTGATTGTGCAAGCTCGCTCCTGCAGTACGAGAGTTTGTACAGTCAAAATGAGACGAAATGATGTGTCCAGCATACATTATGGGAATATAAAGAGCCGAAGCAGTAGCTGCAGGATTACTAACAGAGAGAAGAGGAGAGAAACAGAGGGAAATAGAGAAGGGTAGTTGATCACAGAGTGATAGTGTAATTAGCCCTTAGATCCCTGAGTGCATTATTGAAATGCACGCATTTACCCATTCCGCACTTCCCACGTTTTCATTCACCGCTATAGTTACACTGGACTACACAAGCTTCTGCATTACTCTCCAACTGTTACAACGAATGGCCTTTTGCCCTGCACAAAGGTCCAACCCTTTTCGATCCATTTTCATTTCTGTAATCCTACACCACTCTCTCAAGCTTTTACACACAACGAAGATGTATCCGTCGATATGGATATTACGTTCCTCCTCTTCCTCTCTTTCAGTCACTTAGCCCCCTACTCGTACACATCATATCTCCGAGCCATCCAAGAGATTTGGATCAATGGATTTCGCTGGCAATGGAAGCCTTGTTACAAAAAGTCAACGCGCTCCGGTCAAAGTGCGATCGTCCTTCAATGTTATGGCGGACGTGTCATCGTCAATGGTAATGGACCAGTCGAAACTAAAAGCCATCGTCACTGTTATTTAATCTTGACATTCATGTTTAACTTGACACGCCGCTGTTCCATTATCTAATAGAACCGAGATGTACGTTTTATTCGGAAACACTCCGGAAGCTTCGAGTTTCATGTCGAACGTTACAGTCGTTATGATGCTCGTTTTGTTATCCCTATCACATCATTCTGCACAAAATTTTAAAATTTGATTTAGAAAAAGAAAACATGGAAAAATTCATTCCTGCTCTTCGAGATGTTCAAAATGTTTCGAAAACTTTATTCAATAAACAATCAATCGGCGTTAAAAAACGCTCCGCTCAACAAACGCGCTTTTTTCCGCCTCATTGTTTTTGGAAATTTCTGCGGCATCGCTATCACGAATGCGGGGGAAATGAAATTTTGAGTTTTTCTGTCTGCTGTTAAAAAAATGACCGGCGTACGATTAAAAACCGTGAAACACTCTTCGTCAGAACAATTTGTATACGACATTCACGAGAGCCGTTTCCACTATAGTTTCGAGGCAATGATTCTCTTTTTTTTAATATTCCTGGCAGAATATGTATCGACAATCGATTACTTGCGCTCAATCATTCTTCGGCAATGTCGCAACATTCAGGGTGTGAATTTACTCGAACGGAATCGAATCAGCAGAAATATGAGATCGAGAAAAAATGTTGTTTGTCATAGAAATGGGTATAAGAATTGTTCCTCAGGTAATATCCGTTCACCCGTTATAGGTGCTGCTTCCTCCTTTTCCTTTTTCTTCCCTCCGCGCCTTAAACGATGCGGTGGGCGCAAGCCGCTGCATCGCGGCTACATTCGATTTGCAATTTTTCAAATCCCCACAGCCCCATGGCCCACACGGTGTAACCTGAACACAAACAAGCTAATACATCTATGTATGCACACGCGATATACAAGAGCTGTGTACCCATGCGAGATACATGGCCAAGGGATTCGAAGCGCTGTATTCGGTTCGTCTCGCTCGCACCTATTCGACGAAAATCATTACGAACGACCGGTTGTATAACGTTCGATAAAAATGTTAACGCATTTCGCGCGTAATAGCATTTGGCGAAGCTGCACCAAGCGACTGTGAACTATGTTCCATCGTTTACTTGTATACGAAGATGCAAAAAACACTAGAATCGATTTTTCGGATTGTGCGGCACGTGGAAAATTACAATATGACACTCGATGTATGTTCTATGCTGTATATTTCTCGCCGGATATATATACGGACTGAACTAACGTACACATGACACGTGTATTACTTATGTATACATATAAATATCGTACTTACTATTGCACGTATATTGGCACATATTTATAAGCGTCGAAATATTAAAATCGGCTTCTTTACGAGCCTTGTGGTAGTGCACACGCCATTTGTGCCTTGGTAAAACCGATGGTCGCTCGTATCCAAAGCGATATCTTGCTGGATTCCCTTAGGCAATTTATGCATATGTGATACCGATAGGAAATGGGAGGCGAGACGTGTGCACCCTTTCCTTTACATACACATCATACATAAGGTGTCCTACTACAGAAACTATGAGCATATCCCTCAAAGTCGAGTTTAACACTAAATATTGGCGCAAAAAATGAACCGTTGAAACTAGAATGAAAATCTGTCGACGGGGCATGATCTTTTGGATGGGAAATTCACAAGCAGCTAACGAAGAAAGTTCAAATGAAGAGGGTCAGGCTTTCTCGTGACACTCGAAAACCTGGTCGGAAACTTGGAAGTGCTCTCGGTACCGAAATAATAGAAATAAGAAAATATTGCTTGGGACTTTTTCCTAGGAAACTTTCTGGTCTACAAAATTAGTCCTATGCATTTTTGCTGTATCTCTCACCGTTTTCATACTAGACACAAAAACGTACATAGGTTCGATAACTCTCAGACCTAATGACTCATCAAGAGGGTATCTGCGCATGCAGCAATACAAAACTCGTTACTGAAAGTTCGGTAATATCTAGGTTTGTCGAATTCAGATTATCGCCATTGACCATGAAGCACCCGGTATATAGCCGCATTTGCCGATTTATCGGTCATCCACTCGCAGAACGTCGTCAAATCTACGCTCGTACCAGCTTCATTCGCCCTTTCGAATTCAAGTAATTCGAGAAACATACCCCCAGGAGTGTTGCTACACATGTATCCCATGGATGTCTCTAAACACACGTGCAAGGCGAAGAGCCCAGAAGTACAACATTGGAAAGACATCATACAAGAGATATCATATTCTCATTTTGTGTGGGCACGCGCTCCTCAATGGCAGAAGAAGCAAAAAGAAAAGAAGCAGAAGGCGAAGAGAAGAAGGAAAGATTATACATGCAAAGAGATAAATTTCTTGCTGAACGATCTACATCTATAAATGTTCACCTATCAGCTCCACCCAAGCTCTTGCTTCTTCCCGCACATGTATAAAATACGTATGTCTATAGAAGAACTTGTCCAATATCAATATCATTGATCATTTCGTACAGGACCTTTGCTCCAACGTGTGGCAAGAATAAAATGTTTTTTATGCTCGCTGAAAGATCTGGGATTTACGATAACGTATGATTTTTAAGCTCCAGCGCTAACATTTATATCCATCCAATGCCCATGAAACGAGTTTTGTTTATTGGTTTATAAATCGCTGAATGTTTTATTGGACATTTGTGAGATCAATTTCAATGCTGTCAATCATTTTTCTCTTTTACTCCCACGCGGTAAATTAATATTCAATACGGTTGCGGAACAGACGTTTTATATCCAACGACTATAAAAATAGAGAACTCGATTGCCAGCACACAAAGTTCAAGACTCTGGTGGTCAAAACTGTCATATCGTTTTGTCATGAATAAATGTATTTCGTGTCTTTTGCAAACCTGTGTTTCCCACATGGATTCTCATACTCACATATCTTCCTATTGACTCTTTAAAAGATGCTGGGACGTGTGGGTCTCCCATTTCTCTTGGTAGCCACACTGGGATCGATTCTACAGTCAACTTTTGAAACAGCATTCTGACCGATGTATCCAGGCCCTGTTCCGAAATACGCTTTACAGCGAAGTCAGTACAGGGAAAACGTTTTTTTTTGGTATAGTTTTGGTATATATGGGACTTTGAGTACTAACTTTTTATTTCAGAACAGGGCCTCAGTTCGAGGAGGCTCAAAAAATTACAGAAGAAGCTTTGCTCATTGTAGGTGATGCGCAAATATTTTTTTAAATCAAAGAACTTATGCCGCGATATTTTAAACAATTCAAAAATATCTGGAAACGAAAATAAAATAGATCTGTTTTTTTTTTTTTAAATCATAACAACGTGAATTTTGTATATTTTCATTTAAAATTAGAATGGGGTGCTGCTGAAAAAGAGTAATACCAGGGCAAGAATCGTGGTCCACCTTGCGTCTCGAAAAGGATATTTAATCGGACCTTTGAAAAATATCTACTTTTGGAGTGAAATTACTCATGATTTTATAATCAATTATTCCAAGTTTGAAGTGAAAGATAATGCAAATTAGCCAAAAATACGAAAAAAAAAATGAGAAAACATTGGAATTTCGTGAATTCAAACGCCATCAGCTTTACATTGGCGAATAGCGTGTATACGTACGAATGTATGACGGCGTCTGCCTCTTTCTAGGCATTCGTTGGAAATCCAATGTTTCTGTTCATCCGCTATCACCGTTTCGTCTGTCTGCCATATTCATCGTCTCGCTCTACCCCTATCGCTGTTTCTCTCTCTCTTTCGATTTATACAACTGCAGTGCACTCCAAGCAAAATAATTATCGAGAAACGTCGTTATCCCCTCGTTTCACGATCGTCTGTGTGTGCCGCGAGCACTCTGGTCCTTTGTGCCTGAATGCTCGGGAGCGTCCAGACTGCTGCCGAACTCCTGATGGCGCTATTGCTCCCGTGAGCTTGTACTGACAAAATTGTTTACACTACAGAATCGGTGCTGATGGGGTATAAAAGGACTGCGTGAATATATATGCTACACTCTGTGTTTGTTGGTGTTCCAGGTTCATTCTTTTTTTTCGTATCCTTTCTCCATACCTCACTGATTACTAACGACGTAACGATCGACCGAGTTTCCAGTCTCTCGATTGAATTTGTGTGCATGAAGTGCTTTTTATACATTCCATTTTATTCATTTTTTATACTTTTTTTCCCTTCAATAAAACGATGTTTTCGCCATAATGGAAAATATAACAACGTCGATATCTCAATGCAAATTTTCAGCATTAATTAACTGAAAATCGAAGGTGCTAACAAAATCCCATTTCCAATTCATTCATTCACCGTGTTCATTACATTATTCATAGTTTTTCAAGCTTGCGGGATCAAAACTTAACGTTACAATGACCACGTTTCACGCAATAAACAATTACGACCTCGACATTTTTGATTTCTATGTAAATGGATTTTTCATCGAATCGAAAGACTGTAGGGCGTAACAGATATCTTCAAAGTCTATCAGTTCGAACTCAATTCGGCCGATTTTTCAATAAGAAATTCCAGCCCATGCACAATCACAGCTAAAATGGGCTCGAAGAAAAGTCTGATAACACGAAGTTCAACATTCTCGCGCATAAAAACGAACTTTTATGGTCGAAACACGGGAAAAACGAAAAAGAAGTCCTTGGTTTGATCCAGCGAATGCCGATTAATACGACCGGTTGCTTTTCTGTTTTTACTGAGGGAGCTTTTTCCCTAGCAATTACATGCAAGAGTACCAGGAGCAAGTCAAGGTTTCCAACGAGCCGTTATGACGCACAAAACCATAACTTTAGTTTGTTGGAAAGCCCCAAGGTATATGCAAAGTGTTACGATGCTTGTTTATCGGTACTGTGTGCTAGCGTGTATAACTCTCCCTACAGCAGCCATTGTACATTGTGTTTGATAGGGTTTCAGGTTTGCTAACTAAATCGTTCTAATCCGATGGAATCTAGGAATAATTCAAACTGTGATACCAAGAGCAAATGTATGCAAGTTGCAGGTGCGTATACGCACTTTCATGGATCCGGCATAATAACATGAGTTTCGCGATAGTTGTCTGCGGAACTATTCGCGTTCGAACATTTCACTCGTACGATTCGGGGCAGTGTCCAACAACTCCACAGGACTCTGCCGATGTGCATGTGAGTCAGTGAAATATACCCTTGTGTGTAAAGCCCTGGAATATACGGCGAAAATGAGCCAGATATACTATATATCCAATGCACAAAATGCGTCAGCTACGCTTCGGAATTACGACGAAACAATTGCACCTCGATGATACAACAAGAGTCTGCAATCAGGCAACATCGCTGGCTCTCGCGTCACCCATGACAAGGCTTGATGCACAATTCCCTATCTGTGCTGACGAAACGTCTGCGACGCGAATTTTCGAATTCAAAATTACCTCGAAACCATTCAAAATCGATTTTGCTTTCGATTCTGATCTAGTTTTCTCAGAGAACCATTATTTTTATTTTTAATCCTTTATTCAGAACAATAAAAAACGTTAAATTAAAGACACGGAGATACGTTTGAATGACAAAAATGAGTGACGAAAAAAATATCGTAATTTCTTACTGCATTTCATACAGCTCGAGCTTTATACATGAAAATTTGCGTATGACATTGAAGCTTGATCACCGATATTTCTGGTAGAGAATTATTGATTTCGACGAACGGATATTACACCGAGCTTTGCTGATTGCAACAACAAACGCAGTTGCGAGCCTCTCGTTGTGTCATATTAATATTTGATGGGTGGATGTTTTTTCGCTCCTTTTTTTTAGTTATTTTTCTGTGTTTGTACAAAGGGATGGAAATATGAGGAACACGAATGATTTTGTTGCAGAGAGACGATGCTGTATGCGTGGAGCTTCGTTTTCGAAGGTAAATAAAAACACGTGCCATTTGCCTAATTGATTTCCTCCAGTAACATTTATATCGTAGAACGTACAATTATATTTAATGTACGCCGATACTTTGGGGGTACGCAGGGAAAAGGCAGAATGCCAAACAGAACGGATTTACATTCGATGCAAATAAAGTTCATTCGACGCTTTTCTACTCACTAGAACTTGACTAATTGATAACGAATTGTGCATAAAAAAATTTGGTTCTTTTTTACAATCACGATCACACTTTGCCTCTTTTTTCCCTTCTCCCCAATCTTCGTAATAGCTGCAGCCATAAATATATTTAAATCGTGTTCCTCATTGGCGAAACAGGGACATTTGTTTTCTGTTGGCAAAGGCGTTAAACCCTTATCTCCGTATGACCCAGCCAATTATAATCGCTGAAAGCTTGCCATCAATTCAGGAATTAATTGTTTGTAATGTCAACGATTTATGGATTATCGGGCATTATTATAATTCCACGTTTGTTACTTTTACTATCGGATCATATTGCGATTGCATTCATAAGCGAATCACCAATCTATATGCCCATATAATTACTCTACATGCTGATAAATTCAATCATTATGTGTTAAGTACGTAAACGAAGCCGCATTGTATCCTAGCGTTGGCGCGAGTCATAGAAAAAAGTTTAAGCGTGTGAAAAATTGAGGGAAAATCTCTGTGCGTTTCACATTGGTTACGATCCTGAAAATGTTCAAATTGCGATTGATAAATTTGTTTCGTTTTCACTCGTTCCATGATATGGACTGGTCTCCGAATTTGTTACGGAAAAAATGTTGCGTTTCGAGCAAAAATTGGAGCGCCCCGTAATTTTATTCAATTATTGAGCAAAAAGAACATTTTCCGAGTAATCTCGTGGGGAAATCCAAAAAATGTAACTACATTCTCATAATACGATAGAACGAGTGCATCTGATGGAAAAAAAGTTTGTTGGGAACGAGTTTAAAGCTGAATGGGACATTTTCATTAACAAGTTATTGGACGACTGAATAAGTAAACATTAGTCGTACGTGACAAAGAAACAAAGAATAATTGAGTACTTAGAGTGAAAGTTAATTAGTCGTTGTTTATGAATCTATCGACAGAAATAAATTGATGCGCGAAAACGTTGACTTGGTAGGCACATGCGTGCGTTTACGATTGCACCAGTGGATTGGGAATTCATGATATATTTACTAATGCACGGAGAGCACAATTTGGAATTCCAAAAGGGACTAATTGCTCGAGCGACTCAGCATCATTCACAGGCTGCCCGAATTGCAGGCAATAATTAAGAAAATAAAATGGTCATTTTTACATCGCATGCACAGATGTATATCGAATCACTGAGTTTCCATTCGTTGATATTCTCGTTGTATAGAATAACAGATCCGATGGGACATCGTTCGACTGTTCTCATTACCCCCACCACAGCTTTTGCATATTTACATGCTCAAATCCCCAAATACTTGCAAAAGCTTTCCACGGGATATTACGGATGAATAAGTTTGTTCCTTGCATAATGAAAAATATACCAAGAAAGCATAAAATTCGAGTAATTCTTCATCCTTTCCGAAGAGATGAAAAGTATCTCATTTTTAAATATTAAAAATACCGAGTTCCTGAAAAACAAGATTAATCAAAATAGTAGAGAGTAAAAAAAGCGAGAGCCCAGCTTCGCGAAAAAAATCGTGTGACAAATTATAAATTCACACGGTGTTCTCTTGGTCCCCATCGGATCCCCATCACTAGAAAAAATCCTGTTCCCGGATGAATATTTTGACTTCGTGAGGAACATGCGACGTTTTTTTTCGTTTATAAATTTGTCGTAACTAATTCACATTGGACGACTGTCCTGCCCACATAACGTTCCCGAAATCAATGACAAATGACTCTAGACAAAAATGATCTGATAAGTCAAAAATTTTCTAGTGAACAACCTTCTACACAATTTCAACTCAATCCTCGGTCCTCGATCAGTGATTATTAGACCCGCTGGACGTTCGTGAACGCAAAAAAATGGGAAAGCAAGATTCGAGACTGTATTTTTTTCTGTCAATTAAACCAGGATTGACTGGTCAGAGAAAATGGAAACAAGTTCATAACCGTGAAGGTAGTGATTTAGTTCGCAAGGTCGAAAAAAAAGAGTTTTTCGGAAGTTTTATTCCAGGAGTCACGAAAAGGAAATTAGAATTCAAATTTGAACTTCCGATGGCGAATTGAACTCGATAAAATTATCAGTAAATGATCAAGATCGCACATTGATATGTCCTGAAATAAAAATCCGTAAAACATGGGAAGAAAAAAATGAATGTACGCGAAAAGATGAAAGGAGGAAATAAATCGGATGAATAATCGTACACACAGCTTATCAGGAAATCTGTGTGCAAAAAGTTGTCAGTGAATGATCGTGAGGTTGAAAGAAAAAGTTTTGCGATTGGCGAGAACACGCGTCGACGAGTGAAGCTCCGCGGCCGTTGATAATATCGTCGTGGAACGAGTGAATACAGTATAAAAGACACGTAGCTCGATCTATCACCCAGAGTACGATGGATAAAGCTGGCTTGCTCTCAGTACCCTACGCCAATAATTGCAGCTCTACCGGTAGAAATACCACATACAAATTTACCCACATAGATTTGCTTCATGCGTGCATACGTGGTCGCGTTTAAAGGACAGAGGATGCTTAACGTATACGAGTCTGGCAGCAGTCGCCTTCAAAAGTTGACTCGAGTACAATCATTTGACAAAACTATCAAGAAAAATGTCTAACAAAAAATTGAGAATTCGAGGAAATTCCACTTTTACCCCCGAAACGTGATAGTCAAAAAGTCTCGAATTTTTTACACGAACTTCGTCACGTCAGCTGCAAAATTAAAACGACAATTCTCGGAAAAAAAATCAACGTGAGGAATTCATAGAAAACTTCTGTGAGTCGGACGAACGTGCCGATCGAACGGTCTGCAATCGCTCGACGAAATTTTTTTTTTATGAGTTTTAAATGTGTCTGTTTTCGTGAAAAATTGAATGACCCTGAAGTTCCTATCGTTGGAATGCAACGAAATTCCGTTATTTCATCAGCAGAGCTAATAATTATTATTGAATATTTGGTCCGGCCAATAAAACGATTCTCTCTTGCGACCAGAAACTCAATCGACTCGAAAAATTGCCACGATTTTCAAAATTCAATAAATAATCAATAGAAAAAATGTTTTTCGTTGAATCTCAACGTTGCAAACTTCAGAGTCATAAAAATTGATACCGATCTGACGATGACGAAGCAGCAATTGTTGTCAAGTTTCAAATGCAATAAATGAAATGCATTTCAAAAAATTACTGATAGTTGGTTGAACGAGATTTTGTCAGTCAATCGAAATTGAAATAAGAAATCGACAGCAATCAATTCAAATTTCGATCAGCCGGAATGAATGATTTTCGAAATATCGAATTGTTTACCAATTCAATACCGAACGAGATTCTTTGAAATGTTCCATCGACATTGAAAGTCCAATGTATATTTGTTTGAGTATTCCACTAAAATGCTTCACTCTTGAATAGGACAGCACGTAAACCAATGTATACTGTAAAGTTTTGTAACACATAGATGTGTATTTAGAAGCTTGAATGTCTGCGTGGGTGTACAATCCGAGTTGTATTTGCACGAACGGAAGGCATGAATGCGAAGCATCAATCATAATTCAAACAGTCGGTGTGCCGACTTGCTTCATTAGTAATCGTTTCGTAGATTTATCAATTGCCCTGTCTACCTGACGTAGTATTACAATATCGTATCGTATATTCGTAAACCGTTAGCACAAACATGCACATTTTTAGTCGACTCGAACCTTTTGTTCCCATGCATGGGGATTAAGGTTTCATTTAATTCTCAAAGCTTCCGAATTCTGCAATTGATGTTAACGAGAATAAAATAATTATCATCGGCCTCGGGGGGCTTTGTGGAAATATCGAAATTATATCGACGCATAGCAAATTTGTGATGTTGCATCGTTGGAACGCAACGGAATTAATTATTTCATTATATTTTTTTAGAGCGGAGCCAAAAATAAAAAATGCAGTGATCGTCTATGGCAATTATTCGGGAATGAGAGACTAAATGTCGAAGGTGAATTGAAGCGATATCAAAAATAAAAGAAAGGCTGAATGGCGAGAATTTTTTTCGTAAGTGCTGAATTGCTGAAACGATTTAGTCACGCGTTGTTGAGAGTTTATCGAAGAAAACTTACGCGCGCGGCTTTTAATATTTTGAATGACTCCGAAGTTTTCATCGTTGAAATGCAACGAAATTCATTTTTATCTTTAACAAAAATAATTATTCAAATGCAGAATGTAATTACGATGATAAAATGATCAATTTTTGCCATTCGAAAAGCATATCGGCTCGAAAAATTTGGATGACATTGAAAATTGAACGAATCTTCAATAAAATTAAATATTTTTCGATGCATTCCAACGGTGCAAACTTCAGGATCATATATTTTGTTTGTTCGTCTATTCGTAGTTGAGCTACGACGACAAGGAGGAAAAAAATGTAAGCCAGGCATTTAGGAAACAAATTCATGGATGCCCATCAAGCTCCGCACTGCTCATTTGCTTTTGATGTATAATTTATGTTGTAAATGTAACGGAGAGCTGAGAGAAACGGAAGGATGTGTATGTGTGTGTAGTTTATATAGATTCTGGTTGGTAACTGGCTCGGGACGAGAACGCCGAAAGCGAAACTCTGGTTTTTCATCGTGCCAATTTGCATATAGAGCAGCTAGGGCTTATTGTCTCGGGAGATTGAACTACTACTGGGCACTCGTGGCTCAATTTGAATCCGCATCACGGTCCATTATTTTGCAGGAATCGTGTACAGAGACTCGGCGATCACGAATTTCCAGCAGCCAAAGCCGAGATCCTCCCTTTCATCATTGCTTTCTCTCACATTTTCTTCACCTTCCCAATCTACACACGTATCCCAAACGGCTACCACACATTTACTACGTCCAGCTTTCGCCAGAGCTACCGATTAGCGAAATTTTAACGATCACCGATTGCTCGCTATAGTCGGGTCGAGGGTTCATCGTTCGATAAGTTTCGGACGGTCTATTCTTGTCTAAAAGTCGATAATCGCTTGAGGATTTCTCGAGAAAACGCGAAATCGGAGCTCGTGACGAATTTTCGTGGTCAATTTCGTAAGAAAATGAAATGTTTCTCTTTCCAACGGTGCGATCATCAATTTTTTCCAATTCATCGCTTCGCAAACGTTGAAGAAAAATCGGAATCGATAAAAAATCATCAAAAATTTAAATTTGTGTGAAATCAACTGGTATGTTTCGTTTTTTATCAATATGTGATTACGACAGTGCGGCCTGGCCTTATCAGCCACGGGGGACTGGGTCGACTTTCCGGATCGTTAATGTCACAGCGGATTAAAACGTTATCGCGCCATGGATTAAAATCGTCGAAGCCAGTTGAATGATCAAAGAACGAATACAACGATAGAAAAGAAAATAATAATTTATTTCTTTTTCCAGCATGAAATAAGCCGACTGGCAAACGTTCGAGCAATTTGCTCCCACACCCCAGTGGCTACGATTTCAAGTGACTCTATAATCGAATATTGATGAAATCAAATGTACCAAGCCAACATGAAATCCTGAACGCAATCTTGAATTGTTCGCGGTTCGAATCCTATAAATCGTTACGGAAAACGGAGAAAAAAACAATGTTGAAGTTTCCATCGTTGAAATGCAACGGAATTATCTTTTTTCTTGACCAGAGCTCATGATTCTGATTCAATATTCCGTCCGTACATTAAAAGCATTTTTTGTAGAATCCAAACACAAAATCGATAAAAAAAATTGTCATCGTTTTTGAATTTGAACAGAAAATTCACAGAAAAAGTATTTTTCCCTGGAACACAACGTTGCGAACGTCAGTGTCATAGAAAAAAATCGTTTTTTTTGTCGAAATCGTGAAATTTTTGATCACATTTTAGGAGGCCATTGAATTTTTCTTAAAGCTCCTTTCCCCGTCAATTCGACCTTCGGATCTCCGTAAATTGCAGTTCAGGTCGAATTTCACATGTTAATTTAGCGACATGCAAAAGGGCGCATTATTTAACGCTTTTCACGTCTTTTCATTCGGTCTGGCTCGTTTGTACGGTGATCCAGTTTCCAAGTTAATGAGAACGCCAACTCGCGTGCAGTAATAAGAAAAGAACGAAGGAGGTGAAAACGAGGGCACTCGCGTACAGCAAAGACCGTAAATGAAAGTCGAACAGTTAACGTGGGCGATTCAGACGCGAACAAAGAACCTTCAACACCGAATCGATCTTGCTGCTGTTCTGAATATTCAAATATACCTATATATGTCATTGGAAAGCAAGCAGAAATCTAGTACCACGTGGTACCACTCGAAAATTTGTATGTTTAAAAGAAAAATGCAAAAATCGATGAAATTCGTATCGAAAATTCATTCGTTACGATGGACAGATGGGAATTTCGTTTTGAACTCACCTCTTTAACTTTGTTGCGGCGTTCCCTGGCCACGGGATCCTTGTCCTCACCTCCAACGATCATCGGGAACGCTTCCGCAGACGCCGGCGGCACGGTCTCAATGGCCTCTTGATCATGCCCCCGAAGTTTATCGGCGTTTAACGAAGAAACACTACTAAACGCATTAACTCGCACCTCACCATCGGCTGCTTCAGGTTTTTCCAGAGTCTTTTGTTGCTGATACTCTTCGTTTATTTTCGCCTATAATAAATTTACACTTGCTCTCATTTCCTCTCGCATTTCTCTCCTTTTTCCTCTCCCTGGAACTTCCATTCCAACGGGAAATGACAAAATTCCAACCAACCACGAAACAGAGCGAAATTAAAACTCGCACTCCATCATTTTTATATCATTATATTGGATGCGAAAAAAAACTTGAAACAAAACGAAATTGAAGGTCAATGGGTCAGTGACAGGCCGGTCGCCGCCACCGCGGAAATCCCAACTTTCTAAAGCTGGGAAATCCCAAATCGCGCTAAGGAAATCCCGTTCTTTTTTTTCATTTCCTCTTATCATTAAACCAGATCGTGTCTCGTGAAAAGGGAATGGTACGAGTTAACGCTTCCCCTCATAGTTAATTTCCCTGCAGAGCCGTTCCTAAAACTCCGTCTCCATTCTTCCGGAAATTAAACATAAAGAAAAATGCCGGGCAGAAATGTTAACAGCCCTTAATAATCAGCGTTCCTTGAAATAAAATTCCAAACAATTCTGCGACCCTACGAAATTCATAAACTAATAAATCGCGAAATGCTTTTTCAACCAATGAAAAAATTTGGTCACAAATTCTGTTATTTCTTCAGCAGAGTCGATAATTATTATTGGATATTCGGTCCGGCCAATAAAACGATTCTCTCATGCGACAAAAAAACTCGGATAAACTTCCGAATAGCTGTTACCCCCGATTTGGCTCAAATTTGGTGGAGACCTTCTATTCGATGATACAAGAAAGTGTGTGAAGGGATTTTTGGCGCATCTCAATATTTTTCGAAAAATCGAATTTTGAAATTTTTTAGTTTTTTTTATCATTTCTGAATGATTTTTACATCCGATTTGGCTCAAATTTGGTGGAGACTTTGTATTCGACGATACAAAAAAGTGTGCCAAAGGATTTTTGGCGCATCGCAATATTTTTCAAAAAATATAATTTTTTAACAAATACTAATTTTTTTTATTTTTAAAGCACTGGTACCTGGGATTTGGCTCAAACTTGGTACAGACTTTCTTTTCGACGATACAAAAAACTGTGCTAAATGATTTTTGGCGCATCTCGAGTAATTTTAAAAACAGGGATGTTGCCTTGGGGGGGGCTTCGCCCCCCCAACCCCCCAGGGGGGGCTTCGCCCCCTCCACCCCCAGGGGGGGCTTCGCCCCCTCCGCCCCCAGGAGGGGGCTTCGCCCCCTCCACCCCCAGAAGGGGCTCCGCCCCTTCACCCCGCCGGGGGGCTGCGCCCCCCGGACCCCCCGTCGCTCCGCCTATTAACAGTATTATTTGTTCATACATGTGGGGTGGGGACGGGCCACCTCGGATGGTGTGTGGGACAGTGGAGTGTGTGCAGGGCATCTTCGATGGTGTGTGGGACATAGTACAATATTGTATTGTCTTCGATCTGGCGACAATTACTCTCGGTTTATTTATTCACTTCCCTACTCATTTCAGTTCGCCTCCACGTGGTGCATTCTGGATAGTACAAATGGTCTGCATTTTTTAAATTTCAAAATTCGATTTTTCGAAAAATATTGAGATGCGCCAAAAATCCTTTGGCACACTTCTTCGTATCGTCGAATACAAGGTCTCCACCAAATTTGAGCCAAATCGGATGTAAATGTTACTCAGAAATGATAAAAAATTGGAAAATTTCAAAATTCGATTTCTCGAAAAATATTGAGTTGCGCCAAAAATCCCTTCACACACTTTCTTGTATCGTCGAATAGAAGGTCTCCACCAAATTTGAGCCAAATCGGAGGTAACAGCTATTCGGAAGTACACCCAAAAAACTCAATCGACCCAAAAAATTGCCACGATTTTTAAAATTCAATAAATAATCAAAAGAAAAAATGTTTTTCGTTGAATCTCAACGTTGCGAACTTCAGAGTCATGCGCAATTACAAATGAAAAAATCTTTAAAAAATCACGACCAATCTTTAGCCTGTAATATTGAAACGGGATTATTTTTCTCATTTTTATTCAATTTTTTTGTCATTCAATATCGAGCAACGTGCAAAGAAGACCGGAGGGAAAAGAATTCCGTTTACGAGTTGAAGTTTTATAGTGGAGGTAATGGGGAAAATCGATTTTCTGTAAGTCTCGCTATTTCGAAACGAATTTGCTGCTCGTAACATCAATGCGTAATGTAAAAACGTAATTGGTGATGTCGAGTGTCTTATTACCGACCGTCGGTACATAATGTGAATTTAAAGGCCTGTAACGTGTTCATTGACACTGCAACAGCTTCAGGACACGCCTCGAAATCGACTAATTACAATGTTGCAGCAACGAAGGTCGGGGCAATATGAGGGAAAAGTTTTCACCGGAAATCCGGACGATCCATATATAAACGTGAAAGAAAGCTTCGGAATAATACGAATGTATATGTCATCATTGGCATAGAGCCGGCGACTAGTGCCAGGAAATTATGAGTTGAATGAAATTATTATGTTCGTAGATGACCGTGTCGTTGTTAATTGGCCTCGACGTCTACCACACAATGAATCTCTTTATGGTTCAGCATATTCGTTTGTATGAATTAACGACCCAATTCGTACAGGCCTACACAGTGCCCACATTATTGCAATTAATCGCGATGTACTATATAATTGGGTTGGCACGAGCATCGATGAGGAAAGAGTTGTAGAAATCTTAACGGCTTTCGCGAGCTGATCTACATGTGAGATTAAAGGAGAATCTGTACACAAACAGGCCTACGTCGTTGACAAGGCCATTGACTAACGTTATAAAGCGTCTATGTCGGGGACTGAACTCTGGATCCAAAAGTTTAATGCGGTTTTTTCGTCGTACCGTATCCTGATGAAATGAAAATTGAAAATACATCTTTTACCGCGAATACTGTCGGAACGCTTGGAGATAGGACAAAAACCCAAAGGACCGATATTGTAGAGAATAATATTTTCTACAAAAAAGTCCTCTACTATATTTTTATAACTTCGCTAGTTTGGTCGTGGGAGCAACGATTATTTTGTAGGTCGATTGATGGTCTCCTTTCTGGGTACTTTCGCGAGTAAACCATTAACTTCAGAAAAATACTGTCGGGAACTTTTCGTCGCGAAATTTCATTCTCTACAAAATTGGTTATCTTCATTTTTATTGTATCTCTAACCGTTTAGACGGTATACGAGCTTTTTGATGAAACCTAAAATTTTTCCTTTTCCCATCGAGCCCTTTCGATCGATATTGAAAAAAAATTTCTTTATCATTACAAAGAAATGATTTTTTAAGAAAAAAACAATTTGTTAATCACTCGAGCGATTTTTTTTCAACCACCAACGAGGGTTTCGGAAAATCAGTCTAAAAAAAAGAAAAAATCCTGATGATCAAAAAGATCTCTTAGTAGTTATTACACTTTTTTTTATGAATGATCTCATTTAACGGGAAAAATAGTCGCGCTGAAAGAGAAAGGCGCTGCTAGAAGATGGAATGACCTCTAAAAACTCGAACCATGAAGTGAAACGAAAACCCACGAAACATCGATGTCTGAGAATTATTAATTCGGATATGAATTATTCAAAGCTAAATATTGAAAAAAAGTGTTATCAAATATGAGGACGAGCAAAAAAAAAACAAATATTTTCATTGACTTCGATGTACGTCGCGAGGACACTTGAATAAACGTCGAGTAAACGTCTTCGGGTGTTCGGAATGCGTACGCACACACGTGTATGTATATAGATATAGCGAAAGGTCACAGCTGCGTGTAAGCAAAGAGCGCAGAAACAGCTGACTCGATGTCTCGATCAGACGCAGCAGAGAGTAATATTCGCATTGTTGTGGTTTTGCTCAACTCGCGATGAAGCAAATCCGAATGATCATGGCGGGCTTGAAATGCGAGAAAAATCTGAACAAACATCGAGGACTGATTGCGAGGGCTCGATAAATAAACCATCACGAGATCCGATTCAGTGCGATAAGAGGAATAAGAAAAAAGAGCATGGAAAAAGGAAGAGAAAAGCGCGACGAGAGTCGAGTGGCACGAGAAGTTGTTGATCGAGATGATTTCTCGACTTTCTTATTTTTCCTGAATGAATAAAGATTTTGACCTGGAGCTTTTGCTTCTCGGCAATAAGATGCGCGTCCTCGTTTTCGTAATCCGCGTGGGAACCAGCTCCATGAATCAAATGGTTCTGGTTTCCTGGACCCCTTTTGTGAGGGTCCATAGGACCCAGTATCGTATGTGGCGGGGCCGGTATCAATAATTCTGGTCCAGCCTTTTGTATACGTTGATAAACCCTGTAAACACTGTTGATCGCAGCGCTACCGGCATTTCCACTACGAAAATCGGGCAAGAAGAAAAATGTACCGAAGCACACAACACCAAACGTCAAAAACACAAGGAGTATGAGGTACTTCTCGCGAGGACGAAATGCACGTCGCGGGAACAACGGTACCGGTACACCATTCACGAAACGTTGATACGACGGCAATAAACTTGTGTTCGTCATTCTCACTTCGAGTTACACTCTCGCCTTTATTCTTTTATCACTGATTCCCTTTTCTTTAACGTTATTGTTTAGATCGCGACGTACGGAAAAAAAAATTCGCGACGATTATGACGACCCGTGGGTGACACACAGACCACCGTTGTTGTTGGCGTTTTCTCAGTCGTCACACGCCATTACGGTGGCTCGCAACGCCACCTGGTTTCGCTTTTTATCACGTTGCCCAGAGGCTACTCACGCTCGTAGCGCCATCTCGCTGCGTTCCAGCCCAAGCTCCAGAACTACGGGGTTTTCGGCTGTCGAGATTGCGGGAAGCTGCGTCGGCTGCGTCTTCTCGTTACACAAGGAAATGTGTTTTTATCAACAACTGTACATCACAGAAATCTACCGCATGGAAAATTAAACAGCTCAAAATACCCGTAACGATTATATTCGGTGTATTTTTTTTGCCTCGCTTAATTGAGAAATATCCGGTGGTGAGTAAAAATCGCTCGGATGCCAAGCCCAAAAACTTGTGTAAAAAAAAAAATGCAGCAGAACTCTGACCGGAAATTATTTGAAATTCGAAATCGCTATGATTGAACTTTCGAAAAATTTCTGTTTTTCTAAATTTTTTTTAAACTCGAGACTAATCGCGTCGTTTTTCATTTGCGGAAGGGTGAAAATAGATGAAGAATTTTATTTTATACAAAACTTTATTATCGACACATTCATAAGGGAGTGATGACAATGTAGTATTTTTAAAACAAAATACTCGGGCATTAATGATAATCATACATAATTTGTACACAGAAGTAGCACATGAATAATAATAATTACATAAAATAATACAATATCTTCGATCGTAACATTAACCGTAAATCAACATATGATAAAAATTCGCGCATGCTCAGAGATCATTTTTCTTACACTCGAGAGTTCGTAACAGCTAAATAATGTTCTAACGATTATATTATTCGTCCAAACATTCTGGCGATAATTTGAGAGTATCAAATATTTGTATGCTATACAACGAATGAAAAGAGCCTTAGGTAGCGTTGCTAGTATCACAATTCATACGTCAGCGTTTATTCTAATTCGAAATAAACGTCAAACACTATAAAAAGTCTAATTTTCATGAGGATTTAAAATAATACGGTGTACAATTGATCGCGGCTAATTCTAACAGCTAAATTAAAGTTTAATCTCTTGTTTGTATATTTACAATAACAAAAAATGACACTAATATTTCGAGTATGAACAATTAACAACGTAGAAAATAATTGTCAAGGGAATATACTCCATGTCACGTAATTATGAATATCGCGAATTACAATTTACGATTGCAACAATAATACTATGATGTAGAATTTTTGTTCTCGTCCAACTCGTCAATATCTCTACAATTTGTTGATTTTCTCTATTTTCTAATAATTGTATAAACTATCTTTTTGTTATTCAACAACGAAGGGCTGTCCGACGTTTTTCTAGAATCAAATTTACATGCTAGTCGATTAAAAGCTTCCCGCGAAAGAGTTGCAGAGAAATCTTTCGATTGATTACACTGGAGAAAAAAAATCGTGACAACTCTCAGGCAGGATTGGCGCAAATGTTTTTCGTCGTGTACGAATATTTTTTGTTTCGCATTCTTGGATTTCGATCGTTGGAAACATTATCGAGAATCTGAGATTTTTGACACGATTTTTTTGCCCGCACTGGTGAATCTGGACGCGAAGCTCTTACGAAGATTTGTACACAGTGTTTCGAGTAATTATATCCACGTAAAAAACCAGTCGACTCTTCGGCCTGTGTTCGTAGGTCACGTACGGCGTTACGAATAGGTCGAATGGCACTTGGTCGCATTGGCGTGAAACCTGACGAATGCCAGAGGAATATAAAAAAAAAAAATAATTAAAAGACTGCAGCCTAATTTTTCGGAGGGAAACGAGACATGTAACATTCGCAATTGGTGCAGTAAATGGCCGGTTCCATAACTTCGACGTTTCGACACAAATGGCATGGAGCAGTCCGTGGCATAGTCGTTGCTGGTGCAGATTTTTGGACAAAGACGGAAGCCTGATTGCCAGATGGATTGATGGATTTGGAGGACGTTTGGAAAGTCGCTGCTTTCGTTTGCTTGGCTATTGGTTGATGCTGGTAACTCGGATACTTCATGTTGGATTGTATCTGACAGTTTTGCAAAGCATTTGGATAAGTCTGGTTCGGCGCGAGAATATTTTGTTGGTCAATTTTTTGCGTCGATCTCTGATAATTGTCAATCCTCTGAGCCTGTTGTTGATAAGTTTGAGGAACTTGTTGTAAAGTTATTTGCTGTTGAGTCGATTGATGCTTTGGCTGGTGATGTTGGACGTGTTGTTGTTGTTGATAGGAAGCTGTGGGATTGGGTGGAGGTTGATACTGAGGCAACAGTTGATTGGATCTGTTGATCTGTGGCTGCTGCTGCTGTTGTTGTTGTTGCTGCTGCGACTGGTGGTGGCCATTCTGTTGCGGATGAGCCTGATAGGAACTTTGGGGATATTGATTTTGGGTGGCGTATTGTTGATAAGGATTTGGCGACTGGTTCGAAGGATAACTGTACTGTTGGGAATGCTGAACCGTCAGCGGACTCGCACTGTGATTGTTCAATCTCTGATTCAGTCCATTTTGTTGTTGGCTTTGCTGCTGGGATGTCATTTGCTTGTTCATTTGATTGTGTTGTTGCTCAAGATGATAATAATTGCCATAACCGTTTTTCGGGCAATTATTAATCTGTTTAGGCTGTTGGTTGACTGCCTGAGGATATTGTTGATTGTGAATTGGCTGAGTCGGATATGGACTGGCTGGTTTTTGAGCTTGCGACATCGGGATCGTTTGATTACGCGGATGAGAGGTCTGGGTCTGTGGGTACGAGGTTGGAGGCTGATGATATGGAGCATAACCGTTTTGCGCGTACCTCACTTGTTGCTGATGAAGTTGGGGGGCATAGGGAACCGGCGATTTGGATTGTTGAGTCGTCGGGGACACCGAGTAAGTCTCTTTGCTGGCAGTTCTGGCTTCGCAGCCGGTGTACGACGGCGCATACATTTTCTTTGGGTCCTGAAGAGCAATCGGGGACTCGTTAGAATTTTGTCGAACGAAAGGTCCTCGGGGGTTGTCCGTTGGCACGGGAATGGCTGCGCCAACGGGATTGACGCTTCTCAATTGGTCTTGGAAGGGAGTCGCTGGGATACTGTCAGCCTCGGATTTCAAGGGCAAAGTGTGCTGCTGGAATTTCGTTGTCGCGTCGCGATTGCTTTCAGCCTCCTGCAAGCTTCGGATCTCACGGAGAACTTGAACTGTCTCGGGCTTGTTCATGGCCGAGCGCAAAACTCGCTCCAGGATAGGATTCGGTATGTACGAGTCGTCCTCGTCGTCTTCAGCTGTCGCGACTAAAACGACTTGGTCGCAGAACGAAACGCTCTTCTTCTTCCCGATTCGTCGTTTCGTTTTCTTCGGAGCAATGTCTTCCTCGTTCGGGAGGATTGAAGTGTTCTGGATGGTGTTTTGCATCGCCACTTCGCTTATGTCGTCCTCCGGGTAATCGACCGGAAGGCCATTCTCGTGCGGTAGAGTCAGAGACATCGAAAGAATCGCCGCGTTCAACCCACTGTTTTGGGACGGAGGAGGAGCTGGTGCGCTCATCACGACCGGATTCTGGACCACGAAATTATTCTGATTGAGGTTTGATTCGAGAATCGGATTGATTTGCGATTCCATTTTCGTGCGATGCTCGTTCGACGGCGTTGCCTGTCTGGCGACATCTTCGGAATGATCCTGCATCGATTCTTGCGGGTCGACTGTCGCGGGGGACGAAGTGCCACGATGGCCTGACAAACTTTTCGTCACGATTTTGTTTTCAGCTTCCGGTTTGGGCGACGGGGGCATTTTTATTTGTTCAAACCGCGCGGCCATGTCTTTTACGGAGGAAATAACGCTGCGGGCACAATCGGGGACGTCGCGACTTGCGGGTTGTTCGACCACTTGCCCAAGACTGTTCATCATGAGATCGCTCGTTCTTCTGGCGACAGTTGTCCCCGTGGGAATGGCTGGCGAGGATCGCAGCTTTGGCACATCCTGACCGTCCAGCGGTCCTTGTTTCTTCATGCGCCTCTCCGCCTGTTTGGCCTGAAGTTCTCGGAGCCACGTTTCGCTCGATTTTTTCTCTTCGTCCTCCATTTCCTGACTCTGTCTCTTCTCACTCGTGAGATCTTGGTTGAGTATTTGTTCGCGTTTGAGCTGCAGTTGCGCAAGGAGACTGCCGATCTGTTGAGCTTCGAGTTGTTGTTGCTGGCGTTGCTGTTGGCCAGCCTGTTGTTGTCTGTAAGTTGCGGCGGTTTGTTGATTGAGCAACTGCTGATTATACTGTTGAGGATTGGATTGAGCTTGAGGAACATCGGTGGCGACCTCGGGCGGTGGAGGAGGAAAGTCCTCGCTCGGTTGTCGCGAGTGAGTGACCGAAGGAACTGTGGGATACGGTGGAGGAGGAAACTCTTCGCTGGGTTGTCTGGAGTGCGAGACATTGGCGTTTTCTGGATAAGGCGGTAAAGAATCTTGTTGTGGAAACTGTTGCTGCTGTTGCTGAGCTTTTCCAGGACTTTGTTCGCTGTGAACATCGGCGCGTGTAACGACAAACGTTGGCTCGTAAAGTATGCCATTTGCGTATTGGACTACGTCGTCCTGGATACGTGGCTTTTGCCCGTAACTCTGTTGACTCGAGTGCGAAGACGAAGACTGAGAAATGCTTTGGTCGACGTTGTACGATGGTAAAAATGGCAGTGACTGAGGCTCCGATGAGTAATCGGAGTAATTGCCATTCCTACCGATCGACGTTACGTTATTGGCAAAGTTACCGGTTCCCGTGTGGCTCCAATAAGAGCTCGTTTGTTCCGGAGACATTGCACCGACACAGGGCCCTTCGGGGTTGATTCCGTAGAGAGATTTGTCCGATTGTAACTCGCCGTTGGACACTTCAACCGTCGGCAACTTAGACTTGCTAAGCTGGGAAGTGGTTCGTAACGGTGGGGGTGGTGGAACTTTAGCAACGTGTAAAGCTTTGCCAGCGCTTCCATGAAAACTTTTTCTCATTAAACGACTGCGTTCGAGATTCGGATTAGCGGGATTTACGCTCGTGGTATTGCCGGCAAATTCGAGATGGCCCTCGGACAAGTAACCGCTGAGCGATTGGCTGCTCTCGTTGCCTTTCAATCCAACGTTCGAATCGTCTACCGACTGTTTTGGCAGGTTGTTGTTGTTCGTGCCGGTTGGCTCAGGTACTTGATTCCCATCTTGGCCTTCTCTCAAGTCGGGCATGCTCCGATTCTTTCGCTTAATCAAGCCTCCCATCAACAATTTCCTTCGAATTTTGTGCTGCTTCTTGCCCTGCTGCTTCTGATCTCCGGAAACTGCGGTCGCTGAGCTGTTCTGAGCGTTTTTGTTCGCTACGCTCGAGTCCGCTGTCGCATCTTTGTTGTTTGTCGTTTTCTCAGACTTGCCGAGCTTCGGGGATGTCAATATTCTCGACGGAGCTATAGAAAAATCCTTGGCTACGTTCTTGTTTCTCTCCTCGCTTCTCGCTCTCTTCTTGTCCTTCTTATCCTCGTCGCATCGCTTTGTTCGTCCGAATAATCCAGTTCTCTGTGTGGGCCGATCGTAAAACATGTATTCCTCGTCCTCGATGACGTTGACGGTCGTCGCTTTGTTCCTCAGGGTCTTTTTCTTCGGTAAGGTCGCGTAAATCTCGATACTTTTGGTCACTGGTTTCGTTTCGATCAAGGTCACTGGCTGATTGACCAAAAGTTCTCGACTATTTTGTCGCGAGTGGTTTCCCTTGTCTCGCGACCCCTGCCGCGAGTGTTGACCGGATTTGCTGTTCTCTCGCGAGTGTCTCCCTTCCGGAGGACTCTCTTCCTTGTCACGATTCGCAATCGCTTGCTCCTGCGATATTCTCTTGTGCAAACCTCGCGCTCTCATCACGCACGTGTTGTGCTTCATCCTGGCGGTCGTTATCGTGTGAGGATTATTGTACGGCGCATCCATCGCGGCTCTGGCTTTACTGGTCGACGCGTTGCAAAGAGCAACCGCAGTTCCAAGGTCACCAGCCACTTCGGCTGCTCGAGACTTGTCCATGAGGTCGTCGCACTCCTTGCAAAGGCGCTCGCAGTCGTCGCCCGGCGACGGCTGATAAACTTCGGGAATTTGGGCAAGCTGGAAAAACGCAAAACAAATTTATTATCCACCGATTCAACCAGGAAAAATTTTGGATGACGATGTAAAAAAAATTCTTCGAACTACTTGAGTCTTGGTCTTGGCCGAGGAACGAGCAACTAAAATTATTTCATATGAGACTGGCTGATACAGGGAAAAAATATAATATAATAAATTGAATAAATAATATTTATATTATTATTAATAATAATATTCAATATCCAGAATAAATTTAGCGGAAAATATCAAACTTCCCGCTATTTTCAATAGACCAAGTATTTAAAAAAAATAAGAATATACAGTAAAATAGGCGTTTTATGATGTCACAGAAACGAGAAAAAGGGGGGGGGAGAAAAATTTCATATTAGATTTGAATTTTCTACGATTTTTTATCTTTCGAATGGTCCCTGGTGGAAGAAAATCCGTTCAGCCAATCCAAAGAAATCTAACATTGAAATTTTCAATAGAATATTAATGAAAAATGATGACTCTGAAGTTTGCAACGTTGAGATTCAACGAAAAACATTTTTTCCATAGATTATTTATTGAATTTTGAAAATCGTGGCAATTTTTCGAGTCGATTGAGTTTTTTTGTCGCAAGGAAGAATCGTTTTGTTGGCCGGGCTAAATATTCAATAATAATGATTGGCTCTGCTGAAGAAATAACAGAATTTCGTTGCATTCCAACGATGCAAACTTCAGGATCATTGAAAATGATTATTTGCTGAAATCCTTTGGAGGCGAATGGTAATTTTTGTTATCATTTTCTCTCCGCGTAGTTTAATCATATCGACATTATTTCCGAGTGCGTTAACAGTTGGCCACGTACCTGTAAATTGTGCTTGAGTCCTTGTTGCAATTGCAAACTGTCGGTGGATGACAAGGAGTACGAATCGTATCCAGCGTCGTAATGGCCGCCGCTGCTGCTGCTGGAGAGTTCGCCGGACTTGCTGGTCGGGCTTTTGGGAACGCCTGAATTTCTCTGCATTTTGTTGACGATATAAAGGTAAGGATTGTCCATCGTAGTAGATGAGCTGGAGGACGCGCTATTGCGATCACCGGACCAGTTGCCGGAATCGCGACGACGCGGAACGTTGAGATGGTCCGGAATGCTAATTCCATCTTGTGGTGTGGAGCCCGCGCTCAAACTTCGTGTCAGTTGCATTTGTTGTTTTTTCTGTTGTTGCATAACCGTCTCGACCGTTCGCCGGTTGATGTATTTCGAGTCGATTTCACCGTCGACGACGTCCCGGCTCGAGGCGTTTGTCTGATTCCCGAAAATGTTGTTTTGGATGTCCACGAGATTCTGGTAATCGCTGTAAATTCTTCTCTGCGTGTAAATGTGCGTCGGGCTGTCAGGATTTGGTGTTATCGCTCTTCTTGCCGTACTGTTCATCGGTGGCTTCTCCGGACTCGGAGTCACCGACCTCCGGGCATTATTTTTTGGCGGAGTCTTCAAACCGTTTGTATTTGGAAATGGCGTCACTGCCTTCGGCGCGTTTTCTGTATTCACCGGAGTTCCACAAGGTGTAGCGTAAAGTAAAAGCAGCGGCTGGTAACGGCCTCGACGACACTTTTCCACGACTTGCTCCCAACGAGGACCAATTTCCTTCACAGTCGCGTCGTCAAAGTATATCCAAACCTGAATAAAAAACGAAAAAACGTCAATTTTTGTCTTTTTTACGTTGGCTCGTAAAAGCCCAATGGAGACTTGATGAATTACGAGTTTTTCCAAACGAGAGCTTTACCTTCAATTTCGTGTGGAAGAAAAACGTTGAATAATGTTTTCCATAATAAGTGACGACCCCAACGAGATTGTGGACGGTCGAAGCGCCCCATCGGGAATCAACGACGCTGTGGAAAACGTCACTCAACCGAAGGGAAGTTCCAACAGTTGCAAAAACGTCCATGATGTGTTCCAAGGAAGGTCTCTCGCTGTCCCAAACGACACCGACCGAAACGATCTCCGGTCGGTTCATGAGAGTTCTGCATATCTGGATCTTTGCTCCACAGGCGCTCTGAAAATTCGGAGAAAACACAGACACGTTCGTGAGCATTTGTTTGTTGCTCTGAGAGCAGGAGCTCGGGAAAAACAAACCATATTGTTAAAATTTAATCGTCGCATGTCACGATTGAAAATTCTAGAGTTTCTTTTAATTGTGATTATTCTTTTGGTCGCAGCATCGAAGTGTTTGTTCTTTACGGTGAAAGTGACTCTTCGCACGTCATTCTTTTCACATTGGATGAGAAAATAAAAATCCTCGTAACAAGAACAACGGAATCTCACTTTTGACTTTGCGGAATTGTCACGCAACATCGGAGACTGCGAACGACTCGTTTACTTTTTTTTTTTAATCGCAACTAATCGCCTGTACGAAAAATTTTCCTTTTTCGTTTAAATACTTTCGTGACTCGAACGAAATTGCACATTTTTCCATCAAAAACACGCGACGATTCATTTTTTACAAAAAATCGAACTTTCTAATGAAAATCTGATTTTTTTTCTTTTTTAAATCAACAATAATACTTACAGGGCAGTCACGAATGTCTCCCATTCCACCTGCTCGACGTAACAATTGTCCGAATAGATCGGGACTCGTTCTCGAGGCTGGTGGACTTTGTCGTGCTTGTGAAGTCAAAGCCGAGGCTGACACGTAATGGACCATCTGGAAAATGAATTTTCAACCTTCGTAAGTTTCATTCAATTGTGAAAACAATTGGATTGGAAAAATTAACATTTCTGTTGAAAATTTTGTATAAGAAATATTGGAAAATTAAATTTTTGAATTGAGAATGCAAGTTTGTTTATTTTCGCGCAATTTGAACTGAGGCCACCCTCAAAGTTTGACCCTCTTTAATCGCTTTCAACGAACCGGCAAATCCCGATTAACGCTAATCTTTTTATACGACGGCGTCTTGGGAATCTTAAGGAAAGTGATTATCCGGCACGCGGCTTCCGGCTCAAGTTCCAAGAATCGTTTTTCTCGCGTGGTGATCGATCTTATTTAAGGCCATATATGTGTGTTTATGAATCTGTCGACATTGATACAAATGCTGAGACTCCGGGACGCCAAGTCACATCAGAATTCCCACGACTGGTAAAAACTACCCCCGAAATTCATCCACAACAAATTGTAGTCTCGAGACTTTTGCTCACAGGCACTCCCACGAACGTGCCGAAATTTCCCAAGGCAGCCGTTTTCTCTTTTTTTTTTTGTTCGCATCGAAAAAGGTCGGTCAACAACAACTCAGAGCCTAGGGCAACCGACGAACTCTGGCTTTCCAGGTACTTTGAAATAAAGTTTGAAAAAGCGCCGTCCCTTTCTCTCTCCCTTTTCGTATACCTGTGTCCATACCGATCGTGGGAAAAAATCATCTTCGACAACTGTCGAAAGGTGCAACTCTCTCAGGTGCATTAGACCTTCATCGGCCAAGGTTTCTCGCACATGTTGGAAAGCCTACTTTACAATAAATAGAACAAACTTCCGTTTTCATTCTAGTAATTTCGTTCGATCTCTCACGAGCTGATTGACCGATTGGTATCAACGGGGGACAGGAAATGGTTTTTGTTGACGAAGAAAAAACAAATTGTTCGTCGACGAGATTCTTTTTCTCACTTTCTCACGAAGTGCTTTTTGAATACTGTTAATTCACAAACACAAACCTGTGTAAATGGCAACGGCTCGGAAGTCGCTCCGCATGCTCCGCAGACACTTTGCTCGACTAGGGTCATGGCGAACTTTTGATGAGGAACACAGTGCCTCGCACTGCACATATCCTCCGCCTCGCCACTCGCTATGTGAAGATGGATCCTCAACAATATGTTTTCCTGTAGCGTGAAAAAAAAACATGTAAAAAATTTAAAAAATTAGAAAAAGAATTAAAAAAAAAAACGATTTTTCGAGGTCAATCAATATTTTTCAAAATATCTTTAAAAAAAATCGAAGAAATTCAATATTCTTGCTGACAACTGTTCAAATTCGAAGAACCAAATTAAGAAATTAGTCGAATTAAAATAATTTATAGGCTAAACGAGATTCGATCTTGAAAATTTGAAGAATCGAAAATTTCTATTGTTTCGAAAAAATTGACACTGTGAATATTTTTGGTAGAAGCATCACCAATTTTCTATGATCCTGGAGTTTCCATCGTTGGAATGCAACGAAATTCTATTTTTCCTTCAGCAGAGCCAATAATTATTATTGAATATTTGGTCTGGCCAATAAAACGATTTTCTCTTGCGGCCAAAGAACTCAATGGACTCAAAAAATTGCCACGATTTTCAAAGTTCAATGAATAATCAATAGAGAAAATGTTTTTCGTTGAATCTCAACGTTGCAAACTTCAGAGTCATCATTTTCTTGAAGATGACGTGAGAACAAGATTCCCAAAACCACATGAACACAACTCGCAATTAGTAGACTTGGTGTTGAACGACAATAAAATGTTGCACAGCAATTTAATGATTTTATTTTTATGTTGTTCACCCACGAGCCAAGATCAGCAGGAAAGAATCTAACGCTACGAGCCACAATCCTGACGAATATAAAAATACAAAACCTGTCCTTGCACTCTTATCCCACGCACGTCGTTAGCTAAACTTTATGTACATTTACTGTCGATTGTCCATGTGTGTACCAATGACTTTACACGTGTATAAAGTTAGTTATGCGTGAACATAGCGTCAACGTGATCGTAATATAAACGAGAAAGTATCTTTACGAACTGGTATGCTACGATCGATGCTACTTCAGTATTGCCACGTAAAATAGCATTTTAAGCCCTTAAGAGTTTGCATAGAATCATCTGCTGACATTCAAAACGCTAATTTGAGAAACTGCTCAACATAAATTCCATTTCTTATGGTAATTAAGCCACTGGATCGATGAAAATTGTAATGAAAAGAAAATCTCCGCAATTATTCCTGAATTCATGAATAACGACCGGTAAAAAGATAAAAATATTGATTTTTCTATATGTTTTTGGAGTTTCGATCATTTGGCAATTTTTTTTTTTTAATTCGTTCAAGAAACAATTTTTTAGATTCGTCAACGATGGATATGGAAATGGAACAAAAATACTCACGAAACATTCAGCTGCATCGTCCATAAAGCCGAGTTGAAATCTTTGCTGATCGAGGAAGCTCTCGGCGAGTGCTCGACGCAAAGCGTCCGGAGGTAGAGCGCTCTCCTGCGAAAACTGCAGCTGCGAAAACAGGTCCTGAAACATACAATGGGCAATACCCAATAATGAATACAAGGGAGCTCATTGAATGGAGATGTATGGGATCGGGGGAGTTCCAAATTTGAGAAAGGGTCCTCAAAAGAAAAAAAAACGAAGCCGCCGCCGCCACTCGGACCCAAAAACGTTATTCTCTCCGAGAAAACGTGTTTTCTATAATAAAGTTGCGATTTTCACGGCGATAATTCGTGCTAATCCGAGGGTCGATCTCTTACAATTTACTTTTGTCATTTCATCGGTGATTAGCCATAAAAAAAAATACAATTAGCTCAGGGACTGAGTGAAAAAAAGGAAAAATTCTTGACCGGAGAAAAGAATAAAATTTGCCGCAGTTCCTGATGACGCTGTCAAATTCATTGTACAAATAAAATATAATTGACGGCAATTGCAATTACAGATATTACGATGCAGTCTCGGAAACGAGAGAAAAAAGCAGCAATTTCTTGTGGAATGAGAAATTTGCAACGATAAGTACTGAATCACGATTGATCGAAGGTTGATAGAAATAATACTCGTTTGCTTCACTATCGATGCATTTTCATCGAATGCACACACCGCATGGAGCGTACTAATGAGAGATTCCAGGTATTTGACGTTTATTATTGTTGTTCGAGTGAGGCCAAATCCTGGCAGATATTTCTACGAGTATAATATTGTTCGAATAGACTAACAGGCAGAAACGAGATCTCGAGGTCGCGGCTATTCGATCTTTGAATAAGCAGGAAAGTTTGTCGCCTTGAAAGTTTCTGCATCAGGTTTTTCCATGAAATATTTTTCTCTCTAGACAGTTGGCTGAAAATTTTTCACGAAAAACTTCAAATTTCTGACGATTTTTAACGATTTTTCAATTTTTTTTTTTCGATTCAAACATTTCGAGAGAAAAAATGGAGTCTATTCAATAAAATTTGCCATCGTCCATCAACTTTTCTGAATCAGCCTATAAAGCCACGATTTTATATTTACACGTATGGAACGCGAGAGTGTGTGTATTTCCTCACGAAGTCTGGCTCAGCAAGTTTCGTAAGAGCGAGCGAGGTTTTGGTACCTCAGCGGCGCGAATAACGGTCACGTGAACGGGCTCGTGGAGATACTATACGTATTCATATATTTATATATATGCATACTCCAAGTGTATATAAAATATCGTGTACTACGTTCATAGAAAGTAGGTAGGAACACCGCTCGAGGGTACTACGGAATTTTCAGGGTTGATTCCGTGCTGTATGGCTCCGAATATATCCGAAGAGATATCGGTCGATCGTTATTGATACGATAAATCGATAGGATAGGAAGCTGTGAATAAAATTTCACGTTTTTGATGATCCTGAAGTTTGCATCGTTGGAATGCAACGAAATTCTGTTATTTCTTCAGCAGAGCCAATAATTGTTATTGAATATTTGGCCCGGCCAATAAAACGATTGTCCCTTGCGACGAAAAAACTCAATCGACTCAAAAAATTGCCACGATTTTCAAAATTCAATAAATAATCGATAGAAAAAATGTTTTTCGTTGAATCTCAACGTTGCAAACTTCAGAGTCATCGTTTTTGCTGACGCGTTTGGCATTTTTTTGTTTGCCCTACGATATCGTCAGGATTGTCAATTGGACTGAATGATTTTCTTGAATGAAAACGATTCCTCGGTGACGATCTCCGCGGAGAACAACTTCTACGCACGCGAGCGCTTTTAATGAGGGCACCACTCTCGCCTCGCATTAGTTTCAACATTTGATCGACGTCGTAGGCATCGTACTCGTTTACGCGTACACACACGATGTATAAATTTATATCGACTCTCTCGCAGAGTCCGTAAGCATACGCGGAAAACGAAGGAAACTCGAGAACGTGAAAAAAGTTGCCAAAGCCAGTATACTAATGCGGACCGGTTTCTCGCCCTGAGACACTGCTGCATTTGCTAAAAGTTAACCAACGTCCGGACTTTACGAGAGATCGATTTAATAGCTCTCGTTCATGTTATCATTGATTTCATAAATTTCCGCTTTAAACAACTCTTTTCTAACTCAATCAAAATTCCACGCAGACATTTCTTCGTGGACTCGCGCGTTGAGCCAACGGGAAAGCGCCATTATCAGGACTCTCGACATTCCCTAGTTTGCCTCAATATCAATTCAAACGTATTCGATGTGTTTTTCCATTTCCTGAAAAATGTTCGATGTAGAAATGGTTAAAAAAAAGTATAAATAATTCTGAATAACCAAATTTGCTGTATATCAACAAAAACTGTGATTACCGAATCTTTCTAATCATAAAAAACAAAATGACTCTGCAGTTTGCAACGTTGATATTTAACGAAAAACATTTTTTCTATTGATTATTTATTGAATTTTGAAAATCGTGGCGATTTTTCGAGTCGACTGAGTTTTTTGGTCGCAAATGAGAATTGTTTTATTGGCTGGACCAAATATGGAATAAAACAAAGCTTCGATCGTTATTTCACTCAATTTTGGCTGGCTCAATGAGTCTCGTGCCTTCCAGAACAATTTTATTGTCGAGTAAAAAAATTCTAATTGTTTGCCAAATTCCGTTGACTCTGGAAATTTGATTTCTCAGTGGAAAAATATTTTCAATCGTTATGCAACCGATTGACGAATTATTATAGAGCTCGCTATCGATGGCTCAAAAACGTTTCTTCGGAGCTGAACATTGAACGTCAAATTGATTTTTTGAGCACGAATTGAAAGAGCATTGAGATCGGTTTTCAAACGCCGTCGTGGCAACACGTTTGGAACGATGTAATCAAGATTAAACGACTTTCTACTTAAAAACAACTTAAGAACGAGCCATACATTAATGTCGTTCGAGCAGGGAGTAGCGGAAAAGAGAGGGAAAGAGGAAGAGAGCTCGATGATGCGAGTGACAAAATCGGTAAGGTCGCATCCCATTAATTTTATGGCTCAATTAACGTATCGCTAATGGGTTAATGAGCGTTCGAAAACTTTTAGCGACGTCAAATCTTTTGGCACGTGTGAATCATGGGGAAAATGGCAATTGCGGGAGAAAATAGTTAAAAATTATGCGAGAAGAATAAACTCGACGCGGGACTAAAAAAATTGCATAATTGAGCATTAAATAAAAAATTTATATTCATCCATTCTCTTTTGCCTTTTCACTGACTCCCATTGCCCGCTATATTGCGCGCGGAGATTTCGGGGACACCCGTCGAACGGATTGCGAGAGGCTGAACGGAACAAGAAAAAAAACAACAACGTCTCGAGTGCACGGCAAGAAAGAGCGAGGCAGAGAGAGGCTGAGAGATTGTGCATTAAGGGATCGAGGATTCGAGTCGAGTGAAATCGATAAAGCCTCGAGTGGTACGTGCCGAGAGCACACTTTTTATATTTGTTTGTTCTCCGAGCGTGTTTGATATTTTTTTTCCTCCAAAGTTGCCTAAACATCGATCGCAAAGTGTTAAAAATTGCGGTAATAATTGGAGCGACGTTGTGTATAAAAAAAGCAACGCGGAACATCGAAATTTCGAGCACTTGAAATAGTTTTCGATCGCCACGTGGAAGACTCGAGTGTTTTTCACACGTTGCTCTCGCGTCCTCGAAAAGAAATGTTCACCAGCGTTCGGGTCTTCGGGCGAACGGGATAAGTGGCTCAAGAAAGTTTCCGTGCGACTTAAAAAATGCCGGAATTTATTTACCGATGAGCGAGCGATCTTTGTTCTCATTATTCGCTTCGGTAAATAAACAACTTGTCGCTGCACCATTCAAAGCGATAAAAAAATGTTTTTACATTTCGCTGCAATCCTGCGAGTATTATTCTAAATATTTTAATAAAAAAAATTGAAAAATAAGCAAAGACTGATTTTTGCGCATTCAAAATACGCAGCAAAAACCTCCCCGCGTCGGTTTTTGAAATCGACATTTCAAAAAAACAAAAAAAAATTCCTACTTTTTTCAAATCTCTCAAGTCGATTCCAGGCGAGTCTTCGCGTTCCATGCCGCTGTCATCTTCGTCCTCCCCCTTGTAATCGACGCTAGTTTCGACGCTCGCGTCATTTTCAGAATCGAGGCTACTCCCCCCGAGCGATCGGGTCGCCGGATCTTGTCTGACTTTGATCCACTTGAGCATTTTGTCCGAATGCAGTGGTGAATTTGCAATAAACGGGTGTTTCCTCGGAGTTTCGATGGGCAGTAAATAATTTTCACTTTTTAACCCGCGTAGCTTTTTTCACGTGTCGTAATGCATTTCAGACCGTTCGAGGATGTTTTTCTCGCGACGAGTTTCGACATCTTTTCGGTATCCTCGATTTCCTGCGACTGGATTGCAATCGCGAGATGAGAATTACTTCTCGACGCTGCGAGTTTAAATAAATGAATGCCGGAAATCTCGATAACGCTGTTTGCACACACATACGCGCGTTTCTGTCTTTCGTCTTTCGTGCTTTCAGACACTATGCCGTTAAAATCTCGCAGCACCGCGTGCATATATACACAATATGAATATAAGTAAATACACGAGCGTGTACATGAAACACTACACAGTGCACGCAGCAGTGGTCGACACACTGAGCGTTGCTATTTCTTCGTTTATTCACCTTTACGGCGAGTCACACATTCGCCGAGAGATAACGAGCTCCGTATATTTAACGAATGCTTAAAAAAACAAAACAAAAAACTTTCAAATCCAGCCATAAGAAAGAAAAAACACGTGAAAAGTGGAAAAAACGTTGGGAGTAAAAAATCTTCACTGGATTTCTTAAGCACTCGGAGATAAACTGGCTGAGAGTAAGATTTTCCGAAAAGCACGCACGAGGTAATTTCTCGATCACAGAACTCGCCGAGGAACTTGCACAAATGGAAAAACAACGGGAAATTCAACACTGAACTGCACTTTGCGAGTCGATGAAATATTTTTGTTAAAAGTGGATAAAAAAACGCGGGAAAAATGGAGGTTAAAGCGACGAGAAGCTGAAACAATGAGCGCGCGGCGTCAGTTGCACGCGAGAGTTTAACGTGGCGTTGTGTCGAGCTACCTGTACACGCCGGCGACAACGGTGTGTCCGCGCGCGTACCTGAAGCCAAAGCGAGTTGCGGACTCCTATGGCGAACCACCCCCACCCTTATTCCGTAGCGAGAGAGAAAGAGGGAGAGCGAGAAGGAGAAGAAGGGAGAGAAAGATCGAGCTAGTTGTGGAGAACAGAGGGACGCTGCACCCGGAGGACCGAGCGCGAGCGGACCGTGATCTCTCCTAGTAAACGCGAGAGAGCGAGAGAGAGAGACCGAGAAAGTTTTCCCCCTCTGCCGAGCACGGTATGTTCCGACGGATAGATCTTACAAGTCGGAACGATGACGTCACCGATCGCTGGCGTTCACCAGGTATCCTGTCTAGGAGTCGAACGTGTGTGGATTTACGTTTATCCACACGAACACGTGAATATGTTTGTAAATCGCCTTACGTTACGTTGACCATACGAAATACTTGCGGCCGCAGCGACGTCAAAAGAAGGGGAAGAACGCTTGGGTTTGTCCGTGTGTGCGAACCTGAACCCCGAAGAGAGCCACGCTGGACCGCTCCTACTCGTAAGCCTCTCACGTCGCCCTCACACAGTCACACACAGCACGACGGAAAGAGATATAGAAGCGAAGAGCGAGAGGGAGATGAAGGAACAACTTTTGAGAAGGAAAAAGGTAGATGTGGCCAACGAGACGAGAGAGAGGCTCAGATACCTGAGCAGTAGAGATAAAGAGTAAAGTTTCTATACGTGTGCAGCCTCAACAGACATTCAAGCATATGCATTCACACGAACACGTATACAGTTGAGTTGACGAGAGTCTTAAGGATTCGACTTGCAGTTGAGAGCCTGGGGAAAAGAGCGATATCCGCCTTTTTAACTCTCACTACATAGGAAATGCAGGACGTACTATGTATCTAGCTTCTCTCTTGCTCTCCCGCAGCGGACGAAATTCTACTCGCACTGGCACACACCGGAGAATCGAGAAAAGGGAGAGGGAGAGGAACGATGTCGCGGTGTTTGTGAGTAAGCAGGTATGCACGTCTTGTGTGTACGACGTTGTGAATTAATGCGTCTCGAGAGAGCGTTAGTGTGTCTGGAGAGATGAGAGAAGGTGGCACGATAGAAAAAGAAACAGAGAGAGAGAGGGGGAGAGAGGAGCGCGGGTGGACGAGAGGGGAATAAGGCTACGGTTTGAAAGCTCACGAAGTGTGAGTCAGCGAGATGCTTGTGTACCGCGCGGATGCTGTGAATGTTGGACCCAGAGGAGTTTATATTATGACCTCTCTCTCTCTCCCTTTCTCTTCTTCTTCTCAGTATACACCTCAGTTTTCTCTCCTTCTCCATGTGACACTGAATAACAGGCTTTATGGATGGATTTTTAGCTCCGAGTGTACGGAAATGTTGAAGGTTCTGGCATATCGTAGACCACCTGAGTGGTTCCTTGCACGTTCGCTTGAAAAATCGTTTTATGTTGCTACTAAAACCCGATCGTGTGTTCTCGTCTACTATGAAGTGAATAACATTATTGCACTAGCAGGCAAACAGCCGGGGCAAAATGAGACCAAGAGATAAAACGAGGAACGCGAATTTCATTGCCAACTTGCCAGTGTGGTCCATTTTTCCCCATGCCCTTCTGCAGCTTCATCGCAGGGATCAATATTGTTGCAATTTCCGCACGAAAAATGTAATGCCCACGGACATCGATGCCACGATTCGAGTCGACGTATTTTTAGAACAAAAAACTGTCGAATTTACCGCAGTTGCGATCGAGTTGCATGAATTAATTTTCTGGATGTGACCATCGACTCTTGGACACCCGGTACATGTTTATTTGTGTACGTAGTGCAACACCATACCCTGGACGCTGCTGCGTGTGTAACTGTGTAAGTTGTACGTTGCTCAGCAGCCAGAGTATTGAAAAAGAGGGAAAGAGCAAAGAAACGAGGAGAATGAAACGAAACGTGACGCGGATCTTGGGATGTCAGACGACTCGCGAATCCCCTCAGATAAACCTGCACGATGAAAATAGAGAATCTTGATATTCCGATTTTTTAATGATCCTGAAGTTTGCATCGTTGGAATGCAACGAAATTCTGTTATTTCTTCAGCAGAGTCAATAATTATTATTCAATATTTGGTCCAGCCAATAAAACGATTCTCTCTTATGCGACCACAAACTCAATCGACTCGAAAAATTGCCACGATTTTCAAAATTCAATAAACAATCAATAGAAAAAATGTTTTTCGTTGAATCTCGAAAATTATGCAAATATCTGCATACAACTTTGTCAATTTCGATTTAAACCAATGATGCGGTCGGTTCTTAAAAAAAAAATGGTCAAAAGACTTTTCAACTTTCATTTCCTCGAAGCTATTTTCTTCTTCGACGAAGTCTGCAGCGTGAATTTTTCAATATTCAACATTGTAGAGAGACACGATGATGAAAAAAACTTGAGACAAAATTTTCTAGACTGGGACGCTGAACTTTGGTGGCAAGTGAATTCATGCAAAAAGCGGAGAGTCTCGAGAAAAGCAATCGTCGAATAACGTTCGGTACAGTTTCCTATTAGCAGTTTCGTTCTATGGTAAAGCTTGAAGTTTTTTTCGAAAAAAAAATCGTAGGCAAAGAAACAAAAAAGAGACGAGGAGGTGAGGGAGATGCAGTGCAGCGATTCCGACGCCCAGCAAGACACCGCGAAAATAATTACGTTGCAAGTAGAGAAACGTTCTAAAGATTCTGAGCTCGCGATACTCCGAGATTAGAATTACCGACAAAAACTACGTTGATCCGTTGGCAAATAATGCTGGAACGTATAGCTCGAGGTGGTTACATGTTAATTTCTGCGAAAGTAACGGAGAATCGTGCGGTCTATCGTTACGGAACGCAGCAAGAAAAAAATCGACAAATTACATCCTCGTACGATAATTGGGAAAAAAGTGTCCGGAACTCTCGATATTTGAATTCATCGAACGAAATTGATGGAAAAAGAAAAAGAAAAATTGGAAATCGCATCCCGTTGCATTCGATAAATAGTGAGATCAAAAAAAAGATCAAAACGAATGAATAATACGATGTTGACGTATGCATCGTTGGAATGCAACGAAATTCGGTTTTTTTCTTGAGGAAAACTCATGCTTTTTATTCGATATTGAATCAGGACGATAAAACGATCGTTTTTCAGGATTCAAACACAAAATTGATACGAAAATAGACTTTTCTTTTGAAATTTAACAAAAAAAATAAGGGAAAAGGTATTTTTCGTTGGAATGCAACGAAATTCGGTTTTTTTCTTGAGGAAAACTCATGATTTTTATTCGATATTGAATCAGGACGATAAAACGATCGTTTTTCAGGATTCAAACACAAAATTGATACGAGATTTTGCTTTTCTTTTGAAATTTAACAAGAAATCAAGGGAAAAAGTGTTTTTCGTTGGAACGCAACGAAATTCGGTTTTTTCTTGAGGAAAACTTATGAATTTTATTCGATATCGAATCAGGACGCCAAAACGATCGTTTTTTCAGAATTTAAACACAAAATTGATACGAAAATTGGCTTTTCTTTTGAAATTTAACAAAAAATTAAGGGAAAAAGTATTTTTCGTTGGATCCCAACGTTGGGAACTCCAGTGTCATGGAATATTTGTTTAAAAAATAATAATTTTGAGCTAATCTTTTGGCAATCGAAACTAATTCGAAATAAATTGCAATGAGCTGAATGATTAACTTTCTCGGATGACTTACGCTAAATTTATAATTTTGTTCGCAAAGTGTATTTTAATTTCATCAACAAATTCGGATCCTGCGTAACTGAAGCCTGAGCCTGGCGCCTAAGGGATGAAGGACTTACAGTACATTGTAAAGTTTGAAATGCGCTGAAGATGTTCGTACGATATCCGTAAATTTTAGCTTAATGGTGTTCCAGTAATTACGATGGTTCGTTGAGCGCCTAATATGTTTGAGAATATTTAAAGCTGAGAAGCAAGTGCGCGTTCTATAAGATCATTCCAGATTAGGGGGGGGGGGGGCGGAGGGGGGTGTTCACTAATGAACTGAGTACGCTGTTCACTCAATGTCCTTGATAACAGTGAAAAATATATTTCGTATTTAACGAGAAATGTCTTAATTGTCTCCAGACAATGTCCCTTTCACTTTGAATGTGATTTTTATGGTGAATTTCCATTGTTCGAGTTGGTTATTGGCTGGCTCTTTGTTTAGAGGAATTTTCGGACGTTCGAACGTTGGTTGTTGGAGCGAAATTAATTAAAATTAAAGCCTTCCCTCCACAAAGGCTCGAAAACTATTGGGAACGACAGCCTACGCGTGATATTGATGAGGAAACTCTCCGAAACGAATTTCCGGCTGATACGAGCCTCTAAAATTCATGACTCGCTCAAAATTCTTTTTCAACGTCTCCCCTGGAAAGACTCGCGCACTCATGGATATAAAGCTTATTAAATACCTCGAATGTTTAGTTGCCGGTGATACACGTGAATTAACATATCGAAGAGTGTCCAAAAAACCATTTAAGATCACAATGGGACTGTTTAGTAATTCGAGAGGATATCAAGTGAGCGAGAGATCAAGACACCCATCGAGAGTTAGGGTTAGATGGCAAGTCCCATAGTCTCGTGAGTATGGGACTTGCCATCACATTCCGAAGTGAATCATGCGGCAGTAGAATTTTCACGGGTTCATTTTTCTCAGTTCACTCATGTCTGGGTGCTGAACAAATGATGGATCGACAAAACATTGAAAAAACAAAAAAAATTTGACCCAAAGTTCAAGTATTTTTCATTAATTATTCTCATCAATCAATTTTCTCAAAGTTTTTCATCATTTTTTCCTCACTACCGACTTTTCCTCCACGTTGAATTTTCTGAATTAGAAAAAAAACACACGGCTCGTTTGTAAACATCAGATAGGAAGCTCGTGTTTTTTATTTTTTTTTTTTCAAATTTTCTGTCAAGTCTAATGAGGCGCAGAATTTTTGAAAAGTTGATAAGGGGAAAAAACTTATGAATTCAAATGAAAAGATAGGAAAGATAAGATTTGAACGTTTAGTTGATTTTGTGCCGGAGAAGCAACAGGTATTATTGTTGATGGAGTTGAAGAAATCCCTACAAGGATATAAAAGAGCTTGAGCAATATAGCAGCAGCATCGGAGAAGAACGGCTTTTCCACTGCGGTTTTCTAGAGAAAGAGGGAGAGAGGGAGAGCGAGCCTGCGTTGACCCTTAATTTGGTATATGATAGGTACGAGGGTGATAGGTCCATAGAGGTAGAACCGAGAGTATACGAATGCCTATCCACTTATATATATATATATACATGTCTAATATATATACTACAGGTTGTAAAGTCTCTCATGGCCCTGACTGAGCACGATCTTCTGCCGTGAGAAGTCATCCCAGCCCTCCGGCCTGTTCAGTGTCTCTCAATCTTTATCTTTCGTAATTCCGTAATGGCGCTCATTGTCCCTTGAACTTGGCGCAATTAACGCAACATTTTTCCGATGAAACATCAATCGAGTAGAAAAATGATCGAAAACGTTAATTAAACTAATAATCCAGGGTTTTTTGAATACTTTTTTTTTTTATATCACGAGAGAATAAAAATTTACTTTTGTAGCCTTATTGGCAGAATTGAAAATTCCGAGGAAACGGATGGTCGAATCACTCGAATAAAACTGCGGCGAATGAATTTTGTGACGATCCAAGAATTTTGGTGAACTTTGTTGAACTTTTTAAAAATTTGGAGTCATGGCTTGGCTGAAAAGCTCATTGGAATTTACGGAAAATCTTATCGATTGCCTACCTGTTGTCTGGGACAATTAACTAATGACAAGAGGATCGTTATTTGATAAAAACTCGGTGAAATATGTGAAGAGGAATAATTGGTAAAGTCGTTAATAGTTCCATAAACACTCGGTTGACAATTAGACGAAATTTTAAACGAAAGTTTGGCTTACATAATCGTTGCATTGAGAATTTTGGCTGGAAGTAGCGAAATAAAATAATTCAAGGGTCTCTCGTAGCCATGATGCTTAAGGAGCATAATTTGTACCAGAAACTAGCGATTATTTGCTCTCTGGCGAAGGAACACAATTTAAAACTCATAAACCAGGTCGACTTTTGTACGTTTAAGAGGAGCAAGACAATTGCCGCACCTCTCCGGAGACCAGCACGTACGATTCATACGTTTTTTTCTTCCTATGTATGTATTTATTATTTCCATACATAAAAGTGTGAGTCGCCATGCGTGTGTACTATCTTTATGTATTATAAACTTCCGAATGAAACACTCCGGTGCTCTCCTAACGTAATTCGAGCGACCGCATCCTTAATTCCCCCGCAATTAAGTCGGCGCTCACCGGATTGCTAATTAAATCCGTGAGAACGCTGGTGTAAAGTCTCCCCCGCGCTTTACTATTCAACAATACACACAAGTGCATTTGTACGTGTACGATAAACACATCAACTGTGTTATATGACTTTTCAATGTGAATCCTTTGCGGGGGAGTCCCCGCCTATTTCCCATGTTCCATGGATTGATATGGAGGCAAATGCCCACTTGAGCATTTAAATACGAGTTTTATATTCGCTTGAAAATATAGATATTTAAACCTTTAACCGACGATTATAAAATTATGGCAAAATCTACATGCACGCCTTTGCTATAAACCCCATAATGGAGAAAAAGTCGATTTTGCCTTGAGGTAGTTGCGACTAGAGAGAAAAAAACGAAGAAAAACCGGAGAGTTGGAAGAAAATATGGAAAAAACGTTGGAAAAACAAATTATTCCAAATTCGACGACGTCAAACTCCGAAATTCACGTTCCTCGTAAATTTTTCAACGACACGTCGCGTTTTTGGCGCGAAACCTGTTCTCGGGTCTTTCCTCAAGTTCTCCGCACTCGATAAAAAGTAGAGGGAAGCTGTGTAATCTTTCAAATGTAAACAGAACCGGATTAAGGAGTGATGAATTATTGAAATGGCTCGGAAATGAGGTTTTTTTAAATACAAATTGACGACATTAAAAATGAGGGAACCTTTGGATTGGCGATCGGAAAAATTAATAGGAGGAGAGGGCACGGACAAGGGCCAATCATCTAGAGGACCCATAGCGAGGATCTCTTGCCTCGACGGTGGAGAAAGGTTCTCCAATGAGGTTCGCGGGACGAGGGAGCGAGAGAGATCCCCGTTATAGACGACGGAAAGTCCATGCGTGGCCTGTGATCGACCCGAGTTTTGTGCTCGATCCTCGTAAGGTTCTCCGCACACAGTCACTATTGGAAACGACAAAACGACGCTTCTTTCGTAACGTGTCCATTGTCCCTAAGAATCAAATAATCCAAAAAGGATCTTGGGCATCCCCGTGTGTTCTTACGATCTGGCCCAACAATATTGCTTATCGTATCCGTGTCTCTCTGAAAAGTCTCCACGTTGAAACCTCTCGCCTCTAAATTATTCCACTTTCTAATCGTATTTGGTATAATATCCAAACGTGGACTTTCTCAAGCTCGTAACTTTGATTTTCCTCATTGGTAGATCCTGCACTGTCTCCTGAAATGGAGCAGTTGTGTTTTTTTTTTTTTTTTCAATTCATTCGATGGATGAAGGCCACGAGCTGGAAGAAATTATCGAGTTGTTTGTCTAAAATTTTCCCTCTTTATAATTTCGAATTCCATTCATTGCAAAGTCGAAAATTTATGACTCTGAAGTTTGCACCCCGTTGAGATTAAAAGAAAAACGTTTTTTCTATTAATTATTTATTGAATTTTGAAAATCGTGGCAATTTTTCGAGTCGATTGAGTTTTTTGATTACAAGAGAGAATTGTTTCATTGGCCGGACTAAATATTCAATAATAATTATTGGCTCTGCTGAAGAAATAACAGAATTTCGTATCATTTCAACGATGCAAACTTCAGGATCATGAAAATTTTCGATTCTCTTTTTATTTTCAATAATTACGCAATTTTCGAAAAAAATCAACCGATTCGAATAAAATTGTGACGATGAACCTGAATTTACCCAAAATAAAGAAGATTCGTCGCGACAAAAGTCCGTTTCGAAACGGGGTTTTCGAATGAAAAACTGGTTTTTCCGGTCTCGCGTGGTCAAACCTGCTAGATTTTGAAACTTTCTTTCATTCCGAATAAACATCTTTCCCGCTATGGTAATAAATGTGTGTTTATTGCTCATTGGAACAGGCGCGAGATAAAAATGATTTTAATCCAAAAAGTACGCGTCTTCATAAAAATGCAGAATTCATTAACGATTAAAACGGTCGAATAATCTTTAATGAAAATCGATTCAAAAAACGATTCACGTACCTGGTTTGCCGTGAAATATTATTGTCCACTTTGATAAGTTAAAAAAAGAAATAATAATGATAATTTTGACGTCAAAAAAAAAATCCTTTTGAAGTGACAAAAGTCGCATCGAAAATTTCCCGAATACAGAAAAATCTTGAATGTCGATAATTATCGCGCTGGTTTCGTTCGAGTATTCTCGTCATATTTTTCCTGCATTATTTAAACGTTGGAGAGTTGTCACGAGAGTACAGATTTAAATACAGCAACGTGGCTGGAAAAGTATAGGAGAACGTTTAAAGAGACGAGGGCCTTGCTCCGAATAGGAGATTACGATATGCGACGATTATGCATCGCTCGGGGTCTGCAGTTGCGTGTGCAAAAGCAGCATATTGCTCATTATTAGCAGCCGCGCGGCATTTCCCTCTCTTTTAATTCTTCACAAGCCAATGCATGAGCGTGGCTGAATTTATTGCTCGTTGATTTTTCAAGTATTCAGTCTTTTTTATCGCTATCCATTCCGCTCAATGGCTATGCGAGGTTTGTTCGTTCGAATGAATCGACGTGTCATCGTATGAGCGTGTTGCTTACCTTGAGTGCACAGAAGATGCAGGATTCTCGCATACAGGCATGGCCGGACAGCTCTCTGAAGCTCCGACGAAATATATCGAGATGCCATAACACCTGCAACCATAAAAAAAAAAAAACATTTCGTTAATTGGACTCACGCAGTATTTTTTAACGAACTAACACAATAATCAGTAAATCGACGCGATTCATTGACGCGATTATAATTATTCCACGATCTTTTATTCATCTCAATTTTATTAATCCGAAATTCTTTCTTCGTTAATCCCATTTGGTGAGAAAAAACGCTCGAAAAAATAATTTTTTTAATTCAGCAGAAATGATAATAATTATTATTAAATGTAATTATAATTTTTATAATGATGGGTTTTTATTATTATTATTAAATAAAAATAATCGTCGTTCATTGTTGAAATTTCTAGAAAAATGACACAAGTTTCGACATTCTTTGTCGATTGTTCGTTTTTTCAACCGAATCAATCGATTCGATAACGTCAATGAAATAATATTAATGGGACAAAGTTTCGCAAGGCAACACTCCGAATATTACGCGGCCATGCCGATAAGAATCGTAAACAAGCTTTGGTTTTGTTAAGCGTTCGATTGCCAATTTTTTTCCATGAGAATGAATTCATTGTTGCTGCACCGGCGTGTACGCATTTTATTATTCAGGCCCTTCCTCCGAGTTTACGCTGGCTCGGTGGTCACGTGTGACAATGCAATACGACTCTAGCGTACGCGCACACACACGCGTGCATTTTCACGTGTGTTTATGGAACTACAACGACGTGCAAGTGAAGGCATTTTTTTTTTCACCTTTACTATATACAAGTTGTGAAGTCAGTCGCTTAACCATACGAGATAGCCCAGCGTATCCTGCGTATTATGCGGAGGGAAAGTAAATCACAATTTCCGTGCCCAAAGACCCGTCAGACTCGCTACACACTCGTGCACCGAACGTTATTCTCCCCTTTCCGGTGTCACCGGGGCTCTTGAGAATTGTCTTTTTTTTTCATGTCTATTTCCTCTTTTTTATTTGTCCACTATTTTCTATCATTTTGTAGCATTTTCTTGAGGACACGAAGAAAAAAAATGAATCGAATGGCCGATGGAAATTGTCAATCAGAAAAAATCGAAAATAATGGGGAAATGATTGTTTAAAATTGTTTCATTAATGATAAATGGATAGATTTTCGAAATTTTAGATTTTTTGAGACGGTAGAACATTTTGGGAAAATTGAACTGCTGGAGAGCAGTTTTTCGAGGAAACTCGAGAATCAACAGGTTGAAAACCACTGGAAAAATTGTAGAGGTACGGAAAGGGACTCGCGTGGGCGAAAAGTAATTCGAAAGAAAAGCTTATTTTCGTTGGAGGACGCGAGTGTGTGTGCTGCACCCGTTTTCAAATCGCGTGGGATCCAATCCAGGTGAGGGACGAAATATGAAAAGAGATGGAGAAAACCGGGGGGAGGAAAGAGCGGTGAGGCACGAGAAACCGATGAAGGAAAAGTACAATCCAAGACAAAAGGATCGAAATCGAGGGCTGTACAGAACTGACGAGAAGGAGGCCCTTCTCGAGTCTTTCGGTCTCTGGCACAGAGCACAACGTACAAAAAAACACCATTCTCCACGCTCCATTCTCCGCGTCCTTTTTCCTCTCTCCCCCTCGTTCTTTCTCTCTTTCTCGCTTTCTTGGCCCTTCTGGGTTCTCTCCACTTGGCCGCATCAACAAGTGTTGCAGACCGCCACGCCATAGAACCCATGGGGCATGATATTTGGACAAGAAAATCAGCGTCCCTTTGCACAGGATTTACCTGCACTGCATACAACTACCGATTCAATTCGAATCCCGTTGCCGTATACGTGCGGAATTTTCGTTTTTCCGGATATACGAGACTGCGAAATTTTTTTTCCATGACTCTGAAGTTTGCAGCGTTGAGATTCAACGAAAAACATTTTTTCTATTGATTATTTATTGAATTTTGAATATCGTGGCAATTTTTCGAGTCGATTGAGTCTTTTGGTCGAAAGAGTGAATCGTTTTATTGGCCGGACCAAATTTGAATAATAATTATTGGCTCTGCTGAAGGAATAACAGAATTTCGTTGCATTCCAACGATGCAAACTTCAGGATCATTTTTTTTCGGAAATCCCAGACACTCGTTTCATCGTTTAACAATATTTTTCGAGACTGCGTGGAGCAGGAGTTGAATTAACTCAACTATTAGCAAAAATTTTCTTCGTGATTGTTAAACTTTAACGTGGCCCAGTCGCTGGCGTTTCAACATTTCGTCCCTTTTCTTTTCATTTCGAAAGAAATTTTTTTCAAAGTTTATAAAAAACGTGTTTGAATATATATTTTATTAATTTCTTCCGACCTGAACTTATGGGGGACTTCATTTTTCGACAAATTGCGATTTAAAAAATAAACAAACACAGTTTTTGTTGGAATGGAAGAAATTCGTGTATTTCTGAATGTCAACTGTAGTTAGAATCGTGTAAATACATAAAATTTCGTGTTCGATTAATAACACAGCACGTGGCTCAACCAACGCGTCATTAATTAGCATATTTTCAATTTTTTTCAAAATCCTCATGAATTAATTCCACGATAATTTTGATATTAGAAAGAATTTCGAAAAATGTCATGAATAAATTCCATTTCGTTTCTCTCCGAACAATCGATCTGAATTTCGTTTTTGGTCACAGCGACGAAGACATTTTTTTCGATTGGGGCAAAGAAAATCTACGCGAGCAACGATAATGATTGAGACGACTGATTCGTTTAATTATAAAACTATCAATGAATTCTTGAGAAATTACCATTTATTTGAATGATTTTTTATTATGGCGCACCAATATTTCCGGCGATGTAAAGGAAATCCGAGTTTCTCAAAACCAACAAAATCTTTGGGGCCACATGGTCCACCCACTGGATTTTCTGACCTCAATCACGGTAACGATGTCAATATTTTACGACACATGATTCCGATGTTGATGCGGAGATAATTCTGTTTGGAATCCCTACGCATCTCTTGTATATGCCGATAAAGAGAAACTAATTCACGATATTCTATCGACTTGATAAATTATTGAGAGGCAGCAGCCAATCTCATCCACTGAAAATTTGATTCAAGAATTCCTACGCACAAAGAACATTTTTTATTGTTTCGCATGATTCACGTAAAAGCGTTTCCGACGCTTTCCATCAATCTAGATGCTCTCGCGTAACGATCTAATAAAAAATTGAGTTGAACAACTCACGCGAGTTTGTTCGAAATACAAATCAACCGACTCGATCTTTCTTCTCACAAACTGAATAAAAAATCCAATCGAAATATCAAAATAGGCTGAGGCATCGTTCAATAAAAACAATGAATTTGTGATGACTCTGAAGTTTGCAACGTGGAGATTCAACGAAAAACATTTTTTCTATTGATTATTTATTGAATTTTGAAAATCGTGGCAATTTTTTGGGTCGATTGAGTTTTTTGGTCGCAAGAGAGAACCGTTTTATTGGCCGGACCAAATTTGAATAATAATTATTGGCTCGGCTGAAGAAATAACAGAATTTCGTTGCATTCCAACGATGCAAACTTCAGGATCATAATTTGTGGTGTCTTTTCATCAAATGGAAAAAAAACACACGAACATTTTGTTCACCAAATCTCAAAATTTATTAGCCCAACCGCGCCATATTCTTTACTTTCTTTGGCAAAATCGCGACCAGAACAAAGTCGACAGGGGATTAAACAGAAAACGTGCGAATGTAGCAGCAACACCTTCACGCCTGCACGAAGAAAAACATGTGAAGGGGGAACAGAGCAGAGAAAAGAGGAATCTCCGGACAAGCATGTAAGAGCGTGGAGGAAAATTAGTCGAGAGGTCAGGCGAAACGAAGCAGAGAATGTTTTTCGTATAAAACTGATCTTGCCGGCTCCACACCCTGTTTGGACAAGGTCGTGGAGCCTGCAAAGGCGTGTACGCAGTCGATGCAGACAAAGTGCATAAAAGGGTCTGTTGATGTCCGAAGTAACTGGCGTGCGGAATCTCGATCACTTTGGCATTCGTCACGGAGGGGTGAAAACGCGGGGAAACGAGACGCTTTGAAATTCTAATCGAGAACTTTGAAACGTGTAATACGGCGATGCTGTTGCTCCGGGGAAAGAGTATTAGCGCCATAGCGGGTGGAAATGGGCAAGCGGTGCACGCGGAGGCTTCAACAGGCATGTCCAGTTCCGATATAAACATATTAGTCCGGCAATGGCTATGAGAGGGTGAATAAGTTAACCGGGGTGAAACGATTCGTGACGAAAATGGGCTTTTTGGAAAATTCACACGCTCCCTCTTTCGGCCTGGGAGAAATATGAATAAACCGAGAGGAGCAAAACGTTTACGGTGCGAAACAAAGCGAGTAAATTACTGAACAAAAAAAAACAAACAAACGTGCAGCAACGTAGAAAGGCCATGAAATGGACGATTGCGATACTTAGAGCAATTATAATTATTCATTATAACGTGGAATTTAGCACCAGGAACCAAAATCCAAAACAGGGAACTAAACAAAGTGTAAAAAATTACACTTTTTTTTTTATCACGTACGACTGCGGAAGAGTCGAGGAAAAATTCATGGAAAAGTCAATTTTGTTGGACAGTATCAACAAAAACAATGATCCTGAAGTTTGCATCGTTGAAATGCAACGAAATTCTGTTATTTCTTCAGCAGAGCCAATAATTATTATTTAATATTTGGTCCGGCCAATAAAACGACCAAAAAACTAAATCGACTCAAAGAATTTCCCAGATTTTCAAAATTCAATAAATAATCAATAAAAAAAATGTTTTTCATTGAATCTCAACGTTGTAAACTTGAGAGTCATCAAAAACACGAAAAACGAGGTGATTTATCGAGACTCGTAAGTTTTTCTTTATGCAACGTATACGAGCATGTTGGGGAATCAACGAAATCCAATCACATTTGAGCTATTGAATTAATAATTTTGATATCTCGCCGAGAGGAGTGTGTGAATTGCGATGTACTGAGAGTATAAATAATGAATAATTGAAATTCTAATGGTGCGATGGTTTCTCAAGAGGGGTCGTTGATCGTTGACGCCATTCTATTTTTCGCATCACTGCCGTGAACCAACAGCAAGAGGAGATTTGCGATGATTGGTCGTTGCGAACGCCAACGCATTCGACAAACAATGCCGATCGTGCTACGAAGTGCTTGAAAACGAAATATACAACGCAGAACTTGTAGATAAACTTTGAAAAGTCTTGGATGTAAAAAGGTTGGAGCACGCAGACGCCTCCGCGTGCTTTGTACTATGAATAACCAACAAATCTTCTGCAGTTTTGTATGTTAATGCAATAAGCACGATCAAGAATGAACAAAAGTTTGAAAGGTGGTACGAGCGGTTTGAGGATCAAGCGGAAGGGGAACAGCCCATCTCTCCCTTGCTCGCCTCCCCCACACGTTAAACAAAACCCGGTACATCGTAGATCGACGTACCGAGACCAAAGTCAACGTAATTAACGTAATAAGCTTCGGAACTCGACCGTTATATAGCTCCATATCGCTCCGAGTTCCAAAGCAAATGTGAGTTTGCTGTAGCGTTGACTTTGGATAGATATTAATAAAGTAACGTATCGTCCTTCGTTAATTGGATTGCGGTTTTGCTCTGCTCCGTAAAACGTTAATTAAAACGTATCAATCGAGTCGAGGTGCATTCTATTTATAGATCTCAAGTTTCATTCACAAAAGTTTCATCTAAATAAAATGTCACACGGTTTAACTTTAAAGTTTCGGGAAAATCATTTGACTGAGTCTTGATGATCCTGAAGTTTCTATCATTGGAATGTAACGAAATTCTGTTATTTCTTCAGCAGAGCCAATAATAATTATTGAATATTTGGTCCAGCCAATAAAACTATTCTCTCTTGGGACCAAAAAACTCAATCGACTCGAAAAATTGCCAAGATTTTTAAAATTCAATAAATAATCACTAGAAAAAATGTTTTTCGTTGAATCTCAACGTTGCAAACTTTAGAGTCATTGAGTCTTGGGCCTTCGAAATTTACCTTAACGACTCGAAAGACGAAATCGATCGTAGAAAACTTGCCATTTCCGTGGCTTCATCCGATAATTCGAGATTTTCCCATGAAATATTCCAATTTAATTTTAATTGCATTGTCAGGAGACGCAGCAGCGGCTCGACGCCAAGTTTGAAAGAAAAGCGTAGCGCGCGAGCCGGCCGGACTCTTATATATACAGAAAAATAGGCATTTTATGACGTCACAGAAATTTCGAATCTTTTTAACTGGGGAACGTCTTGACGGAAAAATTTCATATTGGATGTGAATTTTCTACATTTTTTGTCCTCAAAATGATCCTTGGCTAAAAGAAACTGTAAATTTTATTTTATTCGAGAACCCAAACCACCATATGCGCACTCGATTTCTTCGTTTTCGAATGTGTAAAGAAAAAAAAAGTTGAAACTCGGATACAATGTTGACAATCACAGTTATCCGTAAGTTCTAATCAAAATCCCATTTCCTGTGTACAGACTTATGAATGGGAACGTATCCATGGTGAATAATTCATCCATAAACGAAGCCTTCATGCGCAAAGGTTCGCGCAAAACGAACTGGAATCTCCGCAGGTTAATATTAGAGCGCGGAGCGTACGAGCAAAAATATCGATGCGCACCAGCTGAAAACGAGTTTTCCGACTGCGTATCGCTGCGGTATGAATGTTGATATAAATATCGAAGCTGTAAACACAAGAAACGAAGCGTCAACCTGCAGGAAACTAGAGAAACGTCATGAAGATGACGTTCACTTGTTATAAACGATGAGATAATCGCGTGCGTACGAATCGAACACGAATCATTCGTAGAGTAAATGCGAGTGGATGATTTCCTGGCTTCTCGTGTTTCGTTTCTTGCGATCTATCTAGTGAGTTTTGTGGTCAAGCGCGTCTAACGGATCGCGGTGGATGCTGCAAAGCACAACGCGGAGCAGGAAAAAGCGTTGGAGAAACTGAATAAGCGAAAAGATAGAGAAGAGGAGAGCGAGAGGAAGATAAAAAATATTAAAAAAACAAAAACAGCAGCTTGTTTTTGTGCTGCAGCGAGGTCTCCGCGAAGAAAGCGTCGCGAATGGCAAGATTCAGCAGAAACCGAGATGCACACTGCGGCTGAAAAGTCACTGTACGTGTTTACGTTTCGATAAATATTTAAAGATGCGAGCAGATGAATAGCAGGACAAAAAAAGTGGAGAAAATACTGAATTGCTGTAAAATTTATTCATTTTGCTGAAATATGCATCGAACAGTCGTGCTGGATTCGTTTTAGAAATCGAAAAGTACGTGATTCCTCGATCGAAGGAAAAAGAGCGCGCGTATAAAATGGACCCCCGCGCTCCGGTAACACGAACCGCCATTTCGGTCGCGGGGCCGCGGTGGACCGGATCCCCGCATCATAAAAACCGACCCACAACAACAACAACAACAACTGGAATTTTCTCTGACCAATGAAAAGAGAGCAGTGCTTCGGGATCGATTGTACTGCCAAAATAATGCGAAACGGCGTACGTTTTTGTTCATTGTTCGTTTTCGTACGCCGTTTCGTCTCCGGACGTTGAAATAACGCTCGGATTATCATAAAAAATGTGCAGATTGACTTATGAGCTGAATTATTTAATGACGCAGCGGTGAATGTCTAAAAATAATGAAACGAAAACGAACCTTGGCAATCTGAAAGAGAGCCTGCCTTCTTGGTTTTTCCTGCTTCATGGTGGCGTAGCGTTGCGCAGCCTCCGAGCGGAAAACGAATGGATCACCACAAAATCGCAATAATTCACGTCAAATTATTGGGAATATAAAATCGATTGTTATTACTATGATGAACCGTCAACCAGAGTCACTGACGCGTCAACGTAACGATAAACACGCACAGGTTTGTCCATTGTAGAGATTGTTTTGGTTGTTTTGTTTCGCTTGTTTTTATCATTAAGTCACAAAGCCACTGTTGCAAACTGTCAGATTTTTTGGTCGTACGAGCACTTGCGATAGAAAAATTGTGTGCGATGCGTCTCCGAGGGTTCTAGCTGACGCGGGCGTCGATGCAACAATGCCTGGGTAGGGCCCGACCGGCTAGGAAACGACCGCAGCGCCGCCATGGGCCTCGACGGACAGGTAAGGAAACTCTTTCGAGAACGGCGGGGCAAGGAGAAGGGGAATTGACAGGGCCTTCGTGTGTTGTGCTCCAGGCTCGCAACACACTTGGCTGTATATTCTCCGAGAGATTGTGAACGTACTCCTCGCGAGACCTACGCTCATCTCTCTTTCTCTCCCTCCCTCTCTCTCTCTCTCTCTCTCTCTCTCGCGTTGCCTTCTTCGTCCCTCCTCTTTATACTTTTGCATGAAAACGTAAAGCGAGGTCTCTCCTCGTGGTAGAAACTGTGAAAGGGGGCAATGGTGGTCACGTATGAGAGAAATTCGTTAAAGATTTTCTGCGAAAACGTACGCGGTACAATCGGCTCCAAAAATCAGTCAAAAATCACGATCCTGAAGTTTGCATCGTTGGAATGCAACGAGATTCTGTTATTTCTTCAGCAGAGCCAATAATTATTATTGGATATTTGGTCCGGCCAATAAAACGATTCTCTCTCGCGACCAAAAAACTCAATCGACTCAAAAAATCGCCACGATTTTCAAAATTCAATAAATAATCAATAGAAAAAATGTTTTTGAAACAAAACTTTCGCAATTGTCTAGTTCCTTCAATTTTCATTTCGTCATCAATGCCTATAGTTAAAAAAAATCCAAGTTGCATGGATCGGTGGCCCTCAATTCCGATTTTTTGGCTATATTTACCGAACAAATCATCATTTTTCACGCGGTCATAAAGAAAATCAAATTTCGATAAACTTGTGGCGCTTAATTCCGAATTTTGCGCTTATTTTTCTAAAGAAATCTTCATTTTTAATGGATTTTTGCATTGACCCTCATTGCCCGCGACTTCCCTTACAACAACCGTGCAGATAACTGCTGGTGGAGAAGAAACGTGCATAGAGAACGCCGAGAGCTTATTGAAGTGCCCGAAGGAGAGACGCGAGCGTTTGGCTTGAGCTGAGTTGGGTTTGCAGAGCCTGAGACCCGCGCAAAGAGCGATGCGAGATGAGGATTCAGTGTTGGTTGGGTTTGGCACCAACTGTAGTAGATGGAAGAAGGAACAAGTACAGGTTGGTTCGATCGAACTATAGAGAGGCAAAGAAGAAAGGAGTGAAGAGAGTGGAGTTGGGCTGAGTAGGTTGAGTTAGGTCGTACTGTACCTAAGAGAACGTGTTTCGTGTATACTCGTGGAGTATATACGAGTCGGCCATCTTTACTACGTGAGGCCCTGCAACGTGGGCGACCGAAGAGAGGGAAGAAAGAGTGGCTGCTTGTGTTGTGGGGTCAGTCGGACCCAAGAAACGGGTCTCGGGGAGACTCGAAAACTCCATTTCTTCGGTCGAACGGTGTGGCGGGGAACGTAACAGCATCGAATATAATGGGACGTCGAGGGGATCAAGCCGGAAGCATTATATACGCGACACAGCCAAATTTATTAAATTTTATCTTCCCCCTTCTTTTTTACTCTACGCTCCGCTACGTCAACTGAAACTTTTGGGCAGTAGTAAAAATCGTAGTACTACGCGTCACACACTTGTTTTCGACTCCTCAATTCTTTCCGCTAGAGATTCGACTCGTACCGCTCGCTCTCGTCCGCACCGCATTCGCCTCGTGTATAGATCGTACATTTTATTTTCCATCGCTACAGTCCATTAGTTATCACAGATTTTTCAAAACGCACTCGATCGTTTTGAAAAAATGTCAAATGTCAAAAAATCTTGACAGTAAACAATATCGTAAACAATATAAAAACAAAAAAATAAAACCAATTTCCGTTCAATTCCTTTGCGTGCAATTTCTTTTTTTATTTTACGTTTTGATATTTAGAATAATTTATTTTATTTTTATTTTAAAAAATGAAGATTTTCTTTCCTGTTGCATTTTTCGACCATTAGACATCGCGATTTCAAAAATAAAATATCGTAAAAAATTACTGTTTCCTGTGAGGAGAAAGAAATCGCGAAATCGATTTGAGAAATTTAGGAAATTTTGTCCGTTACAAAGTTTTAGCCTCAAAATTCCAGAATTTCAGGGCAAATTTTAAATGTTGCAGTATCAAAGAAATGAAAAAGGAATTTTTGAGATATTGTTATTAACGAAAACTCTGCAGACCAAACAAAAACCATTTTGTTTCAGAAAAAATGTCGAGTGTTTTTCTCTCAATTTTTTTTCTCCGCATTGCTTTTCCACTTGTTTTGGCTGAAGATGCCATTCATCAGGCATATTCTCTTTTTTTTGTTTATTTCCGATGAAAAAAAAACTTGGTGGTCCTTGCCAGAACATCTCCAACGTTTCGAGACAAAGTCCAGACGCGCGCGGCTTTTCTTGCATACGAACCAGAACTTTCACAAGAGCAGGGTGTACAGAGCATCAGGGTGAAACATTTTGCGCCGCTCGTCGACGAGTGTACAGCAGCAGGAGGCAATAGAAGTTCTGGCGCCATCGCGAGAATAACAAAAGAGGCGACTGACCGTGCATGCAGAAAAAAACTTTTTCGCATGTCCAGGCTCGATTATTTTCACTCGGATCCCCGACTCCGAATTCTCGAATTCACCCCAAATTCAAAAAAAAAAAGCAAAAAAAACGTAATAATTTTCGTTTTTTATAAGCAATCGAAACGATAACTCAAGAGATGGCGAAAATTAGACGAGCCTTAATTGAAACGAAGCACTTGGAGTTGGCCAACGAGTCCTCACGACCGTTATCTATACGTCAGCAAAGTACGTGCATATATTTCTCGTTTGTTCTCATCGTGTGCATCTGTGCGTACGTGTTTTTCTGTATGTCTGCGAGTGTGTGTGTTTCTATGTATGGAGGAACATTATTGTCTTGTGAAACATTTCTGTCAGAGGCTGTGAGCGAGAACTCTTAACGATCAACTGGAAGAATAGTAAAAGCTCGTAGCTCTGGATCTCCGAAGATTTCTGTCGGCAGCCTGGAATCTCTCAAGCTGTAAAGTCCTTCAAAACTCCCCCATAGAGAGACATAATAAAGAGAATAAGTATATACGCGTCTTTTATTCCTATTTCATCTTCTGTTCTTCACTGAACAATAAAAGAAAAAAATAAATTGTCTTGGGTTTTTTTGCACTCATCCCGTACACATAAACTCGGGCCATAAAGTCGCAACGTATAGCACACGCTCGATATACTATAATTTTCGTAGACTTGGTAATGAAAATCGTCGTTCGGTTCGATCGGAGTGAGAACTACGAAAAACTTGGTCTGGAAAATCTTTATTCGCGTTTTTCTATCGATGATGCAATGAAACTTTTTTATTTGGGGCTTTTGAGTTTCAAATTCGAAACGATGGCCTAGAATTTGCACAATTGCCGAGTAAATTGCGTCCTCAGTGAAAGTTAATTACACAGAAAGCTGGAAATTCACGTCGGACTTGAAATAAAATCGAAGGATGAAAAAATCAATGAAAAATTTTTTGATGGTCGTGAAATTTTGTTATTTCTTGCGATCTACGATGAGTCGATGCACGTGCTACGAAGTGGAGCTACTATGAGGAACGAAAAGCGAGCGGGTGGTCGAAACTCACTCCATGAAAAAGGGTCTTTTGCAGGGTTTCCCAAAGGCATCTGTCGTCATCGCGCATATTTTTTTTTGGCAAGGGAACGCCTCCGCACGAGCCACAGATGTTCGTAACTCTTCTGGCCAAGTTCTTACGTTGCAATATCCTCGTTTATACGATATTTGAAATAAAAAAAACATGAAAACAGAAAAAAAAATCCTCAACGAGTTTTCTTACGATGGTGAAGATTTTTTTTGCCGAATTATTTGCGACACGGAGGGATGAAGTTTTTCATGGCGATTTATTCAGAGATGCGAGAGAGACTGGAACGAATTTATTCATGCCGAGGGTCTGGTGGACCCAAGTCGAATATTTCGACACGGTTTGACCTCAAGAGTGAAAAAATGCGAAATAACGACCTGAAAAAATTGTACCAACGAAATTCACAGTTTTGTCCTTCGCACACCAAATCCTTTCCATAAGAAGCTCACAAAAATACGACTCTGAAGTTTGAAACGTTGAGATTCAACGAAAAACATTTTTTCTATTGATTATTTATTGAATTTTGAAAATCGTGGCAATTTTTTGAGTCGATTGAGTTTTTTGATCGCAAGAGAGAATCGTTTTATTGGCCGGAACAAATATTGAATAATAATTATTGGCTCTGCTGAAGAAATAACAGAATTTCGTTGCATTCCAACGATGGAAACTTCAGGATCATACAAAAATTCCAAGTCAGGTGTTTTTATAGAATTTTTTTGTATCCATTGAATAGATAGAAATTTAATCCACGACGATTGAAGCGTAAATGGAATCAGGTGTTACAGAAAGTGAGCATCGGATACACGAAGGATAATAAAAAGGGCTGCTGCATGGATGATCCAACGTGGTCGTCCTCGGCGGGGCGAGGAATAAAGAAAAGAAAAAGGGGCTTTGGCAGGTTCTGTTGAAAATTGAACGACCCTTCGCAGGTGTAGGGCGCGCGGCTGGTGTTACAGTACCAGCTCAAGTCTGTAGCAACGAGTGTCCGAGTGTTGGCTCCCCATAGAGCGAGAAGAAAAACCGAGTCAGGCTCGGAGCCCATAATCCTAAACTACCTGCTGCTCAGACCTTTTCCTTCGCTTCGTCTATCGTTTTTGTAACCTGACGATCTTAGACAAGGATCGAAAGGGCGCCTAGAAAGGGAGAAGTTCTATTCTTTATGGGAGGACACTGAAATCCCATGTGCATGTGCACACATCCCTAAATAACCTCGAATACATAAAATAAACTTGTACATATTAAATAGGCTCGTGAGAGTGTATGTAAAGGCAGGCATCCGTGAAGAGAAGAAAACCACAGTAGTCCCCCTTTTTTCAGGTGTGCTCGCTATGAACTCAGGGGTGACCAGGAACGATTCCATTGCCCTAGAAATTTCAACCCATATACATAATCACGTATTGTTTTTTCGACACTCCTTGTTGCCTTTTTTTTTGTTTAATCGTCCAAATATTTTCTTTTCATCTTTAATGAATGTTCTTGTTGAAATTTTTATTTGCATTCGTTTCCAAAGCTTCACGATCGATCGTAAAATCATTTTCATCGTGGTTTTCACGGTTTTTTTTATTCATCCCTTCTTTATTATCCCTTCTTTGCCTTGGGCGCACACTGCACTATGGAGCGAACTGCTGGAGGATGGGAAAATGCTCGGAGCTAAAATTAAGTGGGCTGATTATGCAAATCATTTGGAATCGTTAATTATTATACGAGAATATAAACGCGGAGAGCTCGTGTGATTTTCTGCTCGACTGCCGCGTGCACTTGGAATTGAAAAACAATGGAAAATTTTTGCTTCATTTGGTTCGTCGAGCTGTGCGCAGAAAATCCTGTACAAAAAATGCCAATTGCTCGAGCGTTTGGTTGCTTTTTCGGATTTGAATTATTCCGCGACTACGGCAACAGGAGCGAAATGATCAAAGATCGCAGGGAGTAGTAAACAAAAAACGATGCATGCGAGACGCGCGCGTACGTTTTTGTGGATCTTAATAGAATTGAATGTTTCGCCACTGCTGCTAAAAGTATAGAATATTACGTGTACACATGTATGCAAGACTCGCGGTGTTCCTCATCGCGTATAAGATCAGAACATCGATCTTAATTTACGTCTGAAAGCGCACGTTGCCACTGGTGTGGCGCGTTTCGATGTCGCGATATATGCAAGTCTTGTCTTTGGCTCGTGCGCGCGGATAAATGTCAACGACTTGAGAAAAATAGAAAAGAAGGAAGAAGACGATCCCCTCCCGTTGGCATTCGCGATCTTTGGCCCGAAGAGCACCGACGAGCAATCCAGGCAATATGAAACACGAAAAAGAGATCAGACTTGGAATGAAGAGACGAGGCTGCCAGAAAACCATAAAAGTTGCATGGTCGATCAAAAAAAAATCTCAACCCCATATGACTGTGAAGTTTGCAACGTTAAGATTCAGCGAAAAACATTTTTTCTATTGATTATTTATTGAATTTTGAAAATCGTGGCAATTTTTCTAGCTCTGCTGAAGAAATAACAGAATTTCGTTGCATTCCAACGATGCAAACTTCAGGATTATAACCCCGTGACATTTCCAGCCATAAAATTGTCCGAAAAACCATAAAAATACTTTCGAGTCCACGAATTTCTTCGTTTTTCGATAACCGATCGAACAACGTGCACGAAATTTTATTCCATTAAACCAAAGTTGGGGAAAAAGTCATTCGAAAACGCAAGTTCTTCGAAAAATTGACAGAAATCTTTATCCAATACGACGATCCAACGATTCCGATGATCGTCGTGCAAAAAATAACTGAAAACTTAATATTTTGGTCCAATTAACAAATTGGACATTCTCAACTAATTTGACTAACGAAAAAATACTCTATTCCCTGTTTTTTTTTTTTACTAGTGGCCCATTTTGCCTCAGATCTCTGTATTGAAGATTTAAAACAAGATTTACTCATATAGATATATTTTCATATGGACGATCGTACAGGCTGGAGCAGAGGAGCATCGACGCTCAGGTGAAAGGAAAGTGTTTCTAATATCCCATAGGCGAATCCTTACAGAGAAGACGAACGAGACTCATCTTCTCGCGGCGATGTACTGGCAGCAAGCCACATTACGTAATTTCATCGAGGTCGACACGTTGGTCTTTCGCGGTTGTTCGATTAAAAGAGAGTTTCATAAGAGATGCAATAAAAGCTTTCTGCGTCAAGAAACATTCCTCGATCAATTTATATCTCGATTTTTGATATTTACGTGTACGTTTGTAATTGAAATCGTCAGGCAGACAGAAAAGCCTCGTTTTTTTTAATCGCATATTGCGATGGGAGTTTTCTGTTACGGAGGCGACGAAAAATCGTTGCGCTTTTATATTCCACAAACAAATCCGATCATGCATGTCGCGACTAATGATTTACCGATCGTTAACGTAGTTTCGAAAAAAATAAAACTGCCGCCTTCACAAAGGGTCCCGCGGAGACGTTCGCAGCCTCGGACATTGAATCCCACGAAGAAACTCACGCGCCTAAACGTATTTTTTCTGGTCGCAAAGCGGATTAAACTTGCCGATTCGAGTAGAAAGAAACTCCCGGGATTTTAGGACGACACGAATTACCATGAACCATAAATTCGTCACACTCGTCTATTCTGGTAGTGTCACTCGTGATGAACAAAGAAATAAATAAAAATTTGAAGAAATCAAGTCAAACCCGAAATTTTCAGGACAAATTGAATTGACGAATCGAATAAACACGAAAAAATTATCCTGCAATTTGCATCAATGGAATGCAACGAAATTCTGTTATTTCTTCATCAGAGCCAATAATTATTATTGAATATTTAGTCCGGCCAATAAAACGATTCTCTCTTGCGACCAAAAAACTAAATTGACTCAAAAAATTGCCACGATTTTCAAAATTCAATAATTAATCAATAGAAAAAATGTTTTTCGTTGAATCTCAACGTTGCAAACTTCAGAGTCATCATGAAAAATCAATTTAACATTAATTTTGATGGAAAACCCAAGAGAGACATTCGTGTTTGTACGTTTTTCGTTGATTTATTCAAATGAGACGAGTCTCGCAGAGAAAATGAACGGAATTTTGCTTCAGGTGTCGAAAAAAAAGCTGCAAAACGCAGTAAAACGGATTATGCTGGACGTGAGGGTGAAGCAAAGGTTAAACGGAGCAGCAGCTTAACAGGCATGCAAGGAGAATGGTCATGAAAGGACGCGAGCAAAAAATGACCATGAAAGTTCGAGTACAGAGTGTTGGGAATATGAGAGAGAAAAAATGTCGTGATGAGTCGCCAGCAGGGGGTTGAAAACCAGTGCAGCACAGTGCGGCGAAATCTGCTGCAACGTTTCCGGGCGGATCGTCGTGCGTGCGTGCGCGTTAAGTCGTTAGGTGGTTAATTTATGCAGGTGCATGCACTCTTCAGCAGAGCGAAGCCGCCGCAACCGAAGCTTCCGTGTAGACGCATATACAACGATATTTCTTCGCACATACTTAATTTGAGTCTCTCTTCAGTTTCTCCCGACAGAGTGAAGAGTGCGAAGAAAATACGTGGACCTCGAGATGCCGAGAATAAAAGGAATCTCGCGAAAACCCTTAATACCATGACACTAAAGTTCGCAACGTTGGGATCCAACGAAAAATACTTTTTCCCTTAATTTTTTGTTAAATTTTAAAATAAAAGTCAAATCTCGTATCGATTTTGTGTTTAAATCCTGAAAAACGATCGTTTTATCGTCCTGATTAAATATCGAATAAAAATCATGAGTTTTCCTCAAGAAAAAATCGAATTTCGTTGCATTCCAACGGAAAATCCTTTTTCCCTAAATTTTTTGTTAAATTTCAAAAGAAAAGTCAAATCTCGTATCGATTTTGTGTTTAAATCCTGAAAAACGATCGTTTTATCGTCCTGATTCAATATCGAATAAAAATCATAAGTTTTCCTCAAGAAAAGATCGAATTTCGTTGCATTCCAAAGAAAAATATTTTTTCCCTTTATTTTTTGTTAAATTTCGAAAGAAAAGCCAATTTTCGTGTCAATTTTGTGTTTGAATCCTGGAAAAACGATCGTTTTATCGTCCTGATTTAAAATCGAATAAAAATCATGAGTTTTCCTCAAGAAAAAACCGAATTTCGTTATGATTCCGAAGTTTGCATCGTTCGGAAATTCGATTCTCCGCGGACTCGGTATTGGCGTCATCATCATCGGTTCAATTTTTTTTCTGCTGGATGCTCCGGTACTCGCGGATTGCAGAACAAAACGATTCCCGAGAAACAACCAAGAGAGAGGAACGTTTGGAGCCTCAATTTGCGAAGGTGGCGGGCGCACGTGCGCAGCACCGAAGGAGCAAAGAGAAAATCTGAGGGTATAAAAAAATCGCTGTAGAATGAATAGGAAAGGGAGAAGCGAAGCCGCGGAGCTATAACAACGACCAGGAGGCTGTGAAGGAGCAGAGAAATGAAGAAAGAGCAACGAGAGAACGTGCCAGACGAAGAAGCAACGAAACAGGTTTTCTACCGAAGCTTATACACTCACCAACTTCGTGGCTGTAACACGGTTCCATGTTGAGCAGAGGGAGCCACAACGGTCAAGAAGCTATCGGTATCGAACTCGATTTATTACTGATTACAAACAACAAAGGGGCTTTAATCGTGAGATTTCGCTCATGCAAATCACGAGAAAGACAAAAGTTCAACTGTTTGAGATTTCTCCACAGCTCCGAGTACCAAAAGGCTTTAAAGCCCCATTGAGTGCACAAAAAAATCACGTCGCTTAAGAGCCATCTTTACGGAAAACCATCGAAACGTTTCGTTCACTTTTTCATACCAAAAAATCCGTAGAAATTGTCCTTTTTCCCAAACTTTGTTGCATTTTTATTATGATCCCGAAGTTTCCATCGTTGGAAGGCATCGAAATTCTGTTATTTCTTCAGCAGAGCCAATAATTATTATTGAATATTTGATCCGGCCAATAAAACGATTCTCTCTTGCGACCAAACCACTCAATCGTCTCAAAAAATTGCCACGATTTTCAGAATTCAATAAATAATCAATAGAAAAAATGTTTTCCGTTGAATCTCAACGTTGCAAACTTCAGAGTCATTTTTTATTCCCGTTCGGTGTATACACTGAAAATTCAATTTTGTCAAAAAAACGTCGATATTTTGTTGAATACGGCGAACTAAATATTTTGGGATGATTTCAAAAATTTCGTTATTTCGACAATATTTTTCATTGTAACGGAACTATCAGCAAAATTTACGATTGGAATGACAAAAATTTACTTTCCGAAAAGATTTTCCAGAATGTTTTTTTGCTGAAATGACAAAATTTTCGCGATTTTTCGAAAAAACGTTTCGTTGAACGTATTCAACAAAATATCGATCTTTCTCCACAAAATTTTCTTTTCAGTGTACGATCGATCGCATTAATTACAAACGACATTAAAATCAATGAAATCTCTTCTCAAAATTAGACAATTTTTCCCTTAAAATACAAAGACGACAAGAGCTGCTTCAAAACAATGCAAATCATAAGTTTTGCATCACACATGGACACTTTATAAAGGATCCATGTGTGTATTTGCGTTCCGAGACATACACGCGATATTGCACGATGTACCTTTAAACAAGGCCTCGCAAAAAAAATGGCGCACACGCCAAGAATCGTGAACTCACGGCGAGCGACGTACAATATCGCTCAAAAGCAAAACTCCAGTCCGAATAATCGGCATTCCACACGTAAAATGGCAAAATCTTTAAATTTTCTATGTGCATGATTTTTTTGAAATCCGTTATTAATGACGTTACCAAATCGATGAACGAATGTCTCCATTTTTTATCCTTCGATATTACGAACGCTCGGAGACACGTGTTCGTATACTTTTGAGTCACAGTGTACGGCGTGCTCTTGGATAGAATATCCTCCGAGAGAACGGATTAGTGCGTGATTTATGGAGCCAGATTGGCGAAGACAGAAGTACAACGATCTCTTTTTGACGCTTCTATGGGTATACAGTGGCGTTCAAATCGAGGGAAACGCGAGAGCCGAATTACAATCACGGTTGTCCCAAACGTTCGACCAATTTTCATCAGCAATCAATTTTTTAATTCGAAATCAACGAAAATTTGTCACTAAATAATTTCATAATTCTTTCGCGCAGATGCGAATTGTCCAACTGATGGAAAGAGCATTTTGTTGGGCTCGTTTCGTACGGCACTGTATCGCCGAACGTACACGTGCACATTTTCATTCAGCACGTAAATTCATATGTGTTTATAAATAAAAGAATATCGATGTCTTGTCACCAAGCACTCGGTGCATGCAAAAAAAATCAAGACTCTTCATCTGTTTATGTTTTTCGTATAAACATAATTTTTTCATGACCGAATCCTTAGCAATAAGTTTTTCGTCTGTTTCGTAACGCTTAATTCGAGCAAATTGTGAAAAATGAAAGGCACTCAAGTTTTCACACTAAACTATCAAGACTGACGAAACTTTTACATCAATTGTTTCGTTTTTTTTTCTGTTTTTCAAAGAATACAGAATTGTTTTAAATGTAAAAAAGTGAATAATGAGACTCTCACGTTTCTTCGATTAGATCGAAACAAATGAATAAAAAAGAGAGTGGAATCCAAAATTTTGGTTTGTATTTAGTCGGTGGATGGTAAAGCGAAGGTCCGTGAGAGGGCAGGCGATGCAGGGAAGCTGAAAAGACCCCCGAAGAGTCTTGAGGTATTGCGCGAGCGAGAGCGACGAGGAAGCGAGAACGAGAAAGTCGACGCAAGCAGCAGAAAAGACAGAGAAACAAATACGCGAAGACGTACGTAGGAACGAAAAGGTAGAAGAAGAAAGTACGTGACGAGGAGAAGAATATTTAACGGATCGAGAGAGGAAAGAGCGGCGGGGTGAACCGGTTTCCGGAGAGCGAGCCAAAGAGAAGGAGAGATCGTAGTACTACAACTTGTATAGTAAAAGATCGAGGAAAGTTCCGAGGAGTGGGGGAAACTGCTGTTGGCAGAGGTATGTGTACATATAAAATATACATACATACATTATATATGTACGCAGTAAATATATATATAGAGAGTGGATGGGAGGTGATAAAAGAGATGCCGGAGTTGGCGCGTGTGCTGATTTTAAAAGTTATCCGCATGCCCCCTCTGCAGGCCGCCGGGGAGCATGCGACCTCACTCTTCCCCTTTCGTTCGCCGCCGCGATCCCTCTCTGTTACGAGATGAAAACCGGTTTGGCGAGCGTTTGAAAACTGGAGTAAAAGTTTATCGCATCGGTCTCGTGTCGCCCCCACATGGCTATTGAGCAAAACGCGCCAACACTCGCTGCCTCCATTCGGCAAGCGAATCCATTGTCGAAAAAAAACCTCCGAATTTTACATCATTTCGTCGATGAATTTGCATTGTTCTCGTACGAATTACTCAAAAATAATGACAATTTTCTGTTTATTTCGACCATTCCGAGATCAAACTTCGTGAAAATTCAGCCATCGCTGTGCGTCGGGAAATTTTTGCAGCAATCTCATCAACGAGTGTTTTTCCTATACTTATTTCTTTATTGTGCAATAATTTCTTTGTTCTATTTCGCGACCATAAACGGACCGGTTCGTATCGAACTTTGTCCAGAAGCCAATAAAGCGATGTAGCGAACGATCGTTTAACCCTCGCAAGCTCATTTTTACGCGTCTCCATGAAAATTGTACAAAGAACGGTGACGTAAAAAAAAAAGGATTTTTATCGTCGCCTAATCAATATGCTCGGAGGCTGCGGGTCGCAACTGCATCGTATTTCCTCATGGGCTATTATTTTGCTATTATTGTTCATGTGTTATTGCAGCAAAGGGTTGTAAACTTTTTTCATATACGCGAGTCGGCCAATTAGTTATATTGCCCGCGATCGATTTTTATGATGACCGGAAACAAAATTGTGATCAACGCGCCTGAATGAGCTCGGAATGAATGATCCAAGCATTTTTATGATCCTGAAGTTTGCATCGTTGGAATGCAACGAAATTCTGTTATTTCTTCAGCAGAGTCAATAATTATTATTCAATATTTGGTCCGGCCAATAAAACGATTCACTCTTGCGACCAAAAAACTCAATCGACTCGAAAAATTGCCACGATTTTCAAAATTCAATAAATAATCAATAGAAAAAATGTTTTTCGTTCAATCTCAACGTTGCAAACTTCAGAGTCGTAGCATTTTTCAACCCCAATCGACATCCTGCTCACGAAATCCATCGTAGGTTCTCAATGGGACACAAAAAAGTGTGGTTTCCACATCAATATCCATTGGACACTCTCCGCGCGTAACCTCAAATCACCCATAAACGTCAAACGGTGCTTAACGCAACGTTATACGTCGCTGACACACGCAACGAGCACGAGGCGGACGGAGAACGGAAATCGGAACGAAAGACAACGACAAAGACAACCACAGGAGAGAGGCTTATATATTGTTCCTGGAAAGAGGGTTTCACTTCGTGACGTCATGGCCAATCAGGATAGAAAATTCGTTGGTGGCCTGGAGGACGAGTGACGCACTCTTTGGAATCCCTGAGATACGATCCGGTCTCGGTCCATTCTCCGGAAATTCCTGCATCACTCCCGGATCTTCGATTCATCTTCCGACGTTTCGACACAAGCTTCATTTTCAACTGCTTCAAACTCTCAAAATTCGCATTTTCTCGTATTTCCTATCAAAGGACAACCGAGCTTTCGGGTTTTTTTGTTAAATCATAATCATTGATACTTAACTAACTAAGTTATGGCGAGATTCTGTAATTTTTCCTTATAGGAAACGAATCGAACATCCAAAATCCTTGCATATTCGAATAAATTAAAAATGTCATTCCGTTTAAGATTAACGAGTGTTTTTTTTTATATTTTATTCAATTTTTCCCAGCGGAAATGAAATTTTTAGGAAAATCGGAACGTTTGAATTGGCTTTTCTGCAAAACTTCAAAAATGTGCGTTTTCCTAGCCATTTCATGGAAAACCTCCAAAGACCGCGTGATCCCAATTTTACGTGGTCAAGATAGAAAAATGAAATTTTCTCGTGAAATGCCCCATACGAGGGAATTCGATTTACGTTCGCGGGCCTCGTTTGGTCGTTTTCTATAACCAGAAAATGCATCCGGACCCTGGTGCAATGCAAAATAATAATAATTTGTTGCACGTAGCAGTTACGAATGCATAGCCATGCAGCCGAGTTTTCTTTGTCCCGTGCGGATGGCGTCAGGAAGGAGAAGCAGAAAGCGCGGGATGGCGGAGAGGCCAAGGGTACACGGGCCCTATACGATATCAGCTTCTTGTTCCAGACCACTGCTGCATGCGACCAACACTCGTCGGGGAAGAACCAGTTTCCGAAAAAAAATATAACACGACTACGTGGAACGAATGAGACATCCAGCGAAGCGGGGGAGTTTCTATTGCTGTGTGCACAATTTCGTATGGGCCGAAGAATGCAAAACTCGGTCATTGTTCCGATATTTGCGTAATCACTTGAAATTCTTTTTATCATAATCTCATGAATACGACGAGCATTTCGCGCCATGGAAAACCGACCAAAAATCGTCATTTCTTCATTGCAAAAAACGGATTTATTTGTTTATCAATTGAAATCGAAATTCCGTTCAAAATGACGACCATTTTTGCTCAATAAGTTCCTACTAAATTGATCTCGATTGACCTATGCAAAAACATGATCCTGAAGTTTGCATCGTTTTGGAATGCAACGAAATTCTGTTATTTCGTCAGCAGAGCCAATAATTATTATTCAATATTTGGTCCGGCCAACAAAACGATTTTCTCTTGCGACCAAAAAACTCAATCGACTCAAAAAATTGCCACAATTGTCAAAATTCAATAAATAATCAATAGAACAAATGTTTTTCGTTAAATCTCAACGTTGCAAACTTCAGGGTCATTGAAAAAACGACTGCGGATCGCAAATCCTTCAATGGAACTGAATTCAACGTTTTCGTATCGATTCTGTGTTAAGATCCTAAAAAAAGATCGATTTATTGTCCTGACCAAAAATTGAACAAGATGACAAAGAACGTTCGTCCATGATAAACAATCCATCAACATGTAAAATCGTTTTTCCCCAGAAAGGTAATGAAAAATCTGCAACAATCTAGGAGGAAAAAGACAAAGCCGTAGTCGAACGTGTATAGTTAGTAAAGTTCTCCATATGCAGTGATCGGAGGATGTTGACCCGACGCCATCTTGGTTCACGCTGTGTGGTATAGTGCAACAGCGGTGGTATATCGTGATATAGTACCCAGCAAGAGTCTCGCGTAGTACTACTCCGGGCACAGCTGGTCCTATTGTAACGTTTGCTTTGGAGAATAAGTATAATAAACTTTCTGTCGGTAACGTTTGCTTTATGACACGAGTGACACACTTGCAATATGGCACCGTGTGTGTTGAATGATTACGTATAAAATTAACGTCAGCAGTCGCTGGATTCTCGAAGGATTTTCATATAAAAAAAACTTCGATTGTAAAAATCATTCCAATTTATTTTATATAAATATTTTTTATTTCGATTTCAATGGTCGAGTGATGAGAAAGTGCCAGAAAAAAAATCCCATCGTTTTATACGAAACGAATAAATTGCAACAATATCAAATTTACAACTAAATTTTTTTTTTCATTTTTTAAATATGGCAAAAAAGAGCATGAGCGAGATTTTGAAACTTTAATTATTAACGATACATGTTGCAATCATCAACGTTTCTGAAAGTGATCAGAGAAAGAACTTGAGAGCATGTTGCAACGTTCCCGAATGAAGAAATGATCGATGAAGAAACAAATTGGTGATTTCTCATACATTCACGAGGTTTGGTACGAGGCCAGAGAAAAAATTCGATCCGATAAGACACGTTGGCTGAATAAAAACATTCGGACGTGAAAAAAAGACTAAAAACATGTTGTCGAGAAGAGTGGAAAAGCGGTAGAAATTCTCAGGGGAAATTCGTTGAGGGCTTTGGAGCAACTTCATCGTCATACGTGCAAAAAGCTTCAGTGAACACGCCCTGCGCGTATATAAGTGAATCATTAGCGAGATGATACGAAATCTCGACCATGAGAGAATCTGCTCCGAATCAAAATATATGGCGAAAGAAACTTTTATTTCTCATGGAGGAATAAGAAACTACCCCATGAATATTTCGTAGATGAGCCGATTTCATCACATAGAAAAGCAAGTTGGCGCGCGGGTAAACGGAAGTTTATGGATATTTTAAAAGAGCCTATCGGACGTCGTGTTGATGATCGCACACACTTACGATACACGAATATGAAACGTGTATCTATCCGACGGTGTGAATCAACATTTTTATCTGATCCGAGCTTCCAGCAGTCAGTAGCAACGAGCACATAAAGATATGGGCGCCCGTGGAGAATATGAGAAGCACAAGGAGAAGAAAGAGAGAAATAAGTAGCGCCCTGTAGGACTCTGACACGAGAAAATTATTCTGACCTCCGGCGATGAGCACAGCAAAGAATATTGCCCATGTGAACCTTCCCCGGGTTCACCAGGGAAAAGGAGTTCCGGTGGCCACTTCCGGTTTTCGATATATCGCCGTCTATGGCCCGTTTTGCCAGGTTCCCTTGTGCCCATCGCTCTTAGCGGTGCCCTTCAGCACTGGTAAGTCATCCAAGTCATCGTTTCGTAACGAATAATCTCTAATTTTCGTTTGTATCAAAAAAATCTAATCTGAGGTAAAAAAAATTAATTAATCAACATCCAAGATGACTCTGAAGTTTGCAACGTTGAGATTCAACGAAAAACATTTTTTCTATTGATTATTTATTGAATTTTGAAAATCGTGTCAATTTTTCGAGTCGATTCAGTTTTTTGGTCGCAAGAGAGAATCGTTTTATTGGCCGCACCAAATATTCAATAATAATTATTGACTCTGCTGAAGAAATGACAGAATTTCGATTCATTCCAATTAAAAATGGAAACTTCAGGATCATTCACTGTCGATCTCTCTGCCTGCGAATGAGCTAATCTTTATCGTCCTTCCAGAGGGGATATTCCTCTTTGTGTAGGTGTTTTACTACGTGGTCACGGTGGTTGAACCACGTGGGAGACCCGGCGCTTCGGAAGACGCCTCCTCGTACGCAGTACACAGAGTTGAGCGCGCGGCGGCGCCGTCGATTGCGATGACGATGATGATGGCGACGAGCCACAATGAGCCGGAGGAGCCCAGCAAAGACCCCTCGGGAACTCTGGCTCTCGGCAAAAGGGCCAAAACCCCCTCGAACGATTGAATTTTCCGAAGTTAACACGCGCGTTTAGTACCATCAATGGTAATGGCGAACAAACTATTAAAAAAGAACTATAGGCAACTGAGCAAACTTTGCTAAACGCCAAGAAAACCTTCGGGAAAAATAAGAGGACAAATATTCGCTCTCCCGGAGCAGGGATTAGTCCTTAATGGCGTTATCAGACGCAGCAGTTGTGGAACCATCAACCGTCTCCTACAGAGGTCATGCTCCAGGCCCCTGAAGTCTGACGTGGACGATTATTAAACGTGGAAGATAAAAACTCGCCTCCACAGTTTTCTTCCCGACACATCGTCGATCACAGATTGGATGATTTCAATGATTCGATCGCGCAACGAGAATTTTTTGCTTTTCGATTTTTGTCCAATTTCAAAACCCTTGACGATTTTCGTACCGAATTTGTGGATAGATTCCCAAAAAAGATCGTTCCACTGGCCAAATTCTATGATCCTGAAGTTTCCATCGTTGCAAATAAACGAAATAGAATTTTTTCAACGTCAAAAAAGCGGATTCTCTTTGACTTTGAAAAAATTTCTATTTCGTTGATTTGCAACGATGGAAAATTCTGAATAAAAATCATGGGCTCTGCTCACGAAAACCATCAGGAATTCGTTCCATTCCAATGATCCAAACTCCAAGACCATCTAAGATTGATATCCAATAATGATATTAAGCTCACGAGCTTCATTCACAATCAAATTAAAATTGTCATGTTCCCATAATGTGTGAGCCACCGACTTGGTGTTCGTGACGTACTAAAACAAAGATTCTCGCGCCACACTTGAACCACAAGAATTATGACGTTTGTTTTCCCTTTCGAGACTTGCCCGCGATGTGATGGAAGGACTTTCTTTTGTGCTACGTGCAAACCATTCTTTTTCGTTCCATTGTTCATACAGATGGAGGAACAGCGAGTACCACGCTGCATTTCTTAGAGAACTGCTAACCAACTCCCCTGCAGGTTCGAATTGATTCAACAATTGTTCATTGTTATGAGGCACTGAAAATCTGGTTAAAAATAAAGACCCCACGACGTTTTTCCGAACGATTCGAAGCGAAATGCCTCTCCAATGAGTTTAATTCGCGGTTATAAACGAAAGTCAACCCCATCAACATTTCTTGACGATATATCGATGAGATTTCGACTGAAAGTTGTAAAAGACACGACGGAATGGATTTTATTGTTTCAACGAAAAAAGTCGATTTTTACAAGCACGCGCTTTGGCAAACTGCAGTTTTCACTTCACCAAAATACCCCAAAAGTTGAATAAAAATAAAGTTTGGCATGTATCGAAAATCTATAACGTCATGGTCGCTGTTTTCATTACACTCGTTGGCGAACTTCCAGCTCCGATATATCGCAAAATTCCATGCAAAAAAAAAAACAAAAAAAATATTTTGCAGGATTAAATTATCGGAGCGTCGGTGGTAAGAAAAGTTACGAGCAAAAATGTATCGAATGAAATACCAGCGCGTACTCGAAGCGTTCCGACAAGGCCGATATGTTTTCCGTTCAATACGGAAAATTGTGTTACGCCACGAAAGGCACGAAACGAGAAGTTTCCCGGTCCAGAGGGCATTTGCCTTCGCGGTTTCTTGCATTTACGAGCTACCGGTTTTCCCTTAAAGAGTTTTCAGAATATCTCTACAATATATCGTGTAATTAAGTCGTAGCTGCGGATCGGAGCAAAAACCCTGGGATATCGATGATACTCCGAGGAGAAAAAGAGCAGGAAATCATTTGTCGGCTAACAGAGACGAAATCTATAATACAAAAGATCCACAGGCAGCCTTTCCTCGTCATTATCCGCTGCCATTTTTACAAAATACCCAACACGATACCGATTCTGGAGAAAAGAAAAAAACGCGATTTTTTCTTCATTTTTTTCAAATAGAAAAATGAAAGACAACATTTTCGTGAATGGAAGTCAAAAAAATAAAATAAACAGTAATTTCTCTTTTTGAATGAGTCAGTTCATTTGTCTCCCGCAACGTCGAAAGTCGCCTGATATAATTTATTCTTTGCTTTTCCTCCAATTGGTACGTCATCCGGTTCTTTTTTGAATTCCAGAGGGAAATTCCGGAGGATTTAGATGCACAGAAAAAGTCGAAGCTCGTGACGAATTTCTAGCAATAAAATTCAACTTCCTGTTGGATTTAAAACTTTTTCTTATCATTCTCGTTGCTGGCAAAGAAAACTAAACATTTTGCCACATTTTCTTCTTGTAGCTGCTGGGAGAACGCGAGAGTGACTCGAATGCTAGGAACATCGCATCAATTGCAGAAACAGGACATTCCTGGACCTGAGCTCATGGGATATGACGACGCTCCTAACTAATCCTCGATGCTCGACATTCCTCGAAAGCCTATGACGGCTCGCCTATGTCGTAAACCGTTCCAAAGAGCAGCTCGATTGTTCGAGCTCCTGGCATCATCGACGATCTCATAATCAATATACCTTTGTCGAGATCTAATTTACGTAATTGACGCTCTTTTGACCTGAATTCTCGCCGCGATCAATTACAATAGCCAACAATCCGAAACCGATCGGAGATGCCAACGTAAACGATCGTGACATTTTTTATATCACACTGAAGTTCGCACCGTTGAGATCCAACGAAAAATACTTTTTCTCTTTATTTTTTGTTCAATTTTAAAAACAACAACAATTTTCGTATCGATTTTGTGTTCAAATCGTAAAAAACGATGCAAATTTCCATGTCGTTTTTTTTATTTATTCCACCCTGATTTCGACACTCGATGATTTTCTGCAAATCTCCAGAAAATTCAGTCTCGATACACCGGAAGACAGAATTTTCAAAAAATCTACGAACTTTATTGTTCAGCAAAAAATCCAGCCTCTTGAATTACAATTGGAAACTCGTCAATTTTTCCTGAGATTCTCTATCCACGGAATCAGCGCGGATTTACGCTGCCGAGGGAGAAAAAAGAGAGACAATTGCAGAGTCAAGAACTCCGAGGCAATGGTGCTTGAGCAGTAGCAGCCATGGAATGGCCAACAGAAGCAAAGACAACGAGCTTGGGCTTGAAAAAAAGTACAATTCTTCCTAATGGTCGGTTGCTGGTAAAATATTTTCCTTTTTGCTCCGACATTTCAGCCCAACGAGGACTAAACATCTGTTGGAACGATAACGAAGGTCAATAATTAACGAATTCGCGTTGCTCAGCGAACAGTTACAATTGCAAAGGAGAATAAAGTCAAATATTTGCTTGTGTGTCGAGCTGAGAGAGTCCTGATCATGTGACGAGAAAAAAAATGAACGATCCCGAGGAACTGCCAAAAAACTTGGTTTCTCGACTACAAATCCAATGATTTCTTCACGAAAGTTCAATTTTTCTCGCAACAGTATTTAAGACACGAGATTTTAAATTGCCACAAAGTTGGCCAAGCTTCTCGAAGCCTCCTGGAATCCTGAGCCCGCGTACTTGGCTGGATCAAATTCTTCCCGTTATAATTCTCGTCCATTTATTAATACAGAGTGCAGACATGCAAGTGCCAAGAATACACGTTCATGTGCCGGACTCACACCCAGAGAAACTAGCAAAAAAAAGGACATCGACGCGTTTGACGTGTTGGCGTATTAGAATTTTCCTCAGAGACTGTGAGTGATGCACGAGGTCGTGGTACGAAAAAAATGGAAGCTTCTGTGGCTGGGATGTAAAAATTCACGTTTTCCTCCGATACTTCCGCTCGTAGATGTTTGACCTTCGACGCAATGAGCTGAGAGATTGCTACAAACTTGTGGGACTATTTTCCGACCAATCATTCGAGAGTATTCCCAAGGCAGAGACCCGGCTCCATCAAATGTTTCCAGGTCTTCGTCAATTATGAACACGCGTACGCTGTTGTACCAAGAATATACGAACGCGGCAGGAACGATGCTTGGATACGAAGAATATTCAAGTGAGCATATGTGCTCGTGTGTGCAAAGTATATTTTCGCGCACATGTATACAGTGCAGTGCATCGGGAACGTTCACAGCTATGATATTCCGCAGGACCACGCCCAAGAAACGCGAGATTTTCTTCCTGCTTCAAACAGATGACCTGCTAGGCTGGAGAACGCGAATGCGTTGCTACCGTGCTCGGATAAGTCGTAAACTCTTTGCAAGCAACTCGCTCTCTTTCTCTTTCACTCCCTCCCTCCAAATCCAACGATTTCTTCGGGATATCGAGTGGCCAAAGGTTTGCATTGATAACGTTCTCGATCGCGAGTATCGTGATTGAAGGAGAAGAAGATTTTTCGGGTAAATCGATCGGAAATTATAAAGCGTGGAGATTTCTGCACACGCGTGCTGCGCGAGTTTTGCGCGATGATGTTCGGTGCAGACTTTATAGAACATGAGATCAGTGGGACGATTGTGGTCCAGAAAGAAACGCTCGCTGGGACACTAAGCTCTGGTGCACGTTGTATCTCCGAGCCCGGCTCATATTCACAGGAATATTGGTACGAGAGAGAGATCTCGTTGAGGAAAGTTGGATACGCGGTGTACACATCGATATGAATATCCTCACTTGAGTTAAATCGCTTGGTCGAACGCGGGGTTAGATTTCGCAGCTTGATTCTGGATGAGCTGTCGGAGCCGAGACACAAACGGTGAGACTGCATGGGCTAGTTGTACAGAAGTGAAATTAGCTCGAGAAGCCATGCGTGATAGACTACCCGGAGAGCTGGGAATCGTGTCGAGGAAGCCAAAGATCAAAACTCTTGATGATTCAGATTCAGACAAAATAAAAGATGGTCCAAGCAAAAATAATGACTCTCAAGTTTGCAACGTCGAGATTCAATGAAAAACATTTTTTCTATTGATTATTCATTGAATTTTGAAAATCGTGGCATTTTTTTGAGTCGATTGAGTTTTTTGGTCACAAGAGAGAATCGTTTTATTGGCCGGACCAAATATTCAATAATAATTATTGGTTCTGCTGAAGAAATAACCGAATTTCGTTGCATTCCAACGATGCAAACTTCAGGATCATGGAAAAAAAGAAATTTACAAGAACATCTTCAAGTTTCCATCGTTGAAATGCATCGAAATTCTGTTTTTTTTTTTCTTGAGCAAGGCTCGAAATTTTTTCAAGTCAGAGCAATGAAACGATTTTTTTTAGGACATAAACATAAAATCGGTACGAAAACTGTCATGGTTTTTGAAATTTAACAAAAATTGCGAACTTTAGTTTTGGTGATCGAATGACAAATTTGTCAAAAATGAATCACACTTTTTTTCCCAAGACGACTACCAAATTATTCTTTGCCAGAAACTCCAATTCTTCACTACACTATTTTGGAATGATTCTGAAGTTTGCATCGTTGGAATACAACGGAATTCTGTTATTTCTTCAGCCGAGCCAATAATTATTATTGAATATTTGGTCCGGCCAATAAAACAATTCTCTCTTGCTACCAAAAAACTCAATCGACTCAAAAAATTGCGACAATTTTCAAAATTCAATAAATAATCAATACGAGAAATGTTTTTCGTTGAATCTCAACGTTGCAAACTTCAGAGTCATGTTTTGGAGATAATTGACGATGCCGATAAACCGAGAAAGTTTTATAATTTCTTTTCAAGTTTTATCATTTTTTTTCATATCCTTTATAAACGACGCAGCAGAGGCTTGAGATGGTTTTTCTATTAAAATGGATAGTCGATTCTAGTCTAGAAGCTGCCACGAAGTGACTCATAAATATAGAACTGCACATAGAGACTTTGCTCATCATTTTTTGTATGGTTCTCATCAATGAAGATGGTCTGTGAAGATAATGAAAAAACGAATTTCGAAAAGGGACTATTCTTACGAAAAGCTAACTGGTTGTACAAGGGAACGTTCATAAATATGTAATACTAGAGTGTATTATGTCAGTGTGTAAAGAACGACGAACTCTTCTCGTCTGAGGAGAAGGAGGAGAATGAGGAGAGAGGGAGGATCGAACGAAGGAGCGTTTCTCAGTCTCGCATGGTGGCTTTTTCCCACACGTGGTTCACGGTTCTTCACTTGGACAGAGTTCTGGGCAAAACGGGAGTGCGACTATGAGGCTCCCTAACATATCGCTGTCCTTTCTTACGTACACCATCGTCTTGGGGTTGACTCGGTGAGATATCCCGTAGCGCGCGGTTAGCCATGAAAAAGCCCCTTCTCACTACTGCAGCTCTCTTTGCTTCTTCCTTCTGCTGCATCGCGTTGACTCTTGCTCCTCGCACTTCTGTGTGTGCTCGTCTTTAAGTTGAGCATGCATTAAGTAGGCCTCAAACGTTGCGTAACGAGCAAAAGCCTCTTGACTAAAAAAAAAAAACAGGAAAGAAACGGAAGTGAGAGGAGCAGGAGAAGTTTTTGATTTCTCATAAACGTTTTACAACCGAGTTCGGGAGAGCGTCGTATCGCCCACGCGATAATCAATCCTGACTGATGTCTTCCACGATTTCTGCTGCGATGCCATCGAGTCTCAAGTTCATTCCGGTAAATGGATTCAAAAAGAGAACCAGAGGAAGCTTTAAAAAACCGGAAATTCCCATTCGAATCTCGTTTCCAAATTATTCATTTTTCTGTCAAAGTTTCCAGCAACAATTGCGCTGACGAAAACGTTACAAGATTCTACGTCGATTCGAATGCCACGTAAATAACGGTCAAGAGAGCGTCTTGATATCTCGGAACACCGCATCAGCTATAAACTTCCGGTTCCTCGTCTTTCCACGCGGCGCGAGCCAACACACACATGCAACCGCGTCACCTGGCACTATTAGCGATGAGTCAGGGAAGCGTTTTTACGAGAAACACCTGCTGCAATGCATTTCGTATATGTTTGTGCTGTACTGCACTTTATTATTATAATACATTTCACTTTTCATCTCGTTCCTTTTGAACGTTCACGTGCATCGGAGTATCGTTCAGTTTTGGGGATTTCAAAACGTTCGATACGAACGGCAAGGAGAATTTATGGGTCAATCTGACCCACGCGGTGAATCTGCTTTTTTTTTATTTGTACAGACGTTTTTTGTAATGACTCTGAAGTTTGCAACGTTCAGATTTAACGAAAAACATTTTTTCTATTGATTATTCATTGAATTTTGAAAATCGTGACAATTTTTCGAGTCGATTGAGTTTTTTGGGCGCAAGAGAGAATCGTTTTAATGGCCGGACCAAATATTGAATAATAATTATTGGCTCTGCTGAAGAAATGACAGAATTTCGTTGCATTCCAACGATGGAAACTTCAGGATCATTTTTTGTAGTGAATTACTCAAATTTATTATTTTACGAAAAGTGAAAACGAAATGACAAAACATTTTCCGCCATTAAATGCCAAACAATCAGTGACTTTGGCTGTCAGTTCGATTATTCATAAAAATCGGGACCCAAGCACAATTTTACGCCTGAAAAAAGTCCGGACTGCAGAGTCGAAAGGGGACACGGCTGTTTGGAATTGAACATAACAAAAAAATTGTGTTGGTCGTATATTTCAATAGAAATTATTTATCAAGGCTTTTTCGAGTCGATCCCTATCCCTAGCGACCTAAATTTTTCGTGACTGCTGACAGACGCGAACGTACGAGATCCAATTCAAGAAAACATACACAAACTAATGTGCACACAAAGGGATTATTGTCTCGTAGGAAACACAAAACGAACGAGCAAAGTCCCGGATCCATGGGCCAGCGAGTCGGCTTTGAACGTGACATTAACGGCGAGACCTTCGAACCCTCTCGTCTCGACTGGCCTCGTGCGAGGAGGGCATAAGAGCGAGCGAGAGAGGAAGATCGAGCTGAGCTCACCGTCAAAATTACCTTGAACTTGGTTGAACGGAGCCAACGTCGATGAGTCCTGCGCGCGGAGAGGATGCAATTTTGTTGAAAAAGGAGTGCATCCAGCTTGACCAAATTACGTCGACTGTTGCACTCCAACTGGGATCTCTGCGTGAGGATTTTATGAGTAACGATAAAACGAAATAAAAACGTTAGAAACGAAAATAATTCGAGGGTTTGTTCGCAGTGTTCGATAAAGAAAATTGCCAAACAATTTTCTCGCTTCTCCTCCGGTTGCCGGGACAAGATACGCGAAATAAAAGCGGTAAACGCGAATGCACTCCGTACAATTTTCTCGATGGTCAAACGATGATATTTCGTCTAAGAAAACTTTAGCGAATCTCCTGAAACTTCCTGGTCCCATAAATTCCGGAGGGATCGATAAACAGTCGAACGAAAGTTGCGCAAAATCTTGCACAATCTTGTTCATAAAACGTGCACGATATATCGCCTGGAAAACAAGAGTTTCCAAGAATTTTCGCAGAATTTTAATGCCAAGAGATACTGCGAGCTCACGAGACGGAGGTCCAGCTGCAGAAACATGTGGAATACGCGAGGAGCTGCGCTTAATATTAGGAGAAGGAGGAGGCAGCTGCAAGACGGGGCACGTGCCCGCACGGATCCTCTCGTGGCACCGGGACAATGAAGATCTTTCCTGCGCTCTCGCTTCCCCTCGCGAGTCTTTCGCCCAAGAAGTGCATGATATCGCCACCTGGGCGTGGGAGGCTCGAGATTATCGACTGCGATCGTGTTTGGAGCGGAGCTCGCGTGCCATCGGTCGTGGGCCTAATATGCCCGCGAGGATGGAGCCGCGTGCAGTATATAATTTAAAAAATGACCCACTGCCTTGATTCTCGCGATTTGCCTCGAAAAGCCCAGATTTTCAATCGATTTCAAACTTGTTCATCTTTTTTCAAGTTTCTGGAGTTTATAAATTCAACAGCCGAACGTCATGAGATTTCGGACTGTAAACGGAATTCTCTTTTCTATGATCCTGAAGTTTCCCTCATTGGAATGCAACAAAATTCTGTTATTTCTTCAGCAAAGCCAATAATTATTATTCAATATTTGGTCTGGCCAATAAAACGATTCTCTCTTGCGACCAAAAAATTCAATCAACTCAAAAAATTGCCACGATTTTCAAAATTCAATAAATAATCAAGAGAATAAATGTTTTTCGTTGAATCTCAACGTTGCAAACTTCAGAGTCATCTTTTTTCTAAATGTCCAATGAATCATTGCTCCGGTCCACGAGTGACGAGAAAAATTCCCGGAGCAAAGTGTCTGCTCGCCCAGGAGCACTGACGTCCATGCGAGAGATTCTCCTCCTCGTGGGAGCTCGTGGTCCAAAAAAGGAAATCTGGGAGTCCGCGAATCATCAACGTCCGCGCGCGATATTTTCGTAATGTTCCAACTCGAGTTGAAACATCCGTACAAACAGTTCGAGGCCCACGCATGTAGAGAAAAAAAAAAACTGTGTAATTACACGCGCAGTGGGTTCGATGCCAAGATCGGAGGCTCGAACCGACAAGAGTTTCCCTCCCACGGTTCATCCAGAAAAAAGTGTGTCTCGTATGTGTAAGGCGAAGAGTGTTGGAGTCGGGACAGTTTATTTATTTATCAATTCATACGTTAATGGGGATCCGTTCAGGAGGAAATCAATTTTTTCGTAGGAGCCCACGAGCGTTGCATTGATGAATGCGTAACAAATTTGCTCAATTTCCTGCAAGCTTACTCGAGTGTAAAATGATACGTTCGAACTGATTGCGAGGGGGTAACGACGTTGCAGATCGTACAAGTCCGTGTGAAATGTTTGGATCTGAGAAAAGCGTACAATTAGAAACAAAGGCAATGCTCATTATTCCCATCGCAATGAAAAGTAATTGAAAAGCTACTGTGTAGTCGCGGCCACCGTGTAAAGAGTCGAGTTATCGACGAATCGTGTCGGTGGGCAAAGAAGAATGACTCGCTACGATGCGATTTACAAAGAATTACCTGTCGAATGCTTGGTCAGGAAGAGTTTGAGAAAATCTATTCCCAGATCTCGCAAAGAGATATGAACAAAAAAAGTTACGATTTCTGAGAACATGAATAAATTGCGAGTGTCAAAAATGTTATCAAATATTTTGGTGTGTGACTCTCGGCGTATTACATCGTTGGCGATGGTTTAATCGTTTCCCGGAAATGTAAAAGAGAGGGGGCGGGGGGGGACGAAGCTATCGCGGAGTAACATAGAGGAGACTCCGAGCAACAACCGCACTATTAGTGCGGCAGCAGGTTGTTCGTTTTGGTGGCAGGTGTTTGAAGAACAATGGCAGCAGCTTCGATAGTCGCTTTTTCTCTTTCTCTCTCTCTCTCTCTCTTTTTCGTGTGTGTTTCTCTTTCTCTGTCTCTGCGAGTCTCTCGTTCCCACCGAGTCCTGGATCCCATCGGATTGCCTTGTTAGCAAATACATTGTTCCCAGTGGGGAGGACCGAGTTGGCTACTCTTTCCGAGTCATCCACCTCACACCCCTGAATATGTAATTAACCATCGCTCGGAGGACGACGGGGGTGTGCGACGTTGTAATAACTTTTCGGTCTGTATATAAACTTGCACGTGGCGCACACGTGCGTGAAATGAGGAGCGAATCTATACACACGATTTATATTGACTTATTCTAATTATTTCACTCTTTCCTTATCGATCGAAAAAGTTTTCACGTCATTTAGTTGCTTCGTCATTTTTATCTCCAATTATTTTTACCCAAAAATATTTTTCTGTCGCAGCACAAATGAAAAAAAATGGAAAAACGATTCATGATCGGAAAATGATTCAAAATTTTTCAATTCAATTTTCTTTTTTTTCAATTTTCAATTTTTTTTATACGTGAAGAATTGAGCGGCGTTTTATTTTTTTTTTTATCAAAGCGATCATTGATTTTGTCAAAAAAACTTATTTTTCAAAGTTCTCTCATAATTTTTGTCCGTTTTCGTAATTTTTGAGGCTCGGCGGGACAGTCGAGGAAAATAAATGGATACGGAAAAACAGTTAGACTGGAAGCAAGCCTGGGTAAAGATGTCGAGACACTTGCAAGCTTGAAGATAATCAGAGCGATAAGAAAATAAGCGAGTATACGCGAGCGAGGATGCAAAAGTAAGATTACGGGCGCGTCTTCTGTGGTAGGAAGAAAAACAAAAAGAAATGGGATAGACGCGAGAGCACGAGATGAAAACGCGTTGACGCTGATATTTATTCAGCTTCTTTGCTTTGCATTTCCTCGCGAGCCCGCGAGAGAATGCTTTGCTCTCCTTCATTCTCTTGTCTGCGCTGAAGAAACAATCAGGAAAATAAAACGTTCGCTGCTGCCTGGAGATGTAATCATCCTCCGCGAGCGTTAAAGCCCGATAAATCGCTCGCCACAAAGCATGCACGAAATTTTTCAAGCTCTTTTTACTCCAGTTCGAAATGAGAGCTCCGTAAGAAATTTTTCTAGAGCTTTCGCCATGTATCAATAAATTCCTACGCAGTGACGAAGAAAAAACGAATCCATGTCTTCCGACGACGAAAACTCTTTAGTCCTAGATCACGAGACTTTGTAAAATATTTATTCGATCCTATAATTCTTCCGTTTTTTCCCATGGCGTGAAAAGTGCTTTTCCAAGTATCCCCATTGGAGAGAAAAAAAAACAAATTTCTCCAGATTTGTTGAAATGGTGTCGAATTATTAAAATTCAAAATTTTCATTTTTTCCAACTTTTCGTTGGAAAAAATGAAAATTTTGAATTTTAATGACTCGACACTATTTAAACAAATTAAATTCAAATTTAAACAAAGTAATGTCAATTTTTTTTTACGATAGTTCATCGTGAAACTAGCGAATTGTTAATTTTCTTCGTGCGAGCTGTGTGGGTGTCGTGAGGCGAAAAAAAATTGCATCGCAGAAAGAAGTTCACCTCGTGCGCGGTGCGTGTGTGTTGAAGGCGCGTCATTGCCGCGCGTGTGCACGTGGACCGTTCTCCTATATGTTTGCTTATTATTCTCAACGGTTTGTGAATCGAGACAAAGCAGAGCACGGTGGCTGAGTCGAGGTGATGGCGAGGCACACCCTGGTGATCTCGGGGCGAGGGCAAACGGGCAACGTTATCGTCATCTCGACTTGGGAAGCTTGATGCAATATCGCGGCGCGGATATCACGACCACGCACACACGTGACGACGAAAAACTCTACAGAATCGTAAAACGGAATGAATGACCGAATTTTAACGGGAGATTTGAGAGACTCTGTACACGTGGAGGAAAAACTCACGTTCACTTTTACTTTCGTGTCATAATTTTCGGAGCGAAAGGAAAAACGTTTTTTTATCCCGCAACCACAAGATCGAGGTGACGACGGCGTCCCGGACGGCAGTGCATGGCCGTATGTGCCGAGTGCAAAGGGCACCATCGCATATAATGCGAAACTCGGGCTACTCGTAATAATCAACAAGCACAGCCTCGTGCTCGTGGTCTCGAGCCTCTGGAGCATTATAAACGTCAGTTTAAGCCTCGCCCGCGGTACACATTGATTCACGAAACTCTTACAACGATAATAATGATAGTAATAATAAAAATCGGTGTGTATAGAATAGTGTAAAAACGAGATCGGACAGTGGGAGAATACAATCGATTTCAACCGGGTCAACTTTCACTCGGCCTTTTAATTTGCACTTACGAGATCAAGGCTCGATCTCGCTATATATTCGTCCGTGTGTTATTATTGTAATGCATCGCCGCGCGTCAATATATCGTAACAGTTTCGCCGTAAAGCCATTGTCCGACAAGCTTTGCGATTGATTCGGTATCGAGGCTGTCGATCGGGTTTTCTGATACGGAATTGAATTTATATCAGAAACGCGTTGCTCTCCAACTAACTTGATATTTCAATCGATCAGCATTTATCTCGAATTTCTTGATTTCATTCAAATTCAACGAAATCTGGCGCGTTTTTGATGAAATTTTGGAAATCGGATCCAACGCAATTTCCCAGCGTTAATTTTTGACATTGTGAAATATAATGCTTTCAATTTTCAGCTGGGAAATCATTGAGGAATATTGGGGAAATTTGCATCGTTGGAATGCAACGAAATGCATTTTTATCTTTGGCGAAAATAATTATTCAAATGCAGATTGTAATTACGATGATAAAATGATCCATTTTTGCCATTCGAAAAGCATATCGGCTGGAAAAAATTTTGATGACACTAAAAATTGAACGAATCTTCAATAAAATTGAAGATTTTTCGATGCATTCCAACGTTGTAAGCTTCGCCATCGTAATTCTTATATTTTCGACTATGCGGAAGGATTTTGTCAGTAATCACGAGCAATTATTAATTAACGACAATGATTATTCGATTGGAACAAAAATTTGGGCTGCCCGAGGATTTTTCGAATTATTTCTCATTCATTAAAATGATTCATAATTGTTTTTAATGATTTTCAACAATTTTCATAAGGGCTACAGCAGCTCGCGTGCTCGGTCCGCTCACGAAGCTATTTTTTCGCGCAGTGCTAGGAGAGTCTGCACGAACATAACGGTCAAGAGTGTTGCCTATTCGCAGGCGCTTTCTATCGAGTCCATTGAGATTCGATGTGCAAAATTTTCTGCCTGTCAATTCATAAATTCCGCGAGTAATTTTTCTAGTAATGAATCAAGATTTTTGTGATTAGCGTGATTAAAACTCGAATTATTCCGGGCAGCCTTTACGCGGGGGCACTTCCGTCAATGAACTAAAGAATTTTCATAGTCTAATTGACTTGGTCGGTTCATTAATGAAAAAATTATCTGTTAAGCAAAGAAAATCGAGGTTTTATAAAATCCACAATAACAAATCGTGGAGTTTGGTTTATATTCCTAGGGACGTAATTCTTGCATGATAAAACACGGAGAAATAAAATGATCCGAATAAAGATGAAAAGTCGACTTACCTGGACGAGCTTCAAGGGAGTTGAATCGTTGAAAAAATTTCGTCACATTTTCGAGCAATAATTAAATAAAGAATTTAAATGTCTTGATTAACTCCGTTTTGGTCAATTGATGAACAAAAATGAGCGTTTCAAAGAAATATCTTTTCCAAAATCCAGGATAAAAAATGACGACTCTGAAGTTTGCAACGTTGAGATTTAACGAAAAACATTTTTGTATTGATTATTTATTGAATTTTGAAAATCGTGGCAATTTTTCGGGTCGATTGAGTTTTCTGGTCGCAAGAGAGAATCGTTTTATTGGCCGGACCAAATATTCAATAATTATTATTGGCTCTGCTGAAGAAATAAAAGAATTTCGTTGCATTCCAACGATGCAAACTTCAGGATCATACAAAATGGTGGAATTTGGTTTTTATTTTGATGGGACGTCGTTACTGCAGATAAAACTGAAAAATACCATTTTTATGCATTGTCCGTTGAATTTCAAGAACCATGAGAATTCATTTTGGGTTCGGAGATGTCGGAAAAAAAATCGTTTTACCGTGCTAGACAAATGTTGAATAAGAATTTTGAGATCTGCTGAAAAACGAATGGAATTTCGTTGCAATCCATGCAACGATGCAAAGCTGAAGATCGTGAAATACGAAAATCCGGATTAAGCTGCAAAGTCGACTTACCTGGACAGCACTATTGAGGAAACAATTGTTTTGGCCAGGGCCATTGAGAAGTCCTTTGGTACTGGTGAAGCTGGTATTGTGGTCACGTAAATCCGGCTTTTGGCCTCCCTGGAGAAGCTGATGCCTGATAGTCTCGGAGGGAGGTTGCTGATGTTTGATGCTCCCGGGGTTATTGGCGTTGTTGGTTGTGCCGCTGAGGATCTTCCGACCGACGTGGGAGGATTGCAAATACACTGCATAATCCACAGTGTCTTGAGGAACGCTGCAAGTTTGCTGCTGTCGTTGCTGCTGTGACAACCCCATTGTTGCGGTCATCACCGACCCTTCCGAGACCCTAATTCCCTCAGTTTCCCTCTGTCCGAATCATCTACGACACAACAAATGAGCAGCATCGTTATAAACGTCACATAAATTGCCCAAAATCAACCAATCGCTCCATTTTCCTCATAAAAAATCAATGAGCTCGTCAAAATTCGATAAAAAGTAATCGAATAACAAATTTCCATCCAATTTGGTTTCGGATTTTCATTTTTTACGTCAAGTCCAATTTTTTGCTCAACCGCGGAGAAAAAAAAATTCATTCATTTTTATGGCACTGAAGTTTTTTGCAACGTTAAGGTGCAACGAAAAATACGTTTTTCTATTAATTGTTTGTTTCAATTACAAAAACACTATGACAATTTTCGTTCTGATTTTGTTTTTGGGTCCTAAAAAAATCGTTTTATTGTCTTGACAAAATATTGAATAAGAATCACGAGCTCTGCTCAAAGAAAAACTAAATTTCATTGCATTCCAACGATGCAAACTTCAGCGTCGTTAATTTTTTGCAACATTTTCGAAGTGATTTCGTTTTTTTTTTTTCAAAGTGAAGCGAGCCAGTTGATAAAACTAATTTTTGCACAACAGCTGTCTTGTACGTAAGACCCACATGAAAGTAACGAGGTCTTCGAGGGTTGATATAAAACTCCCACGAAGAAGAAATAAGAAATGCAGTTTATTCGAGCCCGGGTGGGGAGGGTTAATGTACATATAGTACAGCAGGTATATATTGCGGCGGAGGTCGTTGAGCGGATAAAGTTCGCAGTTAATACAGAAATAGTGGGTGGAACTTCCTTCCGCAGGATTCTGTTCTAATTCGCTGCAAAACAAGCTTGTGCGAAATTAAAATGAATGTATTTTATAAGATTACAAAAGGGGCGAGTAAAACGAGCAACTTTGTGGACGGATTCTGGCGACGTGCAATGAATTCATTTACGATGATTATTCATGCACGTTTTATCTCACAAGAAACTCTGCCTTTGAGGGGAAAACTGATAGTTCCATAAAAAAAACTGGAAAAATGAAGAAATCAACTAATTATTAACATTAATGGCATTTGCCATAAGGCACTGAAACAGTTTTCATTGAAATGTTAAAAATTGATCGTTGGATGGCAACGAAATTCTGTTATTTCTACAGCAGAGCCAATAATTATTATTGAATATTTGGTCCGGCCAATAAAACGATTCTCTCTTGCGACCAGAAAACTCAATGGACTCGAAAAATTGCCACGATTTTCAAAATTCAATAAATAATCAATCGAAAAAATGTTTTTCGTTAAATTTCAACGTTGCAAACTTCAGAGTCATAAAAATTGATAAACTCTCAGTGTTCTGGTTTCGATGGCTATATATAAAGCTGACGCTGAGCTATTCTCATATGTGTATCGCGAAACTCGAGCGCCAACTCAGCGGAAGGTGGAAATCGTTGACCTCGTTAAAGGAGCGTGCGAAAAGAGAGAGAGAGAGACTCAAATGGATTCAGTGAGTTTTTCCGAGGGCGGGAAAACCAAAACAGGCAACAAAACTATCTGGCAAGAGTGTTTTCTATCCTGTACGAGATATGACCGACTCGATAAAGCATTGAAAAAATATTTTTCAACAAGAATATATTTGAAATTATTTGATTGCGATTCCCATGCATTTCCGTCCATACGCCACATCGTTTTTTTATGATCCTGAAGTTTGCATCGTTGGAATGCAACGAAATTCTGTTATTTCTTCAGCAGAGCCAGAAATTGTTATTGAATATTTGGTCCGGCCAATAAAACGATTCTCTCTTGCGACCAAAAAACTCAATCGACTCAAAAAATTGCCACGATTTTCAAAATTCAATAAATAATCAATAGAAAAAATATTTTTCGATGAATCTCAACGTTGCAAACTTCAGAGTCATTTTTTTTCGTATTTATATTTCAAGTGCGAATCTTTCGATGCTATTTCGTATTGGACGTTTTATCAATTTGTCAGTATAAACTTTTTGAAATCGATTGCGCAAGCCGAGTGCTCGATAAACTTTTAATACCAACAGGAGCTTGTTTCAAGAATGAAACTTAACGAGCTCGCTCGTGCGGAGAAACGCGACCTTAAAATGTGCAGTTGAGTCTCTCACAACGCTTTTATGTCCCAAGGAAAACTACATTGCGTATCATTTTTCTAATTGTTTCGTACGTGTCGCAAAAAAATGTTTACAAAGTGAGAGAGACGAAGCTTCGTATTATCGAGAAACATCGTATGCCGTGCCAGCAATTCGAAACACTTTGCTTTCTGCTGCAACAAGAGAGCTCCCGTGGCAATGTTCTCGAATTTCACCGAAGCTTACCAACAATCAACCGAACAATTCTCCATATAATATTCCCCTGATGCGCAAATTTTCCAGCAAATGTATCAATTATTCTTCGCCGAGCAAAAATTTCGGGTCAAATTGACCCAGAGCGTGCATGGAGTCGCCGGATCAACGAAAACAGCACGTCGATGACACTAAGTGGCATTGATATCAAGAGGAAAAAGGGAGAGACGTTGTTCGTCGAGTGTTCGGCGAGTACGTGCTCGAGGGTCACACATCGAGCGAATGCGGGGAATCTTTTTGTTTCACAGCGAGACACAATAGTCTCGCCGCGAAAGGCCGATCCGTTATTCACATGCAGACTCGCTGACGATTTTGCTATCCATTTTTATTTTCAATCGATAGTTGCTGACTGTAAAAAATATTAAATTACATGTTGAGAATTGAATCTCAACGTCAATAATTTTTGTTTCCTACAGAACAGCCCTTACGCGTGTTTCGATCAACACGCGCGTTATGTATCTCGATGAAGATTCATTCTCCGCTGGTCACGTATATTATAGTCGCAAGAATTATGCACGACATGATATTCCGCGTCAGGAATCCGAAGGTAACACATACGTGAAAGGCTTTTTAATTCAATTTCATTCGGATCGTGGTAGTCGCGGACAACCGATTATTCAATGTCAGCTGTACGCGTTGTGTATAGTAAAGCGAAGGATCAACGATATGGAAACGTTTGACAAAAATAAGAGAAATGATCGAGAGCCTTGAGGATCCGCTGCCGGACGAGAAATCGCGACTCCGATGATGACACTCAAGTTCGCAACGTTGAGATCCAACGAAAAATACTTTTTCCCTTAATTTTTTGTTAAACTTCAAAATAAAAGCCAATTTTCGTATCAATTTTGTGTTTGAATCCTGAAAAACGATCGTTTTATCGTCCTGATTCAATATCGAATAAAAATCATGAGTTTTCCTCAAAAAAAAAAACGAATTTCGTTGCATTCCAACGATGCATACTTCAACATCGTACTCGGATGGAAATGAAGGTCTTCTGTACCTCTGGAAAGGTCAACAAATTCGATATCAAAAAAAAAAAATGATCCTGAAGTTTCCATCGTTGGAGATCAACGAGATTCTGTTATTTTTTCAGCAGAGCCAATAATTATTATTCAATATTTGGTCCGGCCACTCTCTTGCGACCAAAAAACTCAATCGACTCAAAAAATTGCCACGATTTTCAAAATATTCAATAAAAAAATGTTTTTCGTTGAATTTCCACATTGCAAACTTCGGAGACAAAAAAAATTCCCTCATGGATTCGAAATAATGTTTTCAAAAACCTCGAAAGACCCGATCAGAAAATTCAGTATTTTTGAGCAAAAAATACAAATTCCAGATCTTTCCGAGTCCGTTGAGAAGTGAAAAAAAAAAAATCAAATTTGAATTCGCCACAACTTTATTTCCCTCGTGGGAAAAAAAATTCTCAGCAAACGATCCAAAGTTCGTGCAGAATTGATTTCAATTTTGGGATAAATAATCATGGCAAGTGTTGACCGAATATATTCTGTTTTTCCTGCATCTTTAGACACGAAGAATTGGGTCGTACGAGAGGGCTTGGCGGTGCAGTGGTAAATAACGAGGATAATAAAGTAAATAAGCTGGAAGATAGCAACAATAATTGCAGTTTCTGTTGACTGCGTGGCAATCGAGGTCAGACGGATTGGCACTGGTCCAAAAACCCATGAAAATCCGTACAGTTCCCGCGTGCACACTTGTGGTCATAGACCACGTAACTTTTCGTTACGAGACGCGCAGAAAACGTGCAGATCCAAGTAAACTTGGTCGTCCGTTCTCTCGTACCGCTCAACAGTCATTTTCTAAGAAAAAATACAACGAAAAGCGTGCAGCAAATAGAAACGATTAAAAAAAAAAAAAAAATTCACTGAACGAGCAGAAAACGACGGAGGTCAAGAACCAAATCGAGAAGCTTTCTACGAAGAAAGTTGTAGGGCTTTGAAAAAAAATTGATCAGTATTTATGGCATGCAGAAGGCGCAGAAGGTTCTGCGTCAATTGGCTTCCTTGTCTTGGCCTTTTTTATTCCGATCAATTGCATCCTTCGTCCTTGAACCTGTGGCAGCGCGAGGAATCCGGAGATCGAGTCAAGGAGGGAGATTCAAGAATCGTTTTCACGCAGTAAACGCGTTCGGGAGCTGTGGGTGTTGATACGAATAAGGCGCTGGTTGTCGCAAGTCGAGCGTTCAAATTGCATCGACGCCTAAAGCGAATATTGCATCCTCACAAATTCTAACAAAATATTGAATTTCATTTTTTTTCCTTTCAACATCGCTGGTGCCAAAAAATCTCGCGTGTAAATTTTGGGAATAAAAAAAAAGTTGAAAAGTAAAGAGCGAAGCAGCGTAACGAGACAAAATTTTGTAGAATAATTTTTTTTCCCCCACATTTTTTACTCTCCGACTCCGCAAAATCAAAGTTAATTGTTTCCATTAGATTTTTTTTATCCAGTCGAGACTTCAGGACGTAATTCTGGACCGAATGGCGAAGAAAACGTTGAGAATCGTTAATGTATATGGTCAAACGGAGCTATATGATGAAAATAACGTGCTCCCGGCTTCCAATTAAAGGCCGTTGATCGTTTTAGCGAAATCCCAGCAAAGAAACAAAACAAGGTGAAACCAAATCGACGAGAGCGCCATCTTGGCCCACCTGCACGAAAAGAAGACGAGCAGCAGCAGAGACCGGTCCCGGAGTGGAAATAATTATGGATGCCGTACAGTTGCACCCAAAAGTCCAACTTTGTCTCAACGAAAAACTGTAGAAATTGGTTAAAAATCGTGAGATTTTATGGATCCGCAGCGCCTCCGTAACGACGTGAGATCGTCGAAACGAAATTCCGAATTTAGCAAGAAGAAATTCAACTTTTTCGATAAATCGAGTCGTGAAATGTTGCCTCAGGGGAAGCTCGAAACTGCAACGAGCAACTTTTGGAACAGCCTGTTGACCGGTGCAGCGCCGCAATACCGAAGCAGATATCATCTCGGTCGTCTCGTTCCTTATTTCATAATATTCCACTCACTTGCACTCTCTCCCTCTGTCTTTGCTGATGGCCCACGCGTATACGTTCACAGGTGCACACACATGTCTATATAGAGAAGATTCGCGCGCAAAAAAGTCTCGAACGTGCAATTACCGAGCCGAAGAGACCGGGCCAGTTCGCCCGCAGGTGCGTCCTACCAGAAGCCAGACCAAAAAGCAGCCAAAATAACTTTTAAGCATCTTGCAATGATTGACAGTCGTTTTATGCTACAAGGAGCAAGGAAATATCGATTTTATGAAAAAAATTGCACAGTACTGTTGGCCTTTTGAACATTTTATCAAACATAAATTGAAAATGTGAATTGAAAATTGAAAATGACTCTGAAGTTTATTGCAACGTTGAGATTTGACGAAAAACATTTTTTCTATTGATCATTTATTGAATTTTGAAAATCGTGGCAATTTTTTGAGTCGATTGAGTTTTTTGGTCGCAAGAGAGAATCGTTTTATTGGTCGGACCAAATATTCAATAATAATTATTAGCTCTGCTGAAGAAATAACAGAATTTCGTTGCATTCCAACGATGCAAACTTCAGGATCATAAAAAGAAAAGTTTTACAGAAAATATTTCTAGGCTGGAAAGAATCTGGTGAACGCCGTAGTAGAAATGTTTGCTTCTTAATACATCACCGTAATAACGGTGCGTACAGAGTTTTCGACAGCAGCATCGCGATGTCTCAATCGGCGGCATTCAGGTTTTCGAAAGATCGGTAAGTGTCGTCGTCGGTATTTGTCGAGGATAATTCCGTAGCGATCTCGACGAGGGATTCGGTCGCAGTTCATAAGTTTCATTTCTCGGTCATCAACAAATGATGTAATCATTAGCTGAAGATCGTGAATGAGAACGGGAAGCAATCGTGTCAAGGATGCATGTGGTCGACGACTGGCAGGCAGGCAACACGGCCTGTGGGCCGTGCCTCGCTCTCGATCGAGCTCGATATACACGAAAATGTCTACGAATGTTGCGAGCTCTCTGCTTGCCTCAAATTTACGGTATATTAGGTCCCATAACTACCACCGTCTGGATGTCAGTCTCCCGAAATAGAATCGGAAACATTTGCCAAGCGAGAGCAATGCGCGAGATCCCGAGAGAGTCAAAGTCGTGAAAGCGCGCAAAGAGATGGAAAACGACGACGCTTCAAAGATTTTTATCATTTCGAGGCATTTTGCATTAATTTATATCAAAATCAATCAATTTTACAGGCCCTGCCAACCACTATCAAAAAATGTAACAAAAAGTATTTTTTTGTTACTTATTTGTTGATAAAATATTTTACCGAGTCGTTCGTTCCGAAAAACCGAAATTTTCTCTCTCAAGGTTAGAAAAATTTATCGGACTATCCAAATTTTCGTTGATGCGCGATTGATCTTGCAGTCACGAGCAGCGAAAACAAAGATTTTATCGTCCCAAGCCCATAAATCGATGGCTGGTATAAAAATCATCAACTGTAACAATATTAACAAATTTCGTTTAATTCTCAAACAATTCGTTGGCTGGACGAATTCCTTCTCTCGTTGGCTCACTGTACCAATCCCCATAATTTCGATCATAATAATTTTGTGCAGCATAAAAAAAAAGATACGAGGAGTTAGAGTTCGAACGATGCAAACAACGACGCGTCATTCGATGTTATTTCCAGTGCGCCCATTCGAGGTAATTCCGTAATAGCGATAGCAATTTGTCCCAATATCTCTGGCCCCACGAAATAATTTCTGTACCTAAAATCATTAACGGTAACGACTAGAATGGGACTCGATGTATTAAATGGACGAAATTACACATAACGCATATCATCGAAACGATGGGAGACCGCGGAGCAGACTAAAATTACGAGTTTTTGACCTGATAACAATTCGGGCATTCTATAGAGAAAAAACATCGGTCGTTACGACGTTTTTTTTTTTTTAACGTAACGGCATAAATAATTGAAACCCTGCAGAGAATTTTTCATAGACCTTTCGCGACACGAATTGTTTTCGTTTTTTCGTAACAAAATGGAATCAGGATGTGACCTTGAAATTTTTCACGGGCATTATCTCGGTTTGTATAAAAATAAAACAGAAATTTCCGCGATGCATGCGAAATTTATAAAAATTGACATGCTGATCAACCGGATTTGCTCGGAATCAAGGTCATTGTCTAATTAAATTCGGAAATCTTTCGTATTAAAAAAAAAAAAATCGGGTTTTGCGGTGATTTTTTGTAGAGCCAACAAAACTGCGGTTTTCGGCAGAAATATTGTTTTGGATGACTCTGAAGTTTGCAACGTTGAGATTCAATGAAAAACATTTTTTCTATTGATTATTTATTGAATTCTGAAAATCGTGGCAATTTTTTGAGACGATTGAGCGCTTTGGTCGCAAGAGAGAATCGTTTTATTGACCAGACCAAATATTCAATTATAATTATTGGCTCTGCTGAAGAAATAACAGAATTTCGTTGCATTCCAACGATGCAAACTTCAGGATCATTGTTTTGGAGGAACTACTGGGAGGTTGCAGAAATCGTGTTGATGTGGAAAGATTTTTAAGCAGGATCTTTGATGTTTGAGTTTTCAGGAGAAACGTCTAAGCAGCGAAAAAGATGCACACCTGCGATGCAGCGTATCGAGTGGACGCGCGATACCAAGATTGGGCACGCGAAGTTTGTGGTTCCAGGGGCAGGAGATGAGAAGAGAAAAAAGTGGGCGAAAAAAGAGCCGAAAGCCTGCGAACGAAGGTGAAGAGAGGACGGAGGAACGCCGAAGGGGATCGTAACGAAGAGAAAATAAAAATGTCCAAACCCGTTGAACCGGGTGCGAGCCCACGAGGTTTCGCTGCCTCCTCTCGAATCTCGAGAGAAATAACCGGGGAATAAGATGAGCCGAAGCATCGCGGGCGAAACCGCGAGAGACGTTAGGAAAAAAAATGGCACGAGTCTCTTTTCTCACTCTTTCTCGCGGTCACGATACATCGAAAACTTACCCGACTTGTTTCAGCAACGTAAACATACAGCGCGTCAACGAGGATGTGAAAAAAAAAACGATTCCGTAGCCACAGAAATTCGAGGTATTGGAAAATAATGACAGATTCTTTTGCACCAAACGGTGTCGTGCTAAATTTACAAAAATAATTAATATAGACTCGCGCGACTCGCCATCCCGTGGAGAAAATTATATTTAATTTTGTAGAATAAAAAAATGGCCTTTCATTCCCGCGTCAACCTCCGAAAGATCAAATAAAATGATGGAAATTTCTCGACGAATGATCCTGAAGTTTCCTTGGTTGGAATGCAACGAAATTCTGTTATTTCTTCAGCAGAGCCAATGATTATTATTGAATATTTGGTCCGGCCAATAAAACGTTTCTCTCTTGCAACCAAAAAACTCAATCGACTCGAAAAATTGCCACGATTTTCAAAATTCAATAAATAATCATTAGAAAAAATGTTTTTCGTTGAATCTCAACGTTGCAAAATTCAGAGTCATTCTCGACGATAATTAATCATGGATTTTATTTGATTCTTTCATGCAAATTATCTTGAAATTTTCATTGTTTTGCAAATACGAGTTTCGATCCTTTCGTTGCATTTAAAAAGCTTGCAAAGTCACAATTTCATTTCAATTTAATTGAAATTTCTGGTTGAAATGGAAGAGACAATTTGGCGAATAAAAAAAAACGTCAAGTGCCCTTGCAGGCTCTCGAGGTGAAGGGCATCCCCCCCGCAATAAGGTCCATCAAAACTCTCTGTACTCTTATTTACTCCATTTCGAGGATTAACGAGCCGGGAAATAAAAATTGAGCAGCTGCTTGAGTTGGTCTCGATCGTTCCATCAAATATCTCGAGCGCCTTCTCGATCTTTATCGACTTCGATTATTGCAGCAAACTTGACCAAAATTTCAAGAAATTCATAAAATAGTTACGAATCTAAAAAAAATATAAGAATTTTCCCTTCGAAATTGAAGATCGAATTTTCCATATTTTGAGCCAGTGGAAATAAAGACCAAAGTTTCACCTCGAAAATTCATCCAAATTCCAATCCGCTTTGAATTAATTCGCACAAATCACGTTTTAAGTAATTCGCACGAATCACGTAGTGGTGCATTGAGGATTGACAGGACAGGAAAAGTGTGAGCAAGGAGTGAAATGACGAAGGAGGTCGCGGCGCTCGTGATGGAAAAGTTTATAAGCCGCAAATAAATCCATCAAGAACAGTTCGGTATATTTGAACCATATGGGAGTGAGAAAAGCGGAATGTGCGGCGGGGAAACGAGATATTTTCTCGTTGATGCAGAGCCGATATTTGGAGGATGGCAATTTGCCAAAGTTGCTGCATCCCTGTCTCCGCAATTCGTTAATGCTTCCCCCCCCCCTTTCTCTCGTCCCTTCTGCCTCGCCCTCGCTCTTATTCCCTGTCTGCATTTATGGCTTGAGTCTGAACTGATGCACCCTGCATTGTGAGAATCGAAAAATCTATTGGCACTAAAATCTCGCTGGCGTTTTCTTGCCTACCGCGATAAATACAAAGCAATGAATCGTGATTTATAGGACTGGAACGATTTTTTTGCTGACCTTCCTCCTGCTGCACTTTTTGCCATTTCCCGAAGAGTAATTCGCGCGCACGGTACGTTAAATAATTGCAACATTTCATTCGGGGCTGCAAATCTAAAATTATCCTTCATTAAATAAATAATACCCGAGCATCATGTTGTAGAAATAATATTTTACGTTCCGGAATAATTCGTATGATCCTGAAGTTTCCACTGTCGCAAATAAACGAAATAGAAATTTCTTCAAACCCAAAAAGGCAACTTTTCATTCCACCAAAAGTTTCGGACAACTTTTTTCCGTCATTTTTATGCCTCTCCAAAACTTTTGGTGCATTGAAGAATCTGCCTTTTTGACCTTGAAAAAATGTCTATTTCGTGTATTTGCAACGATGGAAACTTCAGGATCATATAATTCGTCATCATTCGCGGTCATTTCCGACGATTTTTCGACGCACGTGGCTTCCTCGTGCGACATCCTCAATTCGAGAACGTAATTGCCATTCTTCATGATCGTAAAACGAGCCCCCCGATGGTAAATTCGAGCGGCAAACAATATTTTATTAAAGAAGCGAATGACAAAGTCTCGGAGCAAATAAGAACGCGAGCAGAGTTTGGACGAGTATATAAAAATGTTTAATAAATAAAACATGTAAGATAGGATCGCGTAAATAATGAGATTCCGGTTTATTGCAGCGAGAGACACTCCCACTCGAAAGTGGAATTAATTCATATCGCGTGTTAAAGACGCGTTTTCACTAACGAGAAACTGGCGCGCATCATGCAGGAATGACCAGCCCTTCGTGAGAGTTAACCTGCGTCTCGTAATAAAGGGACGACGATGAGGTGTCTATTCCGCACACGAATACAACCTCGACAACAATTCCCACGAGGTAATGAGAAAAACAGCAGGGCAAAGCTCGAGTGCGTTGGGAGCCGCGGAGTAAGCGAGTAATTTGAAAGCTCGACAGTTGCTTTAAATCGAGAGAAGGTGAAAGATCGTGCGGAATTAATAATAATTAAGTTTCCTCCTTCGAGTGCTGCTTAAGGCTGCAATGACGGTGACGTTTGACGATTTCGAGAGGGTGTTTCGTGCGACCGTACAAGAGCCGATTCCTTCGATATTTTTCAACCGCAGTATCGATTGGCAAGACTACGATTTCAACGAGACACGATCGATCGTCGATCTGACTATTTTGACTGTCAGTTCGATCCTGAACGTTGCACTTTTCGTCGTAATATTGTCCAAGCGACGATTGCACAACTCTACAAGTTGCTACGTAATGAGTTTGACAATATCGAATTTCGTGGTGCTGCTTAACGTCCTCGACGACGTTCTGAAATACTGGTTCGACATAGCATTCGAACCTGATCTTGATTTCATAGGAAGAGTCAGCCTGCACTCGTCCTCGCTGACTCTCGTTACGTTCACTCTTGACAGATTCATCGCTTTCTGTCGCATCCACTCGGAATGGCACGAAATTGCAGCAAAAACTACAACAGCCGTAAAAGCGATTCTAGTCATTTGGTGCTACGCCTCGATCGCATCGGCTTTGGAACTCAATCTTTACGAGCATTTTCGCACCAACACCATCATTAATATTTTTTGTTGGTCTACTGGAATGTACGTGCTTCTTCCTACTCTCGTTATTCTCGGCCTTGATTTCATCCTCGTCCTCGAACTCTCGGAATATCGAGAAGTCATTACGACCAAATGGAGCCCCCGAGATTTGGAGAGTCTTCGATTGTTGAGTACGTTTTTGCATCACCAACACATTTTTATCTTTCATCAAATGCAATTTCCCAAAAATAAATTGACCGAAAATTCGTGAAATTCGAATGACGAGTTTGCATCGTTGGAATGCAACGGAATTCCTTATTTCGATCTGTTTTTTAAAAGCAATGCCCACAATTTTCATGCAATCTCCGTCTGTGACAATTATTTGCAAAGGCAAAACTGAATATCTAAAAAAATTTGTCGCGATTCCAAAAATCTTAAAACTTGTGAATGGATCCAATATTTTTTCGTTTGACTCCAACGATGCAAACTTCAATATCGTAAATTCGATGCTCGTTTTTAGCCAATAAATCATCAACTTTTTTTTACTTGGAAAAACGATTTTCAGCAAAACGAGGATTGCAAAAAAATGATGACTCTGAAGTTTGCAACGTTGATTCAACGAAGATTCAACGAAAAACTTTTTTTTTTATTATTTATTGAATTTTGAAAATCGTGGCAATTTTTTGAGTCGATTGAGTTTTTTGGTCGCAAGAGAGTGGCCGGACCAAATATTGAATAATAATTATTGGCTCTGCTGAAGAAATAACAGAATTTCGTTGCATTCCAACGATGCAAACTTCAGGATCATAAAAAATGAATCAGCAAAGTTTTGCATTTTTGCATCAGCAAATGAATGAAACAAAATTCGTCGGTATTTTTGTATCTTCGATGAGAAGCAACAAAAAATTGATCGAATAAAATCAATCGTGATACAATAATTGAACAAGATTTTCCGATAAAGTTTAAAAATCTGTTTGCAATTAAAGTCTGAAAATGAAAACATTCGGAATGATGAATAGCCGCCGGGGGGAATGCGAAAAAGGCTCAAGCTTGTCAAAGAGAGATAAAATATTATATTCTTTTTATTGCAGTCGGTCTGACGGTCGGATTTTACGTCACAATGGTCCCTCAGAGGGTGGCAACGATATTATACTACAAGGAGCCAGAGATCTGTTGCTCTCCGATGACGATGAACATATGTTACTACCTCGTGAAAGTTTCCACCATCACAATTCCGATTATTTGCATCGTAACGATAAAAAATCTGCGACGTTCGTTGGTTATGAAAAAAATTGCGAGTATTCGGCCAGAGCTGGAGTAAAAATGAAAAAAAAACCGCGAAAATGTATAAAAAATGGTGGAATAAAAAAAGTTGCGAGCTGAATCAATATTTTGCGTGCCACGCCTCGTCGTTGCTATTTTTCGTGGCAGGAGAGAAATTAAAAGATTTTCAGGAGTGTCTTGGGTCGATGAGGTTAACGTCCGAGAATCGGACGGACGGACGTAGAAAGCATAAAACAAGTTTAACGGATTAACGCCGAAGGACAGATTTATTTGTTTGGAAGGGAGAGAAAATTTGAATTTATGGGTTTAAAGCAAGAAGCTGCGGAGGCTCCGGTTGCAAGAAGAACAGGAAGTCGTTGAACTGTCTACACACCTCGATCCTGCTCTGGCGTGCAACAACGTCTATATGTGCAAGCGAACGTAAACACTCGTACGAAAAGTTATAAGACGATAACTCGACTGGCCATGTAAACGCGTCTGCTTCGCCGACTTACAAAAGAGAATAATCGCGTACAAATTTCTTGCGCGTGTGTCTGTCTTCACAGGAATAAATAAAAAGATACAGGCGACGGTGTGTAACCGAGCGATCAAGCGAGGAAAACAGAGATGCAGCGAGAATCGGTACCGGCGATGCATATTCAAAAAATAACTGTGCAACGATATTGCACGCCAGTTCAACGCGAAATTTTCCTCCTTGCGTTTCTCACCCCAACATTCTCCCAATTATTTCGCGATTTTCCAATCCATTCGTCCGCCACTTATTCCCACAAATTTCTCGAGTAAATTCCCGACAAGAACCACGAAAAAAAAGTGTTAAAAAAATCACTCTGAAGTTTGCAACGTTAAGATTCAACGAAAAACATTTTTCGTATTGATTATTTATTGTATTTTGAAAATCGTGGCAATTTTTTGAGTCGATTGAGTTTTTTGGTCGCAAGAGAAAATCGTTTTATTGGCCGCACCAAATAATCAATAATAATTATTGGCTCTGTTGAAGAAATAACAGAATTTCGTTGCATTCCAACGATGCAAACTTCAGGATCATGTAAAAAAAGTCCCAGCAGTTGGAAAATAAAATCGCATTAAAGCGACTCTGTAACTTTGATGCAACATTTATTTACCGCCGAGCCGAGGTGTCGCGAAATTTCAGAATTTCATGTCGATTAATTGGTACCTTTCGAATCGTCCTGCTGAATGTTGTCAACATTCGCGAATTCGTTCGCGTTTCTATCATGCTCGTGATGAAGGTTCATTAGAAATCTTGACATCTTGATAAAAAGGTAGAAAACGCCCTTAAAGATGGTATATCGATAGAGTGTCCAGAGGATTTTGGGCTAACGCCAATTCCCGACACAAAGTCAGTTCGCTATAACCATCGATTATTTTTCTAATTGGCCTTTAATTTATTCCAAAACAATTTTATGGCTTTGGACACCGTGAGAAAGAAGAAATTCTGTGCCCGAAGGTCATCCGACTCGATGTTTTTATCGCGTTATATGGAAAATCCTATAAGAAGTTATATATGCGGCTGTGGGGTATAAAAAGTTTGCCCGTAAAGACTTCGTCTCGGTACTGCGTGTAAAAGCTTTTTTGTCTCTGGACTTGTTTCTGACTTTTGATCGTAAAAATTCGGTATTTTCTAAGCAACCTCGTTGCCCCTGAACATTTTTTTTTTTTTTTACTTTTTCGTAAATTTGTTTTCAACTTATTAATCCCCATTGAGATCCCTTTTCTATAAATAGTGTGTACGTGTGAATTTATGTAGATGTGTAAAAAAAAAAACAGCTGTACGAGCTCCAGTGGCTCTGCCTGCGGAGCTGCGAAAATATTTGAACAAGTGGAAACGAAGAAAAGGTTTTATACATTAGAAATACCAGCTGATGCTCGTGGCTTGGCGGTCCGAAAAATAATTATGAAATTTCCTCTCGAAGGAATTCAAGAAAAATAAATTGAAAATATCAAAATTATCGAAAAAATGTTCATAAATTTACAAAAATTTCTGCAACTTTTCAGCTCTTGGAAATATTGGAATCCGCAGCCACCGCGAAATTTCTTCGTCTCCGTATTTCGCATTGGGAATTCAAGTTTCTCTCTTATTTGCTCGAGATTCTTCGTTCTTATCTGAAAGTTTTGCTGCGTCACTTTCGTCGTGAGGCCATTGAGTTTTTTTTTACGTCGAATCCGTTACTTTGTAACGAGACACGCGGTAGGATCGATTTGCTGTTTCTAACAGAATATTTTTTCAAAATTTTAGTTATTTTTCGAAATCGACGACTAAGTTTGAGTTTCAATCAGCCCGTCGAGTGCATTTTGGGTCAATCTGACCCAAGGCGTTTTTCAAATTGATGTATTTCGATAAATTTGCATTTTTTTTCTCTTCGTGGTGACTTTCTAAATTAATTTTTTGATGACCCTGAAGTTTGCATCGTTGGAATGCAACGAAATTCTGTTTTTTCTTCAGCAGAGCCAATAATTATTATTGAATATTTGGTCCGGCCAATGAAACGATTCTCTCTTGCGATAAAAAAACTCAATCGTCTCAAAAAATTGCCACGATTTTCAAAATTCTATAAATAATCAATAGAAAAAATGTTTTTCGTTGAATCTCAACGTTGCAAACTTCAGAGTCATATTTTTTCACGAAAACGAAAATTCAATGGCCGAAACGGTTCGTTGCCATTAAATGCCAGACAATCGGTGACGAATAATTATTGGGGTCAAAATGGCCCAGTGCAGTCGAAGGATTAGAAAAACTGAAATATCGAGGAAAAAAAAAATCTAGATCGTTCTAAAAAATTTAATTTCGATCATCGTTTACAATAGAAAATTCCCACACTCGATCTTCTGATAAAAAATCGTTTTCTCGTATGGCAAATGACTTTTTTTACGACAAATTGTTGTTCGAGTAAAATTGGAAACGACCCGATGGCCGGAGCCTGTGAGTTGCGATTGACTCGTAGGTTTCCTGAATCATTGGGTCTGTCTCCACCCCATGAATGGCTCGTTCGAAGTATTATGCACGCATAATGAGCTTGTACGGTAGATGCAAAGTAACTCGTAAATATGTAAAATTCTAACTGTACTGCCGAGGTTCGCCCCGAGAAGCTGAGAGATACGAAACTTTTAACGAGTCATCACGACGTTCGCTACGTGAAAACTTTGAAACCTTCGAGTACAAGTGACAGTCGCAAAAGTATGGACTAATGGGATTCATAAATGTCAACGAAACTCTGGAGTATATACGAAAAGTTCCAAAACGCAGGTTTCAGCGACTTTTCGAACGCGAGATTAAAGCACCTGGAGCAACGAAACTTCTGTCACCATTTCGGAGAGCATCTTCGTCAAAAATGTGCGAATCGCGTTACTAACAACATTTCTGCTCAGTGAACTCGTTTCAATTCCAAGTAAAATCCCGAAAAAATGCTACAAACTTCAAAATTTAAGAAAAATCGTCTTTTCATCATTTCTCGAACGTCTGAGGCTAATTTTGCAATAAATTTTGTCAGTAAATCGAAAAAAAAATTCAAATTTTTGGTTGCGAATAAAAAGGGAGGAGAAATTGTGGAGGAAAATAAAAAAAGGCAAAGTTGCAGGCCGTAGATTTTGCGGTAGGTTGATGGAGAAAAGGGAAGGGCGAACGAAATGAAAACGTGGGTGGCCGTCTCCCGGCCAAGAAGCTCTCGCCGCGGCTTCTCTCAACGTAGAAGCAAAGAATATGCACGGTACACAGTTTGCATATATCTACGCATTCATTGACGCACACAAAGACACAGACGTGCACATTGCCTACTCGCGCACTCTATTGCCCACGGGCTTGCTGGGGTAAGTAAAGAGTCCCCGTGGTCTTTGGTCTACTTGAAGCTGCTTGGTTCGATATATGCGACAGGAGTGATTCAACATTGTCCCATCGCGACTGCCTCTAAGCAACGTGGGCTGCAAAGATCTCAGACACAACGATAAGTTTCTCTAAAATTAGAGGCGCGCGAGCACACCTCAAGCCATTTTTCCAAACGTTCAATTATTTTCAACCTCAAATTACTTTTTCGTACCCCGAACCTTTTTCCTCCTTTATTCTGTGGAAATATTTGAAAAATTTCGAGTTTTTCAAAATTTACTCATTTTACACTAATAATTTGATGTTTTTTCATTAAATTTTCAACGTTCAATTACTTTTTCTCGTCAAATTACTTTTTCGTATCCCAAATCTTTTTCCTCCTATATTCCGTGGAAATTTTCAAAAAAATTCGAGTTTTTTTCAAGATTTACTCATTTTTACCCAAATTTTATGTTTTTTCATTAAATTTTCGACGTTCAATTTCTTTTTCTCATCAAATTACTTTCTTTACATTCCAAAAACTTTTTCTTCTCGATTCCGTGGAAATTTTCCAAAATTTTGACTTATTTTTTCCAAATTTGTTCGTTTTTCTCTGGATCTGTTCACAATTCCCCAAAATTCATTTTGTACGTTGTACAATTTTTCTCGTCAAATTACTTCTTCGCTTACCAAAACTTTTTTTTCCTAATATCGTTGAAATTTTCTGAAATTGGAATGTTTTTTCTGGAACTTTTCATGTCTTTCAATTTTTTGAATTAAATTGGCATTTCTCTCTATGCCTAGGAAAACTTGAGAGTTACGGAATCATCTTTTCCGTTAATAGAACGAAGGTCCGAAGTCTGTTCTGCCTTAATCAACGAAACGTAAAAAAGAGCGAGTGGAATATTGGGGGCGAGAAAAGGCAAAATTGAACGATCAGACGCCTGAAATTGGAATTTCGACGAGGCACGAATATTTCAATTTCTCTGCCGTTTACTCGCAATCGAAATTTGCAGTTCTTATCGCGATATCGATCGGTCGTCGTTCTGATAAGATCTGCGCGTTTAGGGAGGTAGAAAAATGTCCAGGGTCTATTTACAAGTGCGAGTTCGGTACACACGAGGCAAATCAACAACCTCGAAATTGTGTAGAGACTCTGAATTTCGCAACCAAGTCAGTAAAAACCCATTTTTATCCACGTCAAACCTTCAAAATTCACCAGCAACTAGAAAACCGAAAAACATAAAAAAATCCAAGCACCAATTCAAAGCTAATCCAAAAACAAAACGAATGAGCCGTGGCTGGGTTTCTAATTCCAAAAAGAAAAAAAGTTACAGCCATTTTAGTGAATTATCAAAAAATTCGAAAATTTCGTATATTTTTGAAAATTTTATTCAACATATCTTATTATTATTATAAAATTTTTTCATTATTGTAACAATATAATAAATCAATAATTATTTGCGGAAGTCATTGACATTTATGTTCGGGAATTGTTATTATTATTATTATTAAAAATTGTAATAATAATAATAATAATTATTAAAAATTATAAGTAAAAATTATAGTAATATAAAATAATTAATTGAACAATTAATTCAATTAATATAATAATTAATTAAATTTTAATTTTTAATAATTAAAAATTATAATAATAATTCCCAAACATGACTGTCAATGACCGAATAAAAGTGATTGAAAATTCGATGACTTTCCGAATCCTAATCGGGTAAACGTTTCGAAAAACGTTGACTAACGAAAAAATGTTGATTGACGAGGCATTGCTGAATCGAATGAGTACATAACACAATTTTAAAGCGATGTTCAAAAATGCTAATTCGTGTAGTAGTGAATAAAGGTTTGATGTGGTGGTGGCATTGTTTGGGAAAGACACTAGACTTACACTTATATTACAATGGGAAAGCGTGGGTTTTGCGAGGCCCACGCTGCTCGGAGCAACCGAGTCTCAAGATCCTCTTGTCCGCACTCTCGAAAATTGTCTTGAGATCTCAAGCGAGAAATAGCGAAATAAATTTAATAATCTTGAAAAAATTCACGGTTATAAAAGTGAGAGAGATTCACAGATTTTTTTCTGTTTCGTCTTTCGATTTTCTGTTAGCTGCAGGCTATTCATTTCATTGACCAACACGCGCGTGTGTGTTCATGAACATTAATTATAAATTGTTCTACGAAGGAGAGGGTGAGAGAGAGAGACTCACCAGTCCAATTTAATCTTTCTGGACATTTATGATTATAATTATATTGTTAAGGATGAATGTTGAGATGAGCACGCTATACTAAAATTATCCCCAGAAAATAAGAGAAAAAAATCACGACTTAATCATCGCCGTCATGACACTGAAGTTCGCAACGTTGGGATCCAACGAAAAATATTTTTTCCTTTAATTTTTTGTTGAATTTCAAAAGAAAAGCCAATTTTCGTATCAATTTTGTGTTTGAATCCTGAAAAACGATCGTTTTATCGTCCTGATTCAATATCGAATAAAAATTATGAGTTTTCCTCAAGAAAAAACCGAATTTCGTTGCATTCCAACGGAATGCAACGAAATTCGATGCATACTTCAACATCGTTTCCCTGACTCGTTGAATCTGATCAGAAAACTTCATCACTGTTGCGCGATGAATAATTGGAAAAAATCTGGCTGTGCAGAGCATCGAATAATGCATAATAAACTACGTAACGAGAAAAAAAATGGTCTCGATTTGGGAAGGTTTTCCGCTTCATTGAAGCTCCTTCAGTTTTTTTTTCGAGATAATTATTAATGAATTTTCGCATTGAAATTCGTGTGCGATTCTGATTCCGATTTTCTCTATAAAATACGATTTTCCTATGGAATTTAATGAATTAACGAACAATCCATTTGAATGGCTTTATTAAATTCAGTTGCAATTCGTTCGTAACGGAAGCAAAAGGAAACGAAAAAATAAAACCGAACATTAGTCAATCTGTGGGGATATTAATCTCCCGCGATTCATCGACATGGCATGAATCCAACGATTGCTTCATGGACCATATCCGCGCCCTATCGATCGATTATCGTGTCACAAGAGAATTTGCCCGAAACACATCGCGCGAAGCCAAGTCTGCTCGGACCGGATATACGCTCCTGAAATTTATATTATTCCATCACTGCTCCAGTACACAGATTTTTGGCAAACATCCCTCTCGTCCGGACACGTGCTTTATCATGTGTAAATAAATTACTCGATCACGCTACAGAGAAATAAGAAAATCCTTATACGAAAGCCCAAAGATCTTTTCTCGGTCGATTCATCGTCAGCGTCATGTTCCGAGCGAAAATGAAATATTTCCACGCTAATGCCGGGAAAACACGAAATCCATGGATTTATGGGGCAAATGTATTTCCAGGAGGAACAAGACGATAAAATAAAGAATTCCAAGGTCAACGATGGCTGTTTCCGAATTTTCCTTCCCGGGAAAGCAAATTTTTTTGTTTTGCTTTTTTTCCAATCATTCGAAAAAGCAAAGTCGACCTTTGGAGAAGTTTCGCACGCTGAAAAAACGCTGTTGAACCTGGTCCGAACGTTAAGCTTTCCCAACGAGTTTGTCAAAACCGTCCAAGGAACGACCAAATCGAACACACACTCGGCGTCCTCATTTGACACGTGCACACACACAAATTTTCTGGTAACGAATGTTTCGGCATTTTATTGTTGTTTCGGTAAAAGAAATTTAGGGCCACAAAGTGTCGACATTTTACTACGAAAAACGTCTCTACCAAAAAGGAAAAATTCATATTTACCGGAATACAACGAATTGAAAAATGCTTCGGGTCAGATTGACCCGGTATTCGTAGAATTTAGTTTGGGACAAATATCCGTGACTTTGCGAAGAGTTTTGCAGGATCTGGCGCTCAGACGATAATGAAAAAGTAAATATAGTTCTAACGTGACATGTGATTGAATGTGGAGACGTCGCTGGAGCGAGAAAAATGTTGAAAAGTTGAAAATAAATGTTTGATTTTATGGATTATTTGCTGAAACTTCAATGTACTCGAAATTTTTCGAGCCGAGATGCATTGGAGTGGCAAAAATCGATCATTTTATCAACCTAATTACATTCTGCATTTGAATAATTATTTTTGTCAAAGATGAAAAAGAATTTCGTTGCATTCCAACGATGCAAACTTCAGAGTCATAAATAAATCGATTTCTAGTCGTTCGAGCTTGTCGAGCAAAGATTTATGATGATGAAAATGGCAAATTCGGTTAGTACCTTAATTTTTTTGGTCACTCACCGTTTTCCGGTTGACGAGGTGTCTCCGCGACCGGAAATTCGAATTATCCTGAGTCTTATGAGCCCGAGAGACCTTCGGAGCTTCCGGCTTTGCGCGTATCGTGTTTCTTTGTTGTTGTCTTTGTTTTTTTTCGTTTAAAAATCTTTCACGTCGTGTTGGCTGCGCCTTTGACGCGAGAACCAAAACACCGGGGACGAAATCGTTTTGCACAAGGATTACGCGCAAAATATAACCAAGACTGAAGAACCGAAGGACGGAAAGAACGACGTAAACTTGATAAAGCTAACACGTGGCCTTAACCTTTTCGGGCTGTCGCGTACACAATTTTTATTCTCGTATTTCGTCAGAGAATTCAAATCACTTTGATTGGATCCACAAGCACTCGAGAATCACTTGGAAACTGACACTTCGCACCGTATAACGCGGCCGGTCTGTTCCAGTCGATGGTACGATTATCGAAGCACGAAATCGTTGCTCAAAAAAATCCATTAGAGTCACGTGACACTGAAAGATTTTAGGAAGGGAAATTCGACTCGATCGGAAGATTCTTTAACGATGTTTACGAAAATGTCAAAACGGTGAAAAGAAAATTGACGGGCAATCATGTTTCGAACTGTCATTCACTCGCATTTGACCTCGAAAACAAAAAAAAACTCGATGGGATGTTATTGTGAAAGTAGAAAAAAACTCTAGTCCGTATTTTATTGTGTGTTGATTGTTAATATCGGAAAAAACAAATGGCCCTCGCGGAATCCTCGATGTCTCGATTATCAACGTGTTTATATTCCGCGTGCGAACGCGTTTGCGGGCGAGCGCTCAACGGTGCGGCAGTCACGGCTCGACAGTCGGAACGTACTGCCAAGTATGATACGAGGACTGCGGTATACCGCCACAGAACACGCGACTCGTAAACCTCGGGAGCCGCGAGACCGGGCGCAAGATGGCGACCAGGCGCGGGCCTTTCTTATTGGACAAAAACAACGCGCCGCTTCACACACACCTTGGTTCTCAACCTCCTTATCAACGTGTCGCGCCAAACTTTTCTTATCATAATCCACCGTAGAACGAGCAATTCTCCAGCAAAAAAAAACAATGCAGAAGCAATTTGAATTTAAAAAAAAACTCTAACCTACAAATGACATTGAGACGTTGACGAAAAAATCAAAAAATTTCTGTTGCCTCGTAAAAAAACACAACGTGTCAATTTTTCTCATTTTCGACCAGTTCCCCGGTTTTTTCTTCCCGTTTTGTTTTTTCTCCTAAAAAAAACACATCGGTCACTGAGAATTTGCTCGTTCGTCGACTCGTTGCTGGAAACTTGTCAAATGTGAATTCCGAAAAAACGTGTCAATCGAAATCGTGCTCTCGGATTCATTTTTTGCGAATATGAAAAAAAAGACAATTTGAAAAAGGAAAAGCTGCAAAAATGTTTCATCGTTACACTTTTCCGATCGCATCAAATCCGCCAGATGCAACATTTTATATACGGTCGAATTCTTGGAATAAAAATGTGTATGGAGCGAAAAATTGAGTTTTATTTCAACGAAAGGTCATCATCGCGCCGTTTCCGAAGAATTACTTTGTTCGTTATCGTAACGAAATAACGATACGAAGAGAGTGAAAAAGTGATGGAAAATTGATATTCGATTATTTGTGAGGATGTGTGCTCGCGATATAAAATCAAAGACAGCAATCCGGTGATGTGCGCATCGAGTCAGAGCCGCGGCGGGACGACGTCGATTGAGTAACCCCCGCGGTGTTCGACCCTGCCAGGAATTCAGGTAAACATAACTGCAAATTTCCGGTAGTCTCGATCCCGCTGGCTCCGCTCGCTCGATCTCACTCGACTCGTCTAAAAAAAAGAAAAAATAGAGGAGCGCGAGAGAGGGGGAGGGGGGAGGGAGAAATTCATCGACAAGTGCACGTCGCACAATCTCGTTCAACTCATTTCCCGCTAATACCTCGTTGCGCCAGCATCGTACGCTCGTCCCGTCTCTCGTCATGCTGCTCTATATATGTAGGATGAACGTGATCCCGATATAAACGACTTTTACCCACACGAACTAATGGCAAATCCGTAAACGCGTATGCCTTCGGGCGTTGCCTGATATGCTTCCTATTTCTTTCCCTTCCTATGCTCATAACCTATAAGTAGATTCTCGCATTTCCTCATTCCCTAACCTTTCCGCACAGCCGTTCGTCCATCCTGCATCCGCACGTTTCTATCGAACGCGGAGCACACACACACACACACACGCAGCATTTCATCAACGCGTTTTGTACTAAAACCTCAAAAACTCATTTCCGAAATAAAGGAATCGCGCACAAAATCCAAACAAAACGTCAAGGTCACAGAGCACTTGGACCACACACACGGCAGTTGGCTGAAAACAAACAGCGAAAACAAAATAAACACGAGAAATGACGTTGAATAACGTAAACGTGGAAAAAACACGTGAAATTTGCAGCTCGAATTCGAATGGAAATCTCTGAGTGCGTGTGTTTCGATGTACTTGGATAAAAATCGATAAATTAATCAGTCCGCGGCACGTTGCGAGTATCAACAAAAAGCCCAGAATCGATGTGTGCAGTTTAATCGACTTCGCAACGCAACGATGCACTGCATTTCCGAAAGATTTTTTCCAGCAGGTTAATGTAAACTGAAAGTCAGAATAAATGCATATTGCATTGTTTTCCATTTTCATGAAAAACGAAATAGCTACTTCAAACGCCAACGTTCCGCCCATATGGAATAGCTGCTTTGTATGCTTTGCAGCGTATTTTTGTTTTTTGTTTTTTCGTTGGTTCGAGTCTTTTACGAGTAAATAACCCGGTATTTGGCTTTTCGGCCCTAGGGGCGTGCTATTTTGTCGGAATTCAATTCCAAGGAGATACGTTAAAGACTTTAATGCGTTTCGAATGATGGAGCGGACATTTTCCACAAATAATTTTGTTACGAGTGAGAAAAAAACGAGAAACGACATAAATGAAGCGAAAAAATGTACGTTTCTTGCTGGCCCTCGGTGAATCGGCTCGTGAATCTTTTGCAACATCAACGAATGTCCAAGTAGGTCAACGTCCCGAAGATTCTTTTTGTAATATCGATAATTTTCGAGCGTTCTAAATATACGATGTTCCTGTCAAATTTCGACGTTTGAGACTTTGATGCTCGTTCGCTACGAAATCTTCAGACATTGACTGACCCGTCGAACAAAATCAAATGAAGCCCTTCCTGACCCCACTGGTACATCGAAACGGATACAGAACCAATTTTCCACGTGAAAAACCATTTCCTGGAGTAGAGAAGGAGAGAGAGAGCGAGAAATCGTTCGATCCTTCGACGCGTTCGTGTTTGCGACTCTGTTCGATTAAATTGTCCAAAATTTAGCGAGTTGATTGTCGAACAAACATTCTCGTCACCGACTCTCGTGATTTTCATTCCGACTTTTCCTCTGTGAAAAAAAATTAAGGGCGAACTAAAGGGACTGCGAAAAAAAAACATGAAAAAAACTCGCAATTCTGCCTCGTTCCCCGGACTCTTTGTTGGGTAAACAACGAATATTCATACACGCCACGAACTCGGATGTCTGATTGTCAAAACGTTGACCCTCTCATTTGTTATCATAAATTCGTCACTCGCTCTCGCGGCGATATGAAACTCGGCGCAAAATGGGCGGACCGGTTTCTGCTTGACATGACGTTTCGGACCAGATGTTCGAGTTCTGCCTTCCGTTGACGAGATAAATGAGTCTCTGATTTCATTCGTTGTATACATCCAAAAAACGTACCGAATAATCTTCGGTCTCTGATGACCGAACGACTTTGACTTTTTCCACTGTTTTCGGTGCTTCTGCTTCTCTCCCAACCCGCAGTCAAATCTCTCAACAGTCTCCAGTTCGAAAATAATGAGAATTCGCTATTTTGTGCCTTGGAACACTGAAAATTCAATTTTGACAAAAAACGTCGATATTTTGTTGAATACAGCGAACTAAATATTTTGGGATGATTTCAAATTTTTCGTTATTTCGACAATATTTTTCATTGTAACGGAACTGTCAGTAAAATTTACGATTGGAATGACAAAAATTTACTTTCCGAAAAGATTTTCCAGAATTTTTTTGCTCGAATGACAAAATTTTCGTGATTTTTCGAAAAAAACGTTTAGTTTAACGTATCCAACAAAATATCGATATTTTTCAACAAAATTTTCTTTTCAGTGAAGTTTTTCTTTGACTGGCACGATTATCCAGCATTTTTCGTAAATAATGTCGTCAAAAAGTGCCAAAAACGACGAGAAATACGAGAATCCATTTTTTTGTCGATTGACGAAATTTTATGAATGAATGAACGTTGCAGGTTGTGGAAAAGCGTTATTTGAACAAAATTTCTCACTCAATTCTCACTGGGTCACGTCTCTGAACGTTCTCCATACGAGAGACTTTCTTCTCGCGAAGCGTGCGAATGCCACTGCGACTAAATACATCCCGAGAGAGGAAACAATGTTACGAACAAAGGACGTTGAATGGAGCTCGTTATTCGTGGTAGTGAGTTTGACTGCGCATTTGAATCAAACGGAAGATCAATTGAGTTGAATGGAAATTCTCGTATCGTCTTTATTCGCCGGATTTTCGCACGAGCTTCCGCGCATTCGAGTCTGGAAATCACACGCAGCTCTTATATACGAAACCGCGCGACCACTACACACATTTTTTGTTACGTTCTCTTTGCGAGTGCGATTCTTGCTGTGGAATTCGACGCCGCACCGAGCTCGCTGCGATTTATGTGATTTTTTTCTAATGATTAACGATCGGAGACTGAATTTTATTCCCAGAATTTTTGCTCCTTCCAACCATGCAGCGTCTCCACTATTTTTGGCGTGGAAAATTGTCCTTGTCTATACAATTTATGAGAAACACATTTATGGATTCTGTCTCGTTGAGTAAAAACTCTGCCCGAAATCTTGAGTTTTATTTTTATCGACCGATCAATCCCTCGGAAAATGTAACCGAATTGCAATTTTTTGCCATATTTATTACGTTTCTGTCTCGTTTGTCCGCCGGGAATTATCGACATCCGGGAAAAGGTCGGAATTCCCGAGAGTCCACGTGCGACCAAGTGGCAGCAGCACTGTCGACACAGATCGTCCTCAAATACGGGGTTCAAATGACAAAGGACGGCACGCAACAGGCAAATTATTGCGAATTGTGAAATAGCGGAACGGAACCTTGCACGTTCGTTTCAAAATAAAAAGTATAACTAGTAATTATGCAGTTTGGTAATGATTCTGAAGTTTGCAACGTTGAGATTCAACGAAAAACATTTTTTCTATTGATTATTTATTGAATTTTGAAAATCGTGGCAATTTTTTGAGTCGATGGAGTTTTTTGGTCGCAACAGAGAATCGTTTGATTGGCCGGACCAAATATTCAATAATAATTATTGGCTCTTGCTGAAGAAATAACACAATTTCGTTGCATTCCAACGATGCAAACTTCAGGATGATGTTTGGTAACTTTTCCGAAAAATGATGGTGAATTTTTTTTTTCTCCACGAAGTCGATTCATAATAAGTAAAATATTACATCGGGCGAGGCCATTTTTCGAAAAAGTAAGCAAATTCCATAATTACCGTATATTTTAATTACAAAAACGAGGTTTTCTTTGAAAAAAAATTATTTTTCGAGCAAATCTCTTCAACATTTTTCGAACAAGACGAAGAAAATGGATTATAAAAATGATTTTCTTGATTATGATTAAAGTAGAGCAGATGCAAACGCTTGATCTTGAAACCCGTTTGTTCAATATACATTCCGTGATTGACGCGTGTATCGGAATGTTGTAACACGAACTATGTGTGTTTCGTGGCTACCTGCAGAGTCAATCGATCATCGAACACGAAACGTTATATACATTTCGTTTAGCATACTTGAAAAATAATTTTAATCGATTATTCAAATTTAAAAAGTCGATCACCTTTCATTACGAATAACTTATACGTTAAAACTCCAAAGTATCCAATACTGATTATAAAAATACTTGGTAAACAACAATCTGTCCAGACGAGACCAAGGAATTTTAAAAATCAAGAAATGTAATGAGAAACCGTTTCTACAATTTGCATAAAACAATGACAATTAATAACAATAATAATATTATTGCAAAAATAATTACAATTGATGTTAATTCAATTGATAATTATTATTAAAATTTTTTTTTTTTCATTTTTTTTCAATTTTAAATTAAAATTTTAAATTATTAATTTAATTGATTAATAATTTATTGCTAATAAAATTAAATAAATGAATAATTTAAATTATTGATTAAATTAATAAATTAAATTAAATAAAAATTTTAAATACAAATAATTTAAATTTGGCATTATTAATATTTGAATATTAATAATTCCAAATTTTCATAAAAAATACAAATCTTTGTTAAATAAATATTTTAATGATTAAATTTTAATTATAAAGAGCTTTATATTTTTCCCATAAAAATCGGATAAAAATGAAAATTGAAACCCTTTCTTGTTAATTTTGTCCAGAAATGGTGGAAAAAACATAAAAACTGGGCTGAAGGATGTTTTTTTTTTTTTAACGCGCCTAAAAGCCTTAGTGAACGTATAGGTTCGCGAGGAGGGACTCATTAGTATGACGAACAGAGAGATCGATTATTGAGGCTCATAATTGTTTGGATGTCGACGACGCGGCTTATGTTTTTGTCGTGCATTACTACGGAGCATGGTTTTCGTTGACATCGTGTCTCATTAGCATAACTGGTTGCCATTCATTTCGTAGCTAGTATGCTGCTGGTAACGTTATCCACTATAGGCAGCAGCAGAGGGCACACCCGCGAGAGAAAGAGTTGTATACGCGAGAATGTATATTTATAACTGTGTTACACTACGCGCGGTCTATGTGTAACGTGAAAACGTGTAAATATACTGTTTCTATGTCGCATGCATCCTATACGTAACGTTGAAGAGCACGTTGGCCACATTGGACACGGGGAATTCCATGCAAGCATCACACCGCATCGTTTACGTTGAACGCACTCAATTTCCTCGCTATGCCATCATTTTGTAACCCTCGGGAACGAGAGAGACCGAGGACAAAACAACGAGTTTACTTTTTCTTCTTCTTTTTTCTTCAATTTGGACCTGATTACTAGCCATGAATCGCCATTCATTCGTATCTCGTTCCTGCTCTCACTCAATGCCGCGATGTTTCTCCACTTTTTAGCCCAATTACACGCAGGAGCTTGTAATACTTTTTTAATTAATAAATAAATTTATAAATAATTTTATTTCTAATTTATTGATAATTTATTTTGATAATATTGATAATAATAATAATAATTGTTATTATTATTATTATATTGCAATAATAATAAATTAATAAATTAATGAATTAATTTATAAATTGACTATATTATAAATTATTTTTTTATGTTATTATTATATTATTATTATTATTATATTATTGTTACAATAATAAACAAATAATAATAATAATATGAGAATAACATAAAAAGTAATTTATAACATAATTAATTTATAAATAAATAAATAAATAATAAATAAATAACCGAATCCCGTAAATTTTCCACAATGTGAATTCGATTGTAATTCCAAGCGTTGGAAATTAACTCGGAATTGCCATTGAAAAATTTTTCCGGGTCAAAATGACCCAGTGAGTCGACAAAGCGTCAGAATCCGAAAAAAGCAAGTTTTCGAAACAACCGATAAAAAAAAACTTGAACAAATATGCCCTTTCCTTGTCCCTCGCTCGCGTTGAAGGTGACTTTCGAATTCTCGTACGCGTGGAATCAGAATTTCATAGTTCACGTCGTTGCTCGCCTTCGCTTAATGTTTGTAATTACTAAAAAATTCAATCGGCACACGAGGCGCACGCAACTTAACGGAAATTGTTAGATCTTGCATATAAAAGAGCAAAGAATTAATTTATACTCGAGTTTCTCTCAGACTCGAGATGGCATTGACGTTGAAAAAAGGGATAAAAAAATTGACATGACTGACGGAGACATTTCGTCTCCAACTATTTTAAATACATAGCGAAAATGTCCGCGACGTTGGGATGCACAAATGTTGAGTTGGCTAAATGCTCCGAGAAACTACAAATTAAGTTGTCCGCCGCTCGTCTAAGGACGTTCGTAACCTCAAAAGACTCGGTGAATCCGAAATATGTCAACCCGCGACGACGTTATACAAAGTGCAGGATTTCTCCTTGACCCTTGAAAAGGGTAACACAGGCGTGTAATGTTGAAAGCAGATAACCCCCCAGGACAAAAAAACTCTTCGTGGGACTCGAATGCTCAGACGCAGATCAACACATTTTGTCCTTGAGCTTTCGAGCCTCGCGCGACTAAATACAGAATTTCAAGATGTCGTGCCACCTCGGCCGCAAATTATTAGTTCAAACGTTCTTTAATTTGTGGGCAAGCACGCGTATTGTCATCATAATTTTTTTCCCTCTGACAAAATATTGAGCCTGCGAGGGGTAAATAACACTCGAGAACGTGAGAAACTCGGAAAAAAATACGGAGGCGCAAACTCCATTCGTAAAAACCATTTTTTATAATTATTTTATCAATAATTTTGATTTCTTCGTTTTTTGCGGAGTTTTGCCGTTGGAAAGGCAGAGGTGACCTTGAAATTAGATCCACATTTAAATATTAAGAAAATACTCCAAGAGAATGGAACAAACAAAAAAGTTCGAAGTTTTTCTATTTTTTTATTTTTATTATTTTCAAATTGAGATCCCTGGCAACAGTTTTTCGGTTCATTCTACAGCAAGGGAACGCGCACTCGATACGAAAAGTCAGCCTGTGAATTGATTCCGTGCTTTACGATATTTTTGTCACGAACACCGCGTCGTTTACGATCTAAGCTCGATCCGCTCGATCGTCAAAGACATCCCGTTAGGCCATTAGGCAAATATAATATTATTTTAGGCCCCAAATGGCCAAAAGTTTCCAGCTCGAGGGAACGAACGAAAAGCCGGTTATTATTTTGGCATACGCAGCGAAAATTGACGTCGGATTTTTAGTTCCCGTCCCACCGCAGCCGACAGGGGGAGCTCTGCGTCGACTGTTGACTGTATTTGTTTACGCGCGCGGAATGGAAGCAGAATCGAGAGTAGCGGACCCACCTTACACTCATGTACGTCGTGTTGCGGTCACACAGGGGCAACAATTATTCGAAAGAATCTCGATTTTTTCCTTATTTCTACAATACAAATAAAAAACCTTCGATACCTCAACAAATTTTCTTTATTTCCTCAACAATAACCACACAAAGATAATTCGCTTTTGATAGGTTATATTTGATCGCAGCAGTTTCCAAGTTTTGGAATAAAAATACGTGTCGAGAAAAAAATTCATGCGGAAATCGTGAAACTTCGTTTATTTAGTACGATTTTTTGTAAATTTATTGCTAAAGCGAGAATAATATCGATTTTTCGTCCGTATCCTGTATAATTTTCATCTCAGACCACAAGCAATAAGAAAGTTTCTTCCCAAAGTCTCGTCGATACGGTGTGTCGTAAAAAATTGGACAACCCTGGCCGAGAGGCTTACACATACGAGAAACCACCATTTTCATATTCGTATGCGTTCCTTGTAGTAATCACTCCACCAATTCTCGGAGAATCTCGAGCCAGGTCCCGCATATTAAGCAATAAAATCTTTAGAGACTTTTTGAGCAGCCTGTACCGGAGAGCGTCGTACATCCACATCACACTCGAGATATACGAGGCCCTTCGACGTTCATGGTCAAGTGGGCGGGGCCAAGATTCGAAAGTTCGAAACATAACACGTATTTTACTAAGTACATACACACACACACGCGCGCTCGCCCTTCCACATATTTTTGTGTATGAAAAACTCGAGTCGACGACCCCGAAAAAAGAAATGAAAAATCCCAACCAGGTCAAAACTTTAGCCGGTTCCAACGAATTTTTCTTTTTACCGACGCAACGTCGTGGACCCTTCCGAAAGAATTTTCGTTCCCATATTTCCATCTCATGCACACGCTGTGTCTATTTTTTTTCTTTCTCCATTATTTTGCACCTTTTTATTACTATTCAAACCGAAAACCGCACGTTTAAGATTGTCCAGGTTTACTTCGCGATATGATTACAAAATTATAATTGCATGTGTAGAAAAAAAATGTTTAGACGGCAATTAAAAGTCTTTTATTCGATTATTACACTCATTCAACGTCGCCGGTATCGCTTTTTATCCAATTCCAATATCGAATCAAATTTTATACCAAAATAAAGTTGAAACGACAATTCGTGCCCCATACGTCATGCGCCCTCGCACCAGCGGATACGGAAAGCATTAATTATAACGAAATCTCAACCTCGCCTCACTGACCGACTACTGGCCAAGTATCGAAATAAATTGAAAAATTTACATCGATGCGGAGGCACCAAGAAATTCCATTTTACCGATGGAAGAAAAAACAGATTCGCATCTATCCGAGCAATCCAGGCTGAACTCTGCGAAGTTGGCTGTGCGCATGCCTATGCCGAAGTAGCCGAAGTATTCAAATTCCCTCGAGTCAATTTTTTTTATAAATCTCTTGTTCATCAACACGTTTGCCGTAGAAATATAATGGTGTTTTATCTTAATCAACGTATAAAGAAAAATAGAGAGTTCAATGTTTTATTATAGACTCTCCTGGCGGCCACAACAGAAATTGCCGTGCGAAAAGATTGCTATAGGCACTTGTTCGTGAGAAAAAGCGACGAGCGAGCTAATAAGCTTGTTCGATTTTAAAAGCAGATTAAAAGTTCAAGAATTAAATGGTAATTATTCACTTCCTAAAAGTTAATTCGAGCGCATTATTCCTTCCCTCCGGCCATCCTTACAGTGTGTAAAAAATAACGTCGTTACAAGCGCAATATGAGTCATATGTATGCATGAGTAAATCAGCTTTTGAAGGCTTCGAATTGAAGTTTGAACTTGATGGAAAAAGCTGAATCTCGAATATAAACGCGATGCAACTTGCTTCGTCTATTCAGACACTTTTCTTTTCAATATTTCAGCGCTCTAAAATTTCGTTATTTATTGAGAATCTCAATTTTTGAGTTTACCTTTATTCAAAGCTGGGAATTTCATTTTTATCGATAGTTTGGAAAATTCAGAAGAATTTATAGTGAAAATAGAAAATTCTCTTGCATGAAAAATGTTCCAAACGCTGAGAATTTGTTGCAAACGTCACTTTTTATTATTAATTTGGCAAATCCAGAAGAATTTGTAGCGAAAATATGAAATTTTCTCGCGTCAAAAAAGCAGATTTGAGATAATTTCGAGATCAGTATGAAATAACATTTTATTTAATGTTAAAAAACACACAAATGTCGTACACAATCAACGCAATCAGTGTGACCGATAAAGACCGACTGTCGTTTACGCTCTATCGTTCAATTGACAAGCGCGAATGCGATAAAATTTGCATACGAAAAACACGAACGTAAATAATTATCGAATGTTGCAATAATTTAAATAAATCTATGATTCTAAGGGCAATTTTTACATAAACCCTGAAACAACAACGTTTTCAAGTCTTTATAATGACGTACAAAGATTCATTGATTGCGGCGGGATGAATTAATATATAAACAATGATATGTAATGAGTAATATCGACAATTTGTTTTCTAGTGTCAAACCAAAAGATAAACGCGTTGACTTTTGCTTCGATAATCCAACTAAAACATCGAATGTTTTTATCAAACACAAACGTTATTAACATTAACTACTGCATTTGCATTTGGAAAGCTCATATAAAAATATACTCTCTGCCTCAAGCAGATTCAAGTTCTATGCATTATCAAGTTCCTTGTTTCTCCCTTTCGAAGCTAAGCAACATTGCGAGCTTTATTGCAACGAACATCGAATCGTTTCTGATATCTCGTAAGGTCAGTATGTCTCGCTGTTATCACATTCCGACGTGTCGTGACCGAAACCTGTCAAAGTACGAGAATCATTTTATTTTATCACGTAAAATAAATCAATCAGGAATTGAAATTCCCAGGGAAATTCATGAATTTTCTAAATATTCCAATCGTGAGAATCAAACTGAACAAATTTCGTCGATTGCTTGAACTTTCAAATCTCAAAAATACTCACATTCACAACTTTCGCAATACGCTCTCTCGACAGGTGATTTCTTTGGCGAGTTTTTCGTTGGCTCAGGCTGCTCATAGTCCTGAGCTTGACGCGAACAATCTTCGGTCTCGTGCAGATCGAATTGATCGCAGATATCGCAGAACATTCGGGGCGCTGTCATACGTTTGCTCAATGTAGTTCTGCGTGTCAAAAACCGAAAAAAATGAGTCAATTATAAAGTTCCTCAGCGACGTCCAGATCAATAATTAATGCCCATGGGAAAATGCATTTTTCTAGAATTTTGTGTTTTACGTCCCAAGCTTGATGTTTCGGATACTGGCACGAATTTTATGACTCTGAAGTTTGCAACGTTGAGATTTAACGAAAAACATTTTTTCTTTTGATTATTCATTGAATTTTTAGAATCGTGGCAATTTTTCGAGTCGATTGGGTTTTTTGGTCGCAAGAGAGAAGCGTTTTAGTGGCTGAACCAAATATTGAATAATAATTATTGGCTCTGCTGAAGAAATAACAGAATTTCGTTGCGTTCCAACGATGGAAACTTCAGGATCATCGAATTTTATCCGTTTTATTTACCACGAACCAGTTGAAACTTTGAGGTAAAAAAACAAAAGGAAACTGCTGGGGAAAAGTGGAATTTTGCAACACGTACCGACTGTAATCGTCCGCTTCACTGGCCGGTACGCCAAGCTGAAGAACTTCGATTTTGCAGGTGAGTGTTTCATTCTTTCTTTGCATATCGACGATCACGGAATTTAGAAAGTCGATCTGACCTTTGTACGTTTCATTATCAGCTAATAATTGTTCCAACTCGTTGTGATCAAGCTCATCAATTCGTTTTGCATTTGACTCCGATTGAGAAACAATATTTTCACTAGGATTGGCAGTTACTTCCATTAAATTATTTTTCTTATTCAATACCGAAGCGAGTTCCTTCAACGTTGATTTTAATGAATGAATTTGTGCCTGAAGCTCGTTACTTAATTCGCTTCGTTCCTTCATCTTCTCAGCAAAGCATTTTGCACTATTTTTCACTAATTCTTCGATTTTTTGCATCGAGCTTTCAGTCTCTTTCAGTCCCACCGATGCATTCGATTCAGCATTTTTATTCTTTTTCAAGGTTTTCACAAACTCGAGAAATCTTGCTCGCAACTCTTTGACCGCGATCTCACTTCCAGCCAACGATTCCATCGCCGTTTTGTCTTCGAAATCCGTGAGAAGATTTTCTTCCGAAGCAACCGATTGCAGAGAATTTCCTTTCGTTCCTCTGGTCGCTTCTTGCTCCAACGTCTCGTTGTTGAATTTTGTGTTTGCGGAATCAACATTTGCGCCATGTTTCTCTCTTTCTAAGACGTTCATAGCGGCTCCCAATTTTTCCAAGTCGGCCTTTTTTACAGTGATTGACATTTGCAGTTTTTTTTCTTCATCCAATAAGATCCCGAAATTTTTCTTCATCTTTTCTATCGACTTGCGCATTTCGACACCTTGTTTATCTAAATTTGGAATTTTTGAACTTTGACACTCTCCTTGAAGCAACGACATTCGCTTTTCTAAATCGTCACAGATTTTTGGGCCAGACTCCAAAGCTTCGTCGTCCGCGACACTCAGACCCTTGTCCATCCCTCTCAACGATTTTTCCGGCTTTTTTAGACCACTCGGGATCTTGGATTCCTGTTAATAATAATGAGCCGTACAAGATGACGAATAAACAATTATTGGAGGCAAATTTCAAAGAAATTAGCCAATTAAGAAATCGCTGATTTAATCGAACCAGAAAAAAAACAAAGTTTTAACTCACCAGTGTGTGTTTTTCGTGAGTTTTGACGTTCGTACTCGACTCTGTAAAAATAAAGATGGATTTGCGAATTTTGCGAAATGAACCGAATGTTTTTTTTTTTTTGCAGTTGATAAAATTTACCTTCGACGTTTTCCCCTCCTTGGCCAAGTGCCGAGCGCTTGTCTCGTCGGACACTCAATTCCCGAACAATCAGTTGGATATCGTCGGATTTTCTTTCGAGCAGTTGCACAATGTCCGCGATTTCGATGTCGTGATTCAACAAAGTTTTGTAATTATTTGCTATTTCGTTGATCCGGTCGGTAGTTTGCGCCTGCAACTGAGATTTTTCGGTTTCGAGTTCGACGAGGCGCGAGCGCGACGATTCTTCCATTTCGGCGAGTTTCTTGCGATGTTCTTCGACAAGAGAATTTTTCTCGATGCTTCTTTCTTCCTGGATTTTCTCAAGCGTTCCGCTCAGCCGTTCAATTTGCTCGACCAGTTGGCTGCTTTGTTTTTCTAGACTCTCGACCAAGTTTTGCCGCTGCTCGATTTCTTCCAGAAGTGATTTTTGCTCCTCAGTGTTTTTCTTTTTCATATTTTCCATCTCGTTTTGCTGTTGTTCGATTTTTTGGAGAAGCGATTTTTGTGAGTCTAGATTTTGACCCGTTTTTTGCTCGTTCAGTTGCTTCAGCTGCTCAATTTCAACGATCAACAATTTTTTCTCTTCGCTAGTTTCCTTCGTAAGGCTCTCGATCGTGTTTTCTTGCTGTTGAATTTGGTCAACGAGCGATTTTTTCTCCTCGCTACTTTCCTTTGACATATTTTCCATTTTTTTCTTCAACTCTTCAATTTCTTTGACGAGTGGCTCTTTTTCTTCACCAATTTGCTTCGTGGCGTTCTCCAACATTTTGCTCAGCTGTTCGATTTTTTGGAGCAGTGATTCTTGCTCCTCGTTCTTACGCTTCGTTACCAACTCGATTTCCTTCTTGCTCAGTTCGATTTGCTCCGCAAGAGTATTTTTTTCTTCGACACTTTCCTTCGTCGAAGTCTCAAACGTTTTTTGCAGCTCTTCGAGTTTTTCGGTCAGAGCTTTTTTCTCTTCGTTACTTTCTTTCGTTATATTCTCGTTGTTTTTCTTCAGCTCTTCAATTTGTGCGACCAGTGATTTTTTCTCTTCTGAATTATCTTGCGATATTTTGTGATTTGTGTTTTTCAGCTGTTCAATTTGTTCGACCAAGGATTTCGTCTCCTCGTTGCTTTGCTTCGATAAATTCTCGATCAAGGCTTGTCGCTGTTCAATCTGTTCGACGAGCGATTTTTTTTCACTGTCGCTCGTCGTCGCAGCTAATTTTATCGCCGTTTTCAGCTCCTCGATCTGCGCGACTAGTGATTTTTGCTCCTCGTCCTTTTGCCTTGTTTCATTCTCCATTTTCGTCTCTAGTTGCTGCATTTTTTCACTCAGCAATTTTCTCTCGTCTTCGATCTCTTTCGTTACGTTTTCTACGATTTTTTGTTTCTCGTTGATTTGCTCGACCAGGGATTCTTTCTCGTCGTTACTTTTCTTCGTTATGCTCTCGATCATTTCCTTCAGCTGCTCGATTTGGCTCTCGGACGCTTCTAAACTGACGTCATATTCTTTTTTTAGGTTTTCCATGAGCTTTTCTTTCTCCAGTAAATTCTGCTGCATCTCTTCGATACTCTGTTGCAAATTTTTTTGCGCTCCTCGCTGCGCTTCGGCGTCCGCCTCATATTTTTTAATGTTTGATTCGTAATCTTGAATTTTTGTTTCTTTTTCTTCCATCAACTTTTTCGACTCGAGCAGCTGTTTTTGGAGCATAATGTTTTCCGAGTTTTTAGTCTCGATGCTCTGCGTTGTTATCTTTTCTATCATCTCGTTCAGCTGCTGAATCTCGTTCTCATACCTTTTCCCATTAACCTCGTTTTCTCTTTGCAGTTTTTCAACGAATGCATTTTTTTCCGCGAGATCTCGTTCCAGCGCTTCAATCTTTTCGTGTAAACTTTTCTGGATCGCCGTTTGAGCAGCAACTTCCGTTTCGCTTTTTTCTAGTTTCCCTTTAAATTCTTCAATTTGTTTTTTATTCTCCTCGCTCATACGTTCAATCAACTGCTTTTCGAGAACTTGATATTCAGCAGTTTTCTGCTCTATGCTTTCCTTCGCCATTTTCTCTGTCATCGCTTTTTCCTGCTCTATTTTCTCGACCAGGGATTTCTTATCCGCCGTATTTTGCTCTTTTATTTTCTTAATTTCTTCTTTCAACTCTTCAATTTGTTTTTTGGAATTTTCTAAATCAACGTCGTAATCTTTTCGAAGCTTTTCTAAAAGCGTGTTTTTTCCCTCTAGATTTTGGTTCATCGCCTCGATACTATCTTGCAAATTTTTCTGCAATACCGACTGGTCCACGACCTCGGACTCGAAACTCTGAATCTTCGCCTCGCAATCTCCAATGTATTTTTCATGTTTTTCGATCAGTTTTTCACGTTCCAGCAATTTTTGCTCAAGAACATTGCCAGAATCTCTAGTCTCCAGAGTTTCTTTCTTCAGGCTTTCTACGACGTTTTGTTGCTGTTGAAGCTGCTCGGCGAGCGATTTTTCTTTCTCAGTATTTTCCTGCGTTATAGTTTCGATCCTACTTTTCAAATGTTCGATTTCTCGTTGGGATTCTTCCAAATTGAGCTCAAGTTCTTTTTGCAGTTTTTCGGTCAACGCAGATTTTTCCTGCAGATTTTTTTCCACCGCATTGAAAGTTTCTTGCAAATTTTTGTGGAATGACGTTTGAGCTGCAGCCTCTGATTCGTAGCTTTGAATTTTTGCCTCAAAATCTTGAATTTGCTTTTTCAATTGCTCGATCAGGTTGTCCCGTTCGAGTAATTGTTTTTCCACAACAATGTTGTCGGAATTTGTTTTCTCGTTATTTTCCTTTTTAATGGTTTCCATCATGGTGTTCAGTTGATCAATTTGGCCTTGAAACTCTTTTACCTCCTTTTCAGATTCTTTTCTTAATTTTTCTATCAGGCTATTTTTTTCCAACAGACTTTGTTGCGCGAGGTCAATTTTTTCTTGCAAATTTTTTTGTTCTACCGCTTGGTCTACGATCTCGGACTCGAAGTTCCGGATCCTTGCCTCAAATTCTTGTATTTTTTGCTCATACCGCTCGATTAGCTTGTCACGTTCGAGCACTTGTTTCTCGAGCATGCTATTGGCTTCTGTGTGCGTTTTCTCAATATCTGCAAAAACGTCACCGATTAAAGGATATTTTTGCGCAATTTTAATCGAGATTGTTTTCATAACCCACTTCGATTTTGTTAGGATAACCGCTCATATTTTTGTCGTGTTTCCTGGAGCATGTATGGAAACATTGAGATGCACTACGCTAACAATATATCATTCGTTATTAGTTTCTCAGAGTAATGTTGCAGGATAAGTAAAGTGTGAAGATGATGATGAAGTTTGTTTCTCTACAACGAACAACGAATCAATTAGAATTTTCTCTCAAACCTTGTAATTCTTGGCTTTTACTGTTTTCTCTCATTGACAATTCTGCACGAAGCTTGGCCAACTCGTCTCGAGCTTCCAGCAGCTTTGAATTGTCTTGCTCCAGTCGAATCACACGTTCTCGCTCTTCCATCAACTGCTTCTCTAAATCTTTCATCTTGTCCTCGTTCTGGGAGTTTATTACCTGGTGAAAAAAACAATCGACTTTATTGACAAAAATCAACTTTTCTTCGGTCGATGATTGTGCGATTTTTTCCGAAATTTCAGTTGAAAATGTGGATTCTTTTTGGAAATGGAAATCGTTACTGCGAAATTCGCCAAAACTGGACTTGGGAATTCTGATGATCCTGAATTTTCCATCGTTGGAATGCGACGAAATTCTGTTATTTCTTCAGCAGAGCCAATAATTATTATTCAATATTTGGTCCAGCCAATAAAACGATTCTCTCTTGCGACCAAAAAACTCAATCGACTCAAAAAATTGCCACGAATCTCAAAATTCAATAAATAATCAAGATAAAAATGTTTTTCGATAAATCTCAACGTTGCAAACTTCAGAGTCATTGAAAAAACGACTGCGGATCGCAAATCCTTTAATGGAACTGAATTCAACACTTCCGTAACGATTTTGTGTTGAGATCCTAAAAAAAGATCGATTTATTGTCCTGACCAAAAATTGAACAAGAATCTTGCAAACTGCAACATGGTAAACCTTTGTCCCGAAGTTCATGTAGGAAATGTCTCCAGACAAAGAATGATTCTGAACTTTCCATCGTTGGAATGCAACGAAATGCTGTTATTTCTACAGTAGAACCAATAATTATTATTCAATATTTGGTCCAGCCAATAAAACGATTCTCTCTTGCGACCAAAAAACTAAAATCGACTCAAAAAATTGCCACGATTTTCAAAATTCAATAAATAATCAATAGAAAAAATGTTTTTTGTTGAATCTCAACGTTGCAAACTTCGGAGTCATGGAATTCTGACTGAAATAAAAAAGTTCTCACCTGTATATCATCCATATTTATAGAACCCTCTTCAAAACGAAATAAAAGGTCCTCATTTTTTTGTTTTTCTTCATCGAGTTGTACTTTTAAGGAATTATTTTCGAGTAAAAATTGCGCTAGAGCTGTTTGAGTTTCTTGTATTTGTAGCTCCATCAGTTCCTTGTACTGTAGAAACGAGGGAAATCGTAAAAGTCAATATTACGGAATTTTAAGCTACGTTTCAATAAATGCAAAATTTGTTTGGGTTTACTTTGTCATAGTCTTCCTTCAAGGTTATGACATTTCTTTCAGCATTATCGGCCTGAGCGGCTACCCTTGAAATTCTCTGACGATCGAGCTCTCTTTCGTGTCTAAGCATTTCGATTTCTTGTTGTTTTTCTTTCAGCATTTCCTGACATCGGAAAAAAATGAAAAATTCAAAAAAATCGTAAAAAGCTCGAATTTCAAGTTTTTTTTTTTCCAGTGCCACAAAATTCGATTTTTGAAGTCGGATCAAAATGATTCAGCCAATAATTCGGGTTTTTCCCACTTTCCCCGATTTTCTATGGCCTCGAAAATCTTACCCTGGACCCGGGCGCCATTCCTCGAATCGCGCTGCTCCCTGCTGTGCTTATTCTACTGGATGTCGACTTGACAGACTCCCGCGAGCCGCTGAGTCTTCCTGGAGGAGTCGTCATGAGAGAACCGCCAGGTTTGTGAAGGATACAAGTCGAGCTCGTCCTCCGACTCGAAGGCGAACGACTGACTTTGTGCAACGGTGCAAAAAGGCCGTATTTGGGTCGACATTCGAAATACCTGCGATCGATTTTTGTCAAATTTTCATTTTTCACGAAATAAAGAAGATTGACAAAAAAAAACGTGAAAGACTTATTTTGAGACGAATGTTGAGCACCTTATCTCTTCAACCGATCCATCATTCTTGCCAACAGGTTCATCCAATTCCACGCCGCACCATTCCCCGCTCGCAAATTGCGTTGGTCCCATAAATCTCAAAACTCCTGCTTTACTGCCTTGACTCGAAGACACGATCACACGGTCACCGATCGTCACATCTTTTTGTGATACCGACGAAAGGCTCGTTACCGATGAATCTGCGTCAATCAAATAACGAGATTTTGACCGGTTCATTAAAAAAAAAAATCGAAATTCAAATTGAAATAAAACTAAAAGTTCTTGAATACGGATTATCATTTTGTAATTGACTTCGACATGCGTAACTTTTTTCTCGAAAAGTTGATAATTTAGAAGAAAAAATGTTAATTCACAAGAAAAATTGTTAAGTTTCGAGATAAATTGCTCATTTTTTAGGAAAAACTGTTAATTTCCAAGCATCACTGCCGATTCCTAAGGCAAAAAGTTCGATTTAGAGCAAAATTGTTCATTTTTTTGAATATTTTGGCCGCCAATACTTTTTAGAAGTGATTTTTATCGATAAAACTTGCTTACGAAGAGAAGTTGACATAGATTTGCTGAGATTTGTACGTGAGCCATAAACAGAGCTCGTAGGAGTTTTCTCGCCAGTTGGTAGCGTCGTTTCCGACAATGGTTGCCGCGTGAGTCTCGTAAGTCGAGAGAAAATGCCTCGTTTAGGTTCGCACTGAAAGTATCGCGAACCAGCCACCGAACCGTCATTCTTTCCTGCAAAGAATTCATGATTTTCAAAACTCTACGAATTTTCATATTTTTAATTAAAAATATTCCGCCTCACAGCATTTCACCCTTCGGTAAACGTTCGGAAACCTTTTTCTCGTCCAAATTTTGTCAAATTTTATATTTTTTTAAAATAATATTCGAAAAAAAAAAAAACAGAAATCGTTGCACGTTTTTATTTTAATTTATAACCCACCAATTGGTTCATCGAGTACAACGCCTGCCCAGTCTCCCGGAGCAAACTGCGTTTCACCGATGTAAGCGATGGAGCCAGGTTTTGTTCCGCCGACCCATACCCGATCGCCGATAATGAAGCTGTCCGTATCTTCGGTCAGCACCGTGCTCGAATCTGTCAAATATTGGACCAAATAAATTATTCAAAAAAATCCTTGGAGCCCATATTGAAATTCCAGAATTGGAGCCGGGTTGAAAAAATTCTTGGAAACTACGATAACTGAGGAGTAAGTTTAACGGCAGAAAATTCGATGAATGTGAAGTTTGCAATGCTGAAATTCAACAAAAAACATTTTTCTATTGATTATTTATTGAATTTTAAAAATCGTCGCAATTTTTTGAGTCGATTGAGTTTTTTGGTCGCAAGGGAGTTTTATTGGCCGGACCAAATATTCAATAATAATTGTTGGCTCGGCTGAAGAAATAACAGAATTTCGTTGCATTCCAACGATGCAAACTTCAGGATCATAAAATCTGATAAATTGCGAGTACTCACTCATCGCAGATGTGGGAGACAAAGGCGAGGGTGTCTGTTTTTGGGGAGCGGCTGAACATGGTCGACTGATCTTGGATGGTAACCTGAGCCTCGATGAACCGGAGTCTGACATCTCTGTGTATCCGTTACAGGCTTGTGTTCCTCGTAGCTCTGTAACGTGAGATCAAAAAATTGGAAAAACTCGCATGTGCGTCAATGACTAACGAATGTCTTGAATGTTGCCGCGTACTTGAAGAAATTGATCCGGTGACATTGAAAATTTCATTCTCATTAATGAGAATATTTTGGAGCTGAAAAAAATGAAGTTTTCACTCCTTTTTCTTCTAGAAATCAAAATATATTACGATCGTACGATATCGATCGCTCGATAGAAAAAAAATATGATTTTTCTTTCATTTGTGGAGTTTTTGAAATTGTTTAATTATTTTTTACACATCGAAGTTTTAAGTCTAGAGAAAAGTCTGCCTCGCGATTTTTGCCGCATACGATGATATAAATTTCAGGCTGTGCTGGAGAATAAATGAGAAGCTTTGTTGCAATGCAATGACGTAAAGTTCAACGGCATTCCGAAATGCCATAAAAATGCATTTCAACACTCTGTTTTTATGAATTAATTATCATATTTAACGATTTTTTAAATAGCTTGAAAAGCCGGAGGATCGAAGGAATTCGTGAACGTAAACATCGATCGTGGTTAGAAATTTATTGGTATTTTATTATCGTAGATCGTTTCATTCATCGGAAATAGAAATGAAGGGAAATTGGTTAGGAAGTTAGTTCACGGAGGTTACTTTGATTTTTTTCCATTGACGCAGTCAAATCGATTTGGAAAACAGTCTATATTCTGAATATCGTGCATTTTCGTATTCATACCTTGATGTACGACGATAATCCCTGTTTATAAATCACTTTTGTTATGACAAACAGTGAAAAACCATGAACTCGAAAAATTATCACTAATACACAAACGACCAAACACACGGCACAGCAAGTTCGATTGTACTATAGAAAAAAGGGGTATCAAACACATTTAATATAAAGAGAACTGAAGCTCATAACCGTCACGGTTTCATACTGTTTCTGCTCCAGATTCATCGGCGCAAGAACAGACACACGCGAAACATATATTTCTATCCGCATATCACAATCAAATTTATGTATTCATTACGTGGAATCGACACACACGTAATTTTCTTAAATAACACACACACACACCTGCGAAACAGCTGATCTCTGTCGGTAAAAGTTGTGTATGCAAATTTTCGCTAAAAGATCTCGCAGCAGTTTTTACATTTTATGAGATTCTTCCAGTGCCCTCGACGCGTTTTCGTTTTTCAATAGACTCAAAAATATTACTGCTCTAGTCTTGTTCGATTTATTTTGTTGCCACTAATATTAGAGTTCGCGGAAACAGTTACGATCTTTCTCGTGTCCTAAGGACGTCGCACTCGGTCGGTGTGTCATTACACACCTGCTCAAGTGCTCACATGGTCGCTGTTTTTTTGGCAATTCATCAAACGTTCTCAAATGTCGCCGCGAGGTCGAAATGTCGCAAAAAGAAAACAACAAAAAGCAGTGAAAAAAATATCGGAGCAGAAACGTAATAGTAAAAATTATTAGAATTATTAAAAATTTCGAGGTTCAAGCTGTTTTTATCTCATCTCTATTCGTGAGGAAAAAATCATAATAATAATAAAAAAGTACTGTACGAAACACAGCTGCGTGCTTCACGCGCCACTTTTCATGCAAATGCAGGGACACACGCATTGGAGTTGACATTTAATAATAACGAAGTGATAACAGTTTTACTTTTCCATACGGTGGATGCAGTTCGTTCAGAAAATTATGAAAATCCGAAAAAATTCGTGTGCAACCTCATAAGTGATATACGAATGATATAAACGGTGAGAAATTGAATGTTTTTTTTACGCCGTGAGTTACGCATTGGTTCGATCATAAACCTAACCTCACTCTCCAACTTTTTGTCAATTTTATTCCATTAGATCCTCGTTTTTCGAAATGAATCAATAATTCTTTCGATGCTTTCTCCACAGATCGATTTACAACCTTTTTAAAATGAAGCTCGTATCAAGAAACGTCGACAAATACGGGGAAGGGTAAGTCACGAAACTGAACACATGGTTTTCAAGCCTTTTTTCCATACATTATTCCGCAGTGCATTATAGCCATCATCGTTATTCGTATAAATATCGAAATTACACATCAGCTACATTTTAGAAAATCACATTTTCGAGAATATTAAAAAAAAAACGAATAAACGAATGATCCTGAATTTCCCATCGTTGGAATGCAACGAAATTCTGTTATTTCTTCAGCAGAGCCAATAATTATTATTGGATATTTGGTTCGGCCAATAAAACGATTCTCTCTGACGACCAAAAAAATCAATCGACTCGGAAAATTACCACGATTTGAAAAATTCAATAAATAATCAAGATAAAAATGTTTTTCGATAAATCTCAACGTTGCAAACTTCAGAGTCATTGCAAAAACGACTGCAGATCGCAAATCCTTTAATGGAATTGAATTCAACAGTTCCGTAACGATTTTGTGTTGAGATCCTAAAAAAAGATCGATTTATTGTCCTGACCAAAAATTGAACAAGAATCTTGCTAATTACAACATCGTAAACCTTTGTCCCGAAGTTCATGTAGGAAATGTCTCCAGACAAAGAATGATCCCGAAGTTTGCATCATTGGAATGCAACGAAATTCTGTTATTTCTTCAGTAGAGCCAATAATTATTATTCAATATTTGGTCCGACCAATAAAACGATTCTCTCTTGCGACCAAGAAACTCAATCGACTCAAAAAATTGCCACGATTTTCAAAATTCAATAAAAAATCAATAGAAAAAATGTTTTTCGTTGAATCTCAACGTTGCAAACTTCAGAGTCACATAAACAAATGCAATGAAAATCCTGGGAAATTGAATTTCAACTAAAAGTCTTACGTTGTTCCAGGACTGTGTCCCTTATCCCAGAAAACACAGAAGATATGTGGCATACGTATAATCTCATCAGCGAAGGGGATTGTGTTACTTGTTCCACAATAAGGTAAGTCGATTTTTAATTAATCGATCAATCACATCACAACGATGCCTGAATTTGTCTACTTTCCGATCGTCTCGTCTGTATCTAAAAAAATATTTGACGCATTTCAACGTTATGGGAAGGAAAAACATTCGCTACGATTAAATTCTGTTTTTTTTTTTTCATTTTCCAGAAAAGTACAAACAGAAACTTCTACGGGAAGTTCCAGCAGCACTCGAGTGAGAACGACGTTGACTATTCGGGTGGAAAATATAGATTTTGATACTCAGGCCTGCGTGCTGAGGCTACAAGGCAGAAATATAGAGGAGAACAAATATGTTAAGGTGAAAATTTCGAGCAAGTTTTTAAGGATTCCTAAAATTACTTTTTTCGATACTTAATTTCCTCTTAAACTAATTGATGAATATTTTCCTGAAGATGGGAGCGTATCATACGTTGGACGTGAAACAGAACCGTAAAGTCGTATTACGAAAACCAATTTGGGACTCTATAGCATTGGAACGTGTGGACACCGCCTGCGACCCAGCTCAGGTTCCATTTTAATTACGAATCATAAAATTTCGCCATTCTCGAAAGAGAAAATAGTAGAAAGAGAATAAGACAAAGTGAACTGACAAAATCGCAATATTTTCACCACTTTTTTGCGACCCAGCTCGCAGGTTCCTTTTTAATTACGCTCCGAGTCACGATTTTCTACTCTTTTTTAAAAAAAAATTCGAATTTATTGCATTAGGAATCGATTTTTCGATATTTTTGCGATCCACAAATTTTCACTATTTTTTTGCCATACGCCGATCTTCGTAGTCGAAAAAGCGATAATTATATAAGTTTTTTTCTACAGTTACGATATTTCATGAATTTCAGAACGCCGACGTAGCTGCAGTCGTGATGCAAGAAGGAATAGCACACGTTTGTCTGATAACGTCGAACTTGACTATAGTCCGAGCAAAAATTGATCAAGTCATACCACGAAAACGAAAGGGAGGAGTGTCCCAGCACGAAAAAGTATGGACGTTTTTTTTGCATTCACGTTAAATCTTGAGTGGAATTTCGTTGAATTTTTATCCACAAAATCGATTACAATGTCATAAAATTTAACAACAGGGTCTCAATCGCTTTTATGAGAATGTGGTACAAGCGATTCTTAGGCACGTGGATTTCGACATCGTTAAATGCATCATCGTCGCGAGTCCTGGTTTCGTGAAGGATCAATTCATGGCGTACATGATTCAAGAAGCAGTGAAGACGGATAACAAAGTCATTATGGAGAACAAGAGCAAATTTCTCCTGGTTCACGCGAGTTCGGGTTTCAAGCACTCCTTAAAAGGTTTTTCACGTTTTTTCGAAGAGTTTTTCACGGAAAATCGGAAAGCTGGGAGTCGAAATACTTTCGAAAAGCTGGGAAAGGAAAAATACTTTTCTTTCTCGTTCCATTTTCCGTACGAAACGATCGACCATTGATTCACGATAATTTCTGATGATCCTGAAGTTTGCATCGTTGGAATGCAGCGAAATTCCGTTATTTCTTCAGCAGAGCCAATAATTCTTATTGAATATTTGGTCCGGCCAATAAAACGATTCTCTCTTGCGACCAAAAAACTCAATCGACTCAAAAAATTGCTACGATTTCCAAAATTCAATAAATAATCAATAGAAAAAATGTTTTTTCGTTGAATCTCAACGTTGCAAACTTCAGAGTCATTAATTTCTGTTTTGCTCGTGTTTCAGAGGTTCTTGCAGACCCGGTGGTAATATCTCGGATTTCCGACACAAAAGCTGCAGGAGAGGTCAAAACTCTAGAAGCATTTTGTACCATTTTGCAAAAAGATCCTCTGCGTGCATTTTACGGCAAGAAACACGTCCAAATGGCAGCCGAAGCTCAGGCGATCGAAACTTTACTGATTTCTGACAAATTATTCAGGTGCGAAAATGTCTCTTTCCCTTGCAACAATATTTTCTCTTGTTACCTGCCAAATTTAGGCCAAGTTACGAATTTCTCAATAAACGAACGAACCGAACTTGCCAAGAAAATTGTTACGAGTCTCCGTCGATAAAAACGATTGAAAACTTTCTATTTTATCCGCTACAGATGTCAAGACGTTGCAATGCGGAAAGAATACGTCGAGTTGGTTGAAAGTGTGCGGAACGGAAGTGGAGACGTCAAGATATTTTCCAGTATGCACGTCTCCGGTGAACGTGAGTAATCTCTAAATTCAAGCCCTCAAACTAATCAGCGACAATTATTCCCAAAAACTATTAAAATCGATTTTTCCCGGCATAAAATGACAAAAAATCGTGTGAAAAAAACTCTGCACTCACCAACAACGAAAACCCGGAAAAATGGATATTTTTTTTCTGCATTTTGAAAATTAGATTTACTCGATATTGCATGAAAATTCGAGGCTTTAAATGCCGAAATTTGAAAATTGGTCCACAGAGCTGGATCAGCTAACGGGCGTCGCCGCAATTCTGCGTTTCCCGATGCCGGAACTGGACGACGAAAGCGAAGACGACGACGAGAACGATACGGAAAAAGACGATTGACACCGATCCAACGATACCGTAATTGATATCAAACTAATTTAATGTTAATGCGTCAGTGACTTGAAAAGAATCGGAATTTTCACGGAGAAAAAAAACAACACGATTTCTGAATAACTGACAACTTTTTATTCAACGTTATTTTGTTATGCGAAGCGACAGAAGGTCGATCTGCTTATTTGTCAGTCTTCCATGTCGCCGTGTCAAGCTTTCTGCTCTTCATTCTCATCAATTTCGCCATCACTTGTCAACAAACAACCGAGCAACGAGCGAGATAATTGTTATAAATGGAAACGTAACTCGATTTTCGAGTAATTACGTTTTTTACGAAAACAAAAAGAGTTTTCCTCGTATTTGATTTTCGCGAGCATGTTAATCGATTGGAAATATAAATAATGTTCAATTTTTCGATAAAATCCCAATATTTATACGCTTCGGAATCGAAGAAAGAAGAATCCTGTTTTACCATTTGTCGTCTTACCCTGCGATCGCAATTTTATGTCGAAAACTTGGAAATCGTGTGAAATTTGTATGAATCTTGAGTTTTCAAGCGACCACCCGCGAGTGCATTGAATTTTTTATCGATCTCACGTGACACACGAACGTTCATGACTCTCGAAATACTCCAAAAAATAAATAGGTGCCTGGCGCATAGTTAATCCGCGTGTAAATATCTCGGGCGATGGCTTCGTTCGCGCTCTTGCAATTTTTTGTCCAGCTTTCGCCAAGACTCAATAAACGACAAGCAAAAATCAACTGTCAAATAATTCTCAACGTACGTAACCCATTAATGAACCTCATCGAGTTCGCATCGTTCCGAGGCTCCGTAAGTTTTATAACCTCAAACCGTATAAGTTTAAAAAAATAAAAATATTTGAAATAAATAAAAAAATGATGAATTATTTTGCACCTTTTCGAAAAATCCTCAACTCCTCTAACAAAATAGACTCTCGCGAGTGATTCTGAAAAACATAATAAAATTTAGGGCGAAATTTGCCATTTTTATCGATTTTTGATCTAAATTAATTCCCTTTTTCAGCTTATGCAAAAATATGACGAGAAAATGATTTTTTTGTGGAAATTCGAAATGTGGGAATAATGAATAATTGGAAAAACACTCTGGCTTAATTTGTAAAGCATATTCTTAATCGTCACAATTGCGTTTTACATCGAAATATAATGTGAGCTGTTTGCAATGAAATGGAATTGGTGACGACTCTGAAGTTTGCAACGTTGAGATTCAAGGAAAAACATTTTTTCTATTGATTATTTATTCAATTTTGAAAATCGTAGCAATTTTTTGAGTCGATTGAGTTTTTTGATCGCAAGAGAGAATCGTTTTATTGGCCGGAGCAAATATTCAATAATAATTATTGGCTCTGCTGAAGAAATAACATAATTTCGTTGCATTTCAACGATGCAAACTTCAGGATCATAATTGTCGAGATGGTTGGATCAGCAGTTATACTTATCATATAAAGGTTGCAGTAATAAATATAATTTTTAAACATATATGATTAGTAAAAGATGTCCCGAGTGATCCAGAATGATAATAAATATACTTATGAATAATATGAAAGTAATAAAAATAATAAGACAAAGATTATGAGTGATCTCCGCTGAAGTAACTACTTTGCATCATGAACAATTTGTCAATGGGATTGTGAATGGCTACGTGCAAGCTCTGGGACAAGGAAGGGGCCTCTTGCGAGGATCCCCCATGAGAAAGCGAGCTGGCATGGTGACCATCGGGTGCTGCCCCGCTCTCACTGTCGCCAATATCGAAGCCAGCTTCGGTGCCATCCTGAGATAAATCACTGCTGCAAAAGCTTTCGCCCGAATTTCCTGGATAGGCATCTGCAAAAAAAATTAAATTGCTCATCAAGGGATGCGAATTTGAATTGCACACTGAAAATTCAATTTTGTCAAAAAACGTCGATATTTTGTTGAATACAGCAAACTAAATATTTTGGGATAATTTCAAAATTTTCGTTATTTCGACAATATTTTTCATTTGTAACGGAACTGTCAGCAAAATTTACGATTGCAAGGACAAAAATTCACTCTTCGAAAAGATTTTCTAGAATATTTTTTGCTGAAATGACAAAAGTTTCGTGATTTACGAAAAAAACGTTTAGTTTAACGTATCCAACAAAATATCGATCTTTTTCAACAAAATTTTCTTTTCAGTGCAATATTGGGTGATTTTAAGTGACCGAAAATCGGCTGTAATAATTTGGTGACACGATCCGCTGGGGCATTGCTGGGCTACAGATTATTATCATGGATCATTGGAGTCGAATGAGAATCAAGATAAAATAGACTTACCGTCGGGTGAGTACGGATTATTGGGGTCGAGAGGTTGGGTGGCCAAGGGAAAACTAGAAGTTTCAGCATCACGCATATTCAGGGCGTTCAAGTAATGACCTGCGAACGAGATGAGATGGCATTGATAACATGTCGATAACACAACCACGTGGTGATCTCAAACTTTCCACATTTCATAATAATGCCGAAACAATATTCATCACGATTTTCGACAAATGTCATTTTTCAACTTGATTTTTACGACTTTATCGTGCTTTTTTTAATTCGTTCATTATTTTTTCGTGCAAGCTTCTTTCTCGCTCGCAAGCCAGTGACTTTTCCTCAATTGAGCCCTTTTATTTTTCGAAATAACTTGATTTTTTCATGTTTGCCATTTTGCCCAGACCTCCGTTACGTAATTTCCAACGGAACTTTTTAACATTTATTTTGTTAACAGAAGTCAACATTTTTGAATAAATCATTAACAACGAACTATTTCACGCTTTATTTTGACGCGTATGTTACGCAGTTTTTGATAAATTATCATTCTGTTACCATGTTTGAATTGTGAATAGTCTTAACTATTTAAATTGTTGAGAAATGATTGGGATTTGTCAACAATTTTCTATAAATTGGTACACGGAGAAAACGGAGTCGTTTTGTTTAGTGAGAAATAAAATGTTTTGGGAAAACGTCCTATACGAAGGTTAAGAAGCAAAGGAATCGTAGCACTAATTGCAAAACAGCATAGTATTTTTCAATACTTGCAATTTTTCTTAGCATGAATTTTGAACAGTTCTATATGAATAAAAAACAGTAATACGCGCGATAATGAATTTTAGGTTTGTTTTCATGAACAATTTACTATGTCACATAAGAATTTAGTTTTGAGTGAGAATATCTCAAATTTTAAACGTCGACATAGTGAAATTCTATTATCCCAATATGAATATATATCGAACATGCGTGAAATTTTATCACACGTATTGTTTTGTTTACCATGACCATTGCGATTTTCTTTAATTGCTATGCTAAATTGTATTTAATCTGATGATCAGGTTTTACTATGCTGTTTAGAACGATTTGTCGCACTGCCATTCGAGATATTGCTGTAATTTCCGAATTGTCCTCAAAATACTATAATTTTCAACAATAAGTAACTGGATTCCTAGTATATTTCTTAATAATTTTCGACTTGGTTTTCTCCGTGTACTAAATGTTAATAAATCTGTCAAAATAACGTGGAACATTTTTGTTGTTAATGAATTATTAACAATTATTAAGGATTATTGATAATTGAGTGATTGAATGAAATCGTTGATAAAAGAAATGAAATTTAATTCTTACTGTGATCACTGTGTGGACTCTCCAGCCTTCGCTCCTCTTTTGCCTCCTTCTCGGTTCCCGGCTCCGTTTTGGCTTTTCTTTGCTGTTTTTTCATTTTTGCTCGTTGATTTTGGAACCAGACCTGCACCACCCGGACACTCAAGCCAGTTTCTTTTGCCAGTGCTTCTCTGACTTTCCGGCAAGGCTTTGGGGACAGTTCGAAGGATGCTTTGAACTGACGTCGCTGGGCCGAAGTCAGAATGGTTCGCGGTCGCTTCGGACCTCTCCGACCATCCCGGGGCCGACTCTCGTCCAGTATGTCATCGTCTGTGCATCGATAAAAACCGGTCATGAAGTTACTTCCGATCGTGAAACCTCAAAATCTCAAGCTTGAGTAATTCAATCGCAGAATCAACAAAATTGCAATATCCTAAAATTCCCTTTTCTTTCCTCTCATCAATCGGGCAATGCATCCTGCTGGACTCGATCGAACGAGCGTTGCCCAATTTCTTGGAAATCGCTCTGAGAGCCATCGAGCGACACTTGGGTTTCGGACAATCTACTAAAACGTCGCCGAATCTTTAAAATCGCCACCACAAATCGTTTCACTTCGAGTAAAATGTTACAGAACCCCCGAAAAAAAAATGTTTCACGAAAAATTTGTGGCACCCAATTTATTCTATAGAAAAACGTCGAGCAACAGAGAAACTCTCTACATTTTTTTTTTATATCATCGAATCATGACGACTGACAATAAGCAATTACGATTGACAGAAATCGTGATAGAAATTTAGGCGCGATAGTGTTTCCCTTTTGCACGCTAACCGATGCTCCAATTTTTCGATAAACCACCGGTTCATGTTTCTGTTCTACTCCCTAAGAGCTCCTTATTCTTTTGCCCTTACGTCTGAGCGCAACTGTTTTAAGCTCAAACCGTTTAACCGTTCGCCAGCCCATTTTTCGTGACGAAAATCGCTTCAAAACTGATAATAGATGGACAACGAATTTCCAGCCTGTTTGCGACGGGTCGCTGCTATTTCCGAGACTGTCTATTATAATTTGAGGTCAAAAAATTGTGCCCTCGAATTGTTTGTAGAGAAATTGATTACTTGGCCGCAAACTATTCTGTTTAATCATGTGACTAACAACTTGAATTTAAAGAATTTTCAATCGTCCCGTATGAATACTGCGTATAATGTTTAGTTGACCAACCTTTTGCACCCGAAAGGATTTTCCCGTCGACGAAATGCGCATAAGAGTTCTGGCCAGCCTTACATCTTTGCTTGTTTCCCAACGGTATTTCACTACCCTCTCCGTCCTCTCAGTGTCGTACAACGCCTCATTTTGGACTTTGCTCTATAGTTTAACAGGAAATGAGAGAAAAAAAACAGTAGCAACATACGACTTTTTTCGCTTATTTACTTCTCAAACATTATTTTTCGCTTCTAGTTTCATTTTTCGAGACAAATACGCCGTATAAATCTGAACTACGTTCCTTGCTTGGAATATTCGACAACTCGAGTAAAAGTGACTCAACAACGAAACGTTCATAACATTGATAAATTTATGGCGATTCGAGGCCCGGGCTTTCGCTTTATTTGCGAAAAATTCATTATCAAAATACTGCAGGAAATTCGTCGGGTTTTCCTGATGAATGCCAATTTTTCTAAACGTCCGATTTCCTACCTTTTCTGTCCAGCTCTGGAAATGCAGAGTTCCGCCTATTCTTGGATCTACGAAGATCTATGAAGATATACAACTTTACAGCTTTGTGGGAAAATAACTTGAGGAAATTACTGAGCAACAATGCACGTGCTCAAACTGGGAGTGTCAAAATATTTCCTGGAGGGAATACTGGTTTTTTATTTTGCAAAACTTATCGGAAGAAATGCGGAACAGTTTTCTTCCCGCAGATTCTTTCGAACGAACACAGGGGATCTTGGATGCAAATTGCACGAGCGCATGATTCGTAACCGATGAGCTTTCAGTCGGAAATGCCCGAAAAAAATATCGAATTATAAAAGCAGCAACTGTTTCCTTTGTGTAGGTGGAATTTCGCCATAGAAATTCTTCAATTCCTATAAAAACGATGTTGGATTCATAACTTCGCATGAAAAGTCAGGGAAAGTCAAGAAAAACCTGATGACAGCGGAAGGAAGGCCAAGATTTCTAACTGTATTTAAAGTTGCCAAGTTTCTGTTTCGTTTTCTCTCGTGAAAACAAACTTTTCAAGTCCGCTCGGTCAAACGATGTCAAAAAATTGATGTGTCCTTGAAATTTCATGTCCCTATGCAGGTCAAACGGTTTGAGCTTGGTGCTCATTGGTGGCTAACCATTCGGGAGATTTCGTTTGTAGTAATTTTGAGTAAATAAAAATTGTACTGACCTTGAGAGCTGTTGAGGAAGAGATCGTGTTCGTAATCTCTTCTGCAAATTGGTTGGCCCTGCCGTAAGATGAAGTGAGCTCCTCGTGGTAAAGTTTGGCCACAAATACAACAGGCGAAACAGATGACGTGAAAAACTAAACGTTCGACTCTCATGACTAAATCGGTACAACTTATTTTTTCACCGCAACGTGCACATTTAGCTCGGAATATTCGATCATAATCCGACCGACAGTACAACTTGAGGTCGCGTGTGAAACAAGAATGTGACAAAAGGCGTCCGCACTCTGCACAAGCAACGCAGTCCTCGTGATAATTTCTTTCCGAGACCCTCATTATCCAACGATCCGAAATTCCATGACCACATCCCGCGCAAATTGTTTCCAATGCACCGCACTCAGTTTTCACTGTTGCAGTTGGATCTGCAAGGAAAAACGCACACTCCATCAGGCCACGTGACAATCCTCGTCAAATTTTTGCACGCAACAAAATAATCGGCCAGATTTCGTCGTCAATATTTCACAATTACGACAAATCATAACTCAAATCATAAAATATCATCAAATGCATTTTTTCATTAATTCACCTCGCGATTGCTAATAAATTGCGTTCTCGCCTCATTCGGATTCATTATCATTTTTATCAAAATTGAATTATTCCAGTATAAATTCATTTCCTCGAATAATATCACAACCAAATGATGACGAGTTGAGTTTCTAGTTTGTTTTCATTTCTACGTGCACTGCTGCTCCTGGAATCGCTTTGATGGTCATCGATTTCTAGATTACTCGGATAAAAGTATTCGCCGTCGCTAGGCAGATTTTTCGATATGACCAAGTTACGCTTGACTAGCTCTGCGTCTTCCCAATATCCGAACAAAGAATATTATGATTTTATCTCTTAATTGAAACTCGTTAATTACCCAAATAATCATTTTTCCCAAAATCGTTGAGAAAATCTTTGTTTTTCAGCAAACAAGTTTGATTTGTCAAATTTTGGAATGACTCTGAAGTTTGCAACGTTGAGATTCAACGAAAAACATTTTTTCTATTGATTATTCATTGAATTTCGAAAATCGTGCCAATTTTTTGAGTCGATTGAGTTTTTTGGTCGCAAGAGAGACCAAAAACAACAGACCAAAACAAAAATGTTTGGTCCGGCCGTTTTATTGGCCGGACCAAATATTCAATAATAATTATTGGTTCTGCTGAAGAAATAACATAATTTCGTTGCATTCCAACGATGCAAACTTCAGGATCATAATTTTGGAAAATGCACGCGGTCGTTTGCAGCTTCTCGGATTCAGTTGCTAATAAATCAGGAAAGTCTTCGATTTATCGAGACATTTTTCGAGTCCGTATAGTGAATAAAGTTATTCGGAGACTTCAGAGTTTCTCGAAATAAGAAAATTCCATTCGAATAATTGCAAACAAACAATTTTATTATTGATTCAGCCAATTCGAAAGAAATCTTCAAAAATTTGTATAGAAACACACGGTACGATTTCTAATCGGAGTAAATCGAATGTTAAATTTATTCTAAAGTGCGAGCGAAAAACTTGACTCGTGACTTTTAACTTTTCTCCTCAAGACGCATGGCGTCGGGACGGCGTTTTCCGCACACAACATTTACACATTCCAGAAACTTGTTCAAGAAGCTTGTACTCGCCGTGTCGCAATTTTTCTAACCGGCGCAGCTCAATTTTTTCTCGAATATCATCAAAATTGTGCATCAAAAGATTTTCAAACATTTCGAAAATGATGAAAAGAAAAAATGGCCAATTTAGTACAAGTTTTTTGGTTTTGGAACCCGAAAAAATTGCTCAACATCTATTGCACGGGATTCGCTTCTCGGTTTCTGGTGTTTTGTGATTATTTAAATTCTTCTGTTTCTTAATTCTGGAGCTTATCCCTCTGTAATCCCACATTCGCGGTACATTCTACTCCACGACGTATCCAGGGTATCAAAACACAAAAACCTCTAATTAGCCTTGAGGAAAAAGAGCGAGGTCACAAATCCCGGAAGGTGAATTTAGTCAGAAAGCACAATGAGGGATGCTGCAATGAAAAGAAATCATTTGACCCCCGGAGCAGCAGAGGGATCATCAAAAGCGCCCCGCGAGACTTTGCGCACTAAGGTAAAGAGAAAATTGAATGGTTCGGGGAACCTGCGATTCTGAACAATAAGTTCATCGTTCCTGAAGCAACGGAAAACCAAAATTTAGCCATTTCTCAGTGGGTCAGAATCGGTAGCATCAAATTTGATCAAATTTTTCGTGTCATTGACTGAGAAACCCTGAAGAAGAATGAATTTCATTTCTGGATTGATCGGAAGGAGAAAAAAGACGGAATGACCCGACTGGCGACCGAATGCTTATGGGAGTGCAGTCTATAATAATTACCGGTATGATCATTGACGATGGCTGCTGGACGAAATTGACTCGAGGATGTTGAGCCAATGCCAGGTGCTCCATCTTGATGATTAAGAGTAGAGGTAGCAGCCAAAGAAGATGGATAGAATTCTATCATTTCGTGAAGCGTAGTGTTGAATCGTTTAGTCTAGCTACAAAGAAGTAATCGCTGGGTGTCTTATTGGTCACAATGAAAAACGTCCACCCTGTAATTACTTTGGGTAAATAATGGAATCCATCACCACATTAGTAACCGGAAGACGCGTCACTCGAACGAGTAAAAAGTCAAAAGAACACGCATTCACTTGAATTAATCACTGATATGGGAATCAACTTTAATATTTATGCGAATTAAATCACTATAACGAATAAAAACAACGAGAAGGAAAGGCAGACGAATCACGCTCGAAACTGATCTTATTTTGACAGATCTAGGCAGTGCATGTACGTTCAGGGGTTACCCTTACCCACTATTCCATCTTCGTAAGTAGGAACCTCTTTGCTGAGCCTGAAATGGGCGTTCCTTTGGACCAACACCCCCATCATAGAGCCTGCAAAATTCTATTGGTCCTCTGAAGAAACGCCCCCACCTCAAATCGTCTGCCATGTGGGGTAGCTTTGACGCTCCTCAAAGCAGGTAGCTTCAATCGATACAATGGTTTCCACGGCAATATGTATATATATGTCTCTTTCCCTCCGAGTAATAATCAACGTCACTCTATTTTTTCAACCTAGTTGATGTAATTTTTTAGCGATAAATTTCACATTCCAACCGTAACACGTGCATATGTTTGTTTTATTCAAATCCCATTTCACAGGTGAATTTTCATACCGCAATTTACTTTGCTTTTTCAAATATGGACCCGACCATTCTTCATTTTTTCGTCGTTTATCGACGAGCCTCATTTAATATAACGAATTAATCCAAATCCTCGCGCTTTTTTTTTTTTAACAAAACGAAATCGATCCCGAGTTTGAATTTCTCAAAATCTGGGTTTTCGGCAAAATTTAACAGAACGAAACTGCAAAGTGTTTCTCTTTGTGTCCGGAATAATTATTATAGCAACCGAGTAGTGTGAACGTAAAAAAACGTCATTTTGTGTACCGCACGCGGAAATGATGAATTGTTCGCCGAAACTTTTTGTATTCGTAATTAATAAGATTTTATAACATTCCATTCGAGTTTTCCCACGATTTTCAATTAATTCGCCGAGTTATTTAAAACGAACTTTACGCGAGGTCGTACCAACGTGTCGAAATCGTGTCGACCATTTACGCGTGTTCGCACCCATTTGAAAAGTTGCACTGCACAAACCAAATTTTTGGGTGAAGTTTCCGAAAAACAGCCTCGTTGATTTGAGTTCTCGCATTCATTCCTCGAACTTTATTCTGTAATGTTTGTTCCTGTTTTTCTTGGCTTCTTGTTCGAAATTTCCATCTATAAATATTTTTACTCATGCTGATCTGTAATCTTCGCGAGGAGAAAGGTCTCCGACCGAAAAAATCCAGATTTTCGAATTGGGGAGTAAAGCAAAAACCGACTTTGTGATCGTTTTATTTTTCGTTTTGATTGAACGACCCAAAGACGGAGAAAAAACAATAAAGTTTTCGATGCCACGAACAAAAAAAACGAAAAATTTCGTGATCGGAATTTCAAACGTTCAATATCTTGTTAAAATTGCGAACGATCGTAATTCTGTTGATGCAATGGAATTTGCAAAAGTTCATAAAAAAAAAGTGTCCGCGAGTTCGTTTTTTGACGATTTCGGATTTGTATTGAAATTCGTATGCGGACAAATTCCATTCGGTGCGTGCAAAGGATTGATTTCAAATTTGTGAAAAATTCCAATGCGTTTATTTTTAGATGAATGAATTTTATTATTCGAAATCTTGCCAACGTCAAACATTCGATGAAATTCCCCGTTCATTTGCTTGTGACTAAACGTTTTAATTTTTATTGACATGTGTCACGTGAAAGCCACGGCGATTTTCGGTAGAAAAAGCCATGGCTTTAAAAATTTGTCGTAACAAAATTTACGGAGTGATAAAAAAAAAAATTGCATCGCGAGTCCATGAGGGTAAAAGAACGTGCGGCGTGCGTTGGAATTTCAAGGGTAATTAACCCGCGTCAATTATTTAAGCAACGTTCTCGATCCGTTCGAAATATCAAACAAATCGTCATCGAAGTTGTTTCCGAATACTCCAAATGCTTTTTATGAAAATTTGCAAACAGAAATCAAACATCGAAAGCGACGAGAAAAATTAAAAGGACACACAACGAATTGTAAAAAAATGTTTCTGTCACTGCTCCGGCGCGAGGTTTCTAGATTTACGTTTCTTAAGATGTTCGAGCAGATCGCATGGGTGTGGTCTTATCAAAAGTTCATATCGACCCACTATCACGAGTGTACCTAACGCTCACGAACAATGGCGACAGCCGTATATATCGAAAGACTCATTTCAAGATTCCTCATTTCTTTTTCCCTCATTTTGACAATTCTGCACCCCATAAAATCAATTTTTACACAAAAATTTACTTTATTTATAAACTGCGATTCGAAATTCTCAAAAATTCTCAACCTGCTCATGAAAAAAATTGAAAAATATGTAGAAACATTAGATAGAAATTTGAAAAAATCACCGAACGAATTTTCATTAATTTTTCATAAGCAATGAAAATTAAAAAAAAAAAAAATTGTGTCGAAACAGAATAAAATTGGCGACCGCTCTTGAACGAACAAGTTTTCAAAACATTTTATGAATCGTCCCCTTTGAAAAAACTGACCTCACAGAATATTTTTGCGCATTTTTTGCGATCACTTTAAAAACAGTTTCCTCGGGATTAGCAGTGGCTTTGAAACTTTGTGTAAAGTCGACGATTTGTCAGAATGGAACTCGTTGTAGAGTTCCGTCAAAGTTTTTCTCATCGCCCGCACCCATGCGTGATATTTCCCATCATTTTCAAACCGGCGGCAACTCAATGTCAAATCTATATAACGCTCATGTTCTCCATTTCTCGTACAACCAACTTTTTCCGTCCGGGTTCATGAAATATAGCGGAAAAAATTTGTACACTGAGAATAAATACGAAAACAAACCGAAAGGCACTGCGAATGCGATTTCGCACAGGAGCTAAAATATGTTATCGGAAACGTTAGGCCCTGGCGATAAAAATAAGCTCATTTCTGGTTATAAATTCGAATTTCAATAATTTCCATATTTTTCAAAATTAGATGGTCAAATCCGTAAAAATAAAATTCATAAAAGCTCTTACTGTTGACCTTTTGCATATGAACATTCGGACGTCAGGCCCTGGCGATAAAAATAAGTTCATTCGTAGTTATAAATTCGAATTTCAAACGTTTTCATATTTTTCAAAATTAGATGGACAAATCAGTAAAAATAAAATTCACAAAAGCTCTTACTGTTGACCTTTTGCATATGAACATCGGGCGTCAGGCCCCGGCGATAAAAAATAAATCGGAATGAAAATTCTTTGAAATTTTTCAAAATTGGATGAAGAAAAAATCAGTGAAACCGAAAAATAGATAAAAGCGTTATCTTTTTTCCTTTTCGTTGACAAAGTTTATCAAAAAAGTCTGATATTTTTCAAAATTAGAAGGAAAAATCACTTAAAAAACAAAACATACGAAGCATCACATGTTTTTTTCTCTTTTTTAACCATTTGCATAGTCGCTTCTCCAACAAACAGAACTATCAACGCGTAGCCCTTCACTCTTGTCCTTAAAAACGTTGAAAAGCTAAAGTGATGAATTTCCTAATTTCAATAGCAATAAAACGTGCACGTTTCATTAATTAATTTTTTCCCTTCTTCTGGAGAATCATTCTCGAGCGGTATGAAACGTTAAAGTTCCATTTTTACAACGGTAGCATCTCGCAGTCCGAATTTCAGCCAAGAAATAGCTCAAAATCCTCGTCAATGCCAGTGAAAGCCACAAAATTTTGTAGCATTCGATGTTTTCTCCGGCAAATTTGATTTTTTCCCAAATTTTCGAAATGCTTGCCGAAGTATCGAACAAAGTTCGTGCCCAGATTCGAAAGCATCGATAAACGGAGAGATGGAAGGGAACGTCAAGAAAATGGAGCGATTGATTCGTATTTTTCTCTTCACCATCAGGACGTTTCATCGCAACCTCTACGCAAATATGCGATCGCGTGTGAGGTCGTAAAAGTTTGGGAAAAAACAATAATCGAGTATGATTCTCAATCTTTTGGAAAACGCCGATCCTGACACAACATTCCGATGTGGCAAAAATCAACAGTTTCCACACTCGCTGTATTTGGAACGTCGTAATTTACGTCCATAATCATTAGAGCCGTCAGAATAGTTTCTTGTAAAGCAACGTGTTACTTTTGTTGTCTAGCTTTTGAATTGTATTGTATAGATTGGAAAGGCAAGTGTTGACTTGACTGTTGCAAAAAATCAATACGCACCGTTTGAAGAGATTGAAAAAGCTTGTGAATGTTGGATCATTCACCTGTATAAGACTCCTCTATCACTGCAGGGGGGCAATTTCATTGTTCATGTCTTGTGTCATGGGTGTTTGCCAAATAGAACCCTAGACTCGTGCTCCCTTTTTTTTCTTCATGGTGTACACGGCCGACCCCTCGATGATGCGGCTAGTTGGGCATCAAACCTTTATATTTTGTACGGTGCTTATGCAGAGGGGTTCTTGGAGTTGGGAGCAACAACGATGCAAAGAATGTTGGGGGATACACGTGCAACGACTATGTCCCCTATGGGGTCCCCCATATCTTCCTCCCCCGACCTATTAACTCAGACGTGGCATGGACCATATTTTCACGAGAATCAATAGTCCGTAGATTTATAACCCCTCCTAGTTTTATAAAACGATTTAGCAACACCGACCACAACCAGTAATTCGCTTCATGTCCGAATGTCCACGCGATAAATGATCCTCGTTCTCATTATTTGCCAAATGACTCGTTACCGAGTGTGAAAATCCACATCGACGTAGCAACAAAAACAATTATCGCGGAGTTTCAGCTAAAATCCAAAAATACATCGATTAATCCTTCTGAGTCGCGGAGCAAATCTTACGTTCGTGTGTTTCTCTCACACTTTTCTGGAATTTCGTTTTTTAAAAGAAATCAGAAGGACACTTGAGCCATTTGTCAAGCAATCCCCACCATAAAAATCCATAAAACATGAGGCTCGATGGTTCAAAAAAATTATCGAAAACATGATTTATAAATCGAACTCTTGGGCAAAAGTGTTATGACTCTGAAGTTTGCATCGTTGAAATGCAACGAAATTCATTTTCATCTTTAACAAAAATAATTATTCAAATGCAGAATGTAATTAGGATGATAAAATGATCAATTTTTGCGATTAAAAAAGCATATCAGCTCGAAAAATCCGGATCACATTGAAAATTAAACGAATCTTCAATAAAATTAAATATTTTTCGATGCATTCCACCGTTGCAAACTTCAGGATCATAAAGTGTTTGCAGTGTTTGCAAAATGACCGAAGTGTCTCTAAAAACAGTAGAAGAAATGCCAAAGTCCAGAAAACAATGTTTTTTTTTTCTTTTCAAATGGATCATGCATCCAGCTTCTTCATCAGTTTTTGGTCCAGATTGTTAGCAACGAGAATCGGCGGGAAATGATAAAATCTCACGAGTTTTGGCTTTTGGTCGCAGTGTATCAAAGAGCCATTTTTGTTTATATCTCAATGCCAATAAGAGGAGTGAATGAGATGTACAAGATTCATATGTATTTTATGGACAGAGCTTTTCACTTTTGGTCTCTCGTCGATGTGTGGTTTTAGGCGGACACGTGATCATGCGCCTCCATTCAATCGAAAGTCACGATAAGCCCCGTCACGTGCCTTTCTGTTTATATAAATTTTTCTGTGTACCGTTGGACCGTTTGGTCTAGACTAGTCCAACAAAAGATATTTGAGTATCTGCCCAGTGATTCACGGATCGCACCCTATGAGAAAAAGGAGCTTTGGTACTCCGTACTCGTGAATTCATTGGGGGAGATAGTTTATTGCCTATTGCTTACTTCTCTCCAATGATCTTCAAACGTTCTCATATATACATTAAAGCTATCCGCCGAGTATCCGTGTGAAGTCGCGAAACTTTCGGGCTTCGGGATTCTCTAACGTTCTCGCTAACTGTTTTCACCCTTGACGCGAAACAAACGTTCCCCTTGATCTCTCCCAAAGAGAAACACGTACGTTTTCCGGTATTTTTTTCCTCTGCAACGATCAAGACCTCGAATCGCCCTTCGGCAATGACGATATTGCGAAGAAATTAAAAAATAAATTCCGAGCCTCCAATTCGCGGCAGAACTTTGTTCATTTTTTCTCTGCTTTTTGATGCAATCACAACGATTCAGGCTGCAGATCATTCAGGTTATTGCTGCCGTTCCTCGTAGACGTGCTAGTAATCCTAACGATTTCGTTAATATATTCTCTAGCCTGGAACGGATCGCCCATCATACATTAGGGTCGCGGTATTAGTATCAATTTATTCCGTGTTAACGCTCCGGGCACGTGACTCCTTCGCCTTAAAACCTACCGAATTCGTGCAGAGCAACGCTGTACGTGGAAAACACAGATGAAAAGATATTCTCATCGGGGTCTCGCATTTGCAACTTTCCTCAAAATCCTCCCAAATATATTGACGTTTCAATTGATGTTTTTGCGATCGTCGCGAAATCGAGCTTCGTAAATTAGAATTTTCTGCAGACTAAATTAAGAAAAATAATTATTAACGATGCAGAGGAAATTCTTAGCGTCTCGTTGCATAATTTTCGCTGCACTCGTCTGTCGGATTGGGTGTGTTGTTTTTTTTTGTATTTAAGGAAGTTACGCAGCTACCGAGCTAGTCATAAAAAGATTTGACTAAATTTGACTTTAGTAGTAATCGATCTTCCAATGTCACATTTCGTTGACTTGCTATTATATCTGTCAAATTTCAAATTTCGCGCACATTTAACCTCGAATACGTGCCGTTGCTATATTTTAGGAAGAGCCGAAAAATAAAATCCACTGCAAGTGCTTTTTATAGTTTTTATCATTCCCGTTACAAGTCAGCTTTGAATGTTTTTAAGCGTGGTGAATTATTATGAGGATTTAATCTCTCTGATGTTTAATTTTTATTTCAATCTATCCATCAATTACGGAGATATGAAGAATAATGTGCGGCCTATTCCGTGACTTCCCATAAGAGACCATGTTAAATTGGTTGTCAAGGCTTATCAAATATTTACAAATATCTCGCGTAAAAACCCACCCCAGCTCACAAAAATTGGTATACGAGTTATTTTTACATCATTATCTAACTTTCTGCCAATTTTACGATTTTTTTATCAATTAATTTTATTTTCTGCGTAACTTCCTTAAATGACCTTGAAAAAATTGGATTCTATGATTGTTCTTGAAAATTGCAATATGCAATTGCAAATTGCAAAGTCGTTGGACTTTGCGAGCCGAGGAAAATGTCACTCGGTGGCATTTTATTCCGTGTTATCGCTCCTTAGAATCAAGTAATATTGAAAAAAATCGTGTACGGTGAACTTTAGTCAAAGATTCGTAACACTTGAGCGTTTGCTTGGGTTGATAGTGTCGGATTTTGTAATCGTTCCGCATAATCGGATTGAAACGTGCTTGGAACGATGTCGACCCTCTCACAGGGCAACCAAAAGTCACATGAGGGGTTGAACAATTATTTCAAGCTTCTATTTTATGATAGGCTGAGCAAGATATAGGGTGGAAAGACTGAGACAAGGGACAGCTGTTGCATGGCACCGGCTGCTCAGACAATATCTCGGCTCGATTTCGAGCCTGACGGTCATCTTTTTTTTTTTCTTCCCGATCTCAGCCTTTTACGCCTACTCCGCATTTCTTTGAGTAATAAGACGGCCAATACAAAAATACCGAAAACACCAAAGTCACTGTCTCCGAAATTCTTCCAAATTGGACTTCCAAGTGGTTCGGATCATTTTTATCACAGTAAAATAAACAAAACGACAATAAATTGTGGGGTTGAAAATGAAATTTTTCGTCATTTTGCTAAACCCTGAGAAATTGTTTGAAAATCATGAATTTTCATATTTCATTGAAATTCCACAAATTTTGCATATTTTGCGGATCTACCGAAATTTTTGCACGTCACATTTTTCGTGTGTCGTTGCCTCGGTTCGCGAATGCGCCTCTGGCTCGCCTGCAGGATCACCAGCACGCCCCTAGATCTCGTAATTTCCAGGTGGGCGGAAGCGACCGCGTCGTAAAAATATAGCAACAAGAACAGAGGTCGAGTTGAAACTTTGTGCAACCAAATGAAAATTTTCATATCTGACTTGTTTTTTTTTTTTTCGTTTGCCAAAATATTCATCAAATCATTATCGTGAAAAGAGATTACGTGATGATGAAAATCTGAAAAGAACGTGCAGTTTTTTGCACATTTTCTACAGTTGAATTGGAGAATTAATGGCTGCGATTATTCGGATCTCCGACCGCCACTGCTCGAGCACTCTCGCTATGAATTATTTTAAAAAATATTTTAATTCAAGGGTCGTTTCGTTTCCATATGGACCAAAGTGTTCTCTTTTGGCCGCAGTTTTACACTCCAGTTCGCGGTCACGCCTCACTAAGTACTCGCGTCGATTTATATTAACTTTGGATCAAGATCCTTCATTTCTTTATCACTTATAATTGTTGTTAATGATTAATAATTGATCGTGGATCATCGACCTTCATTTTTGGGCTCAAAAGACAAAAGCATCTGCAAAGGTCCGGCTTGTCTCTTTCCTGGATCATAAAAAAGACACAAAGTCGCAGAACTCCTTAATATGCATTAAATATTTTCAAGAAATTCTTAATGAATAATTGCTTCTGAAAAAAAAAAGCAAGTACGCAAATTTCCGGAGAAATGATTTTTCTTCGGTAAGGAGCCACGCGGAATTCTTCCGCCCTTGGAAACATTGAAAATTGTTTTAATAACTGCAATCTCAATGTTTCGCTACCAAAAATAATGCAATAAAGAGTGCACGAGTCTCCTCGAGAAGCTGCGCACAAAATATTCATCACGAGACTTTACTTTCGTTATTTTCTCAGAGTAATAAAGAATGTTACGTCTCGCGTAATAAAAACATTAAGCTCCGTATCCGTGCGGTACGTCGGCCCAGAGTAAAAGCAGTTCCACTTGCACGTGGTCCTTGTCGTGAAAAACTATCGCAATGGTCTGTCGGCGAGAACCAACTCGTGCTCGTCTTTTGTTACAACTTTTTTTAAATCAATTTACTACAAAAAAAATAAAGAAAAGAAAAATGGTCAGGCAATTATTAAAAACTACCAAGTTAAAATTTTAACTTGGCAAATATCGTTCAAATTTCCACGGAGGTTTATTTTGCAAGTTATATTTTGATTATCCAACAATTGTCCAGATCTGGCGACCCTTTCAGACACCTTTTTGTTGATTAACGTGAACGTTGGTTAGAAAATATGTGGAGAACTTTCCAAACGAAAAAAGTCAAAATTCTTTAGCATTTTTGTAAGTCTCAAACAACAATTTGAAAACTGTGGAAATGCCTGCATATAAGAAAACAAAAAATCCTTTTACTTTTCAAAAAAAATAAAAAATCGAAATAGAATTTATTTCCGATTTCCGTTTGAAAAAATTCAAAAAACTCCGAAACATTTTTGCAGGACTGAGTGAGATCAATCAGCCAACAAGGGAAGAGTTTATTTTACATCAATTTCTTGGCACCCATAGGAACATAAATGGTCCCTATGGGAAAGCACTTAGCGTCCCGCTCGTGTGTTCATGCATTATTAACCACTAATTGTGTGTGTCGATCTTTTTTTTCGATTTTATCAAGGGACAACCGTGACTGGTTTGAAATGAGACTGAGCCAAGATTTTTTCGACCACCAATAATACCAAACTGATTTTTTTTCTATTTTTCAAAAAACGGTTCTTCAGTTTAGAAAACTTTCACTTTCAACATTTTTTCACCCATTTCGTCTTGATCACCGATGCATGATATACTTTTCTGCCTCCGTCGTGCTTAACCGATGTGGTAGGGGTAGTTTTATTAAAACTCACGTCAATAGCCGAGGAGAAACGCAGGGGAGAACTCTCCGATGGGGTGAGGTTTACGCTTTATATAGCTCAGTCCCGAGGATAGAATCCCTTTATGCGAAGAGACCATGGAGGATGAATCTTCCCTGCTCCGTGAATAAAAAAAGTGCCAATGTGTGAGTTGGATGTGGGAGTAATAATAGGCTGCCTTGCATAATCCGGCTTAGTCCGACTAAATAAAACAAAAAAAATCAACCTTCTCGTCAACAAAACTTGGAAAGCTCATTTTTTTAGTAGAATTTTTCGAAAATTCAAATGCAACTGCATTTTCTGTGGAAAAATGCCCTGAAATGATAAACGAGATATAATTTTGAATTTTCACGCAGATCGAAATGAAAATGACTCGAAAAATTGGTTTCAATGAAAATTACAAAATTCAAAGCTCCGGAGTGAAAGAAATTTCGTTCCTTCATTATCGATCTTTATTTGTTGTATATTTTTGATAACTTTTGAGTTTTTACGCAGATGGAGATGAAAATGACTCGAAAAATTGGTTTCACTGAAATTTACAAAATTCGAAACTCCAGAGTAAAAGAAATTTCGTTCCTCCATTATCGATCTTTATTTATTGTATATTTTTGATAACTTTTGAGTTTTTACGCGGATCGAGATGAAAATGACTCTAAAAATTGGTTTCACTGGAAATTACAAAATTAAAAGCTCCAGAGTAAAAGAAATTTCGTTCCTTCATTATCGATCTTTATTTATTGTATATTTTTGATAACTTTTGAGTTTTTACGCAGATGGAGATGAAAATGACTCGAAAAATTGGTTTCACTGAAATTTACAAAATTCGAAACTACAGAGTAAAAGAAATTTCGTTCCTTCATTATCGATCTTTATTGATTGTATATTTTTGATAACTTTTGAGTTTTTACGCGGATCGAGATGAAAATGACTCGAAAAATTGGTTTCACTGAAATTTACAAAATTCGAAACTACAGAGTAAAAGAAATTTCGTTCCTTCATTATCGATCTTTATTGATTGTATATTTTTGATAACTTTTGAGTTTTTACGCGGATCGAGATGAAAATGACTCTAAAAATTGGTTTCACTGAAAAATACAAAATTCGAAGCTCCAGAGTAAAAGAAATTTCGTTCCTTCATTATCGATCTTTATTGATTGTATATTTTTGATAACTTTTGAGTTTTTACGCGGATCGAGATGAAAATGACTCTAAAAATTGGTTTTGCTGAAAATGTAAAAAATGCAAAGCTCCAGAGTGAACCGAAGGGAAGGGTTTTACGTATAAAGGGAGTTTAGCCGCGTGGGGCGTCTTCTCATGTGCTTACCGGCAGGCGCCAATATATCTATCTATTATCCGAGTCACCACTACACTGTGAGCGCCCCGTCAAGCTGGGATATTAAACTCTGTGTATTGGTCGACGGCTTCTGTGGCTACGGCTGTGCTTGCCCTTGTTTGTACTCGATGCCATAGCAAACGGATTCACACATGCACGTACTCTTTATATACGCGACGATCCTTGATCCGATACATAACAAGAAAAAAAATAGAGACCATTGAGCTTTCGATGCTCAATGTGGATTTTAACGTCAACCGTATTCATGATCCTGAAGTTTCCATCGTTGGAATGCAACGAAATTCTGTTATTTCTTCAGCAGAGCCAATAATTATTATTCAATATTTGCTCCGGCCAATAAAACGATCCTCTCTTGCGATCAAAAAACTCAATCGACTCAAAAAATTGCCACGATTTTCAAAATTCAATAAATAATCAATAGAAAAAATGTTTTTCGTTGAAACGCCATTTTTCGCTGCTAAACGAACAATTAAACCCAAAAATTTATGATTTTTTCATACATTTTTGGGTTGGGAGACCGCTGTGCCGTTGACTGGCTGGTCCATGAATCGTTGGGCAAAACATAGTGCGTGGGGCCGTTTTTTCCACACTTTCCCTTGGCCCAGCGTGTCCTGCACCAGAGAAGTCGCACGGGATGTAAAGAACGATTGTAAAGAGCACAAAGTAACGGAATTTTCTGCAAAACTGCCCCAAGGCAAACGGCCAATCTTTTTTTCAACACGATGAAATGGAATCATGAACTCTTGGCTCGCTGAAACAAGAGATTGCAAGATTTTCATCGATAAGAAGGAAACAATTGGTTGAAAAAGAGTTTATTGAAATTACGTACAACTTCAAGTATTTGTATGACAAAAACTTTGCTTAGCCGAGTACTTCACCTCTAAGCAACTTTCCCGTTTGCCTAGCTGTGCACTTAACATAAATTATCGAATGTATGGATCTCAGCTGAACTGAGAAAAAGGGTTTTATTTTCTTTTTTCAATTATCTCTCGTTTCTAACTCCTCGTCATAGGCTGCCATTACTTTTTCCATTATTTCCCACAATTTGTCGCGCGTCAGGTCCTGGCAAAATACCTGCAAAGTACAAATTTCGTTGAATCGACAGTTTATGGGCTTCAATTTATTTTTTGACGAAAACGAAAATTCAATTGCAAACATTCGGCAACAGAAAATTTTTGCGGTCGAAACGACCCAGTATGTACTCGAAGGGTTGAAATTTTAATTGAACGGATTACAGATTTTTTAAGCTTGCCGAAAGGTTTTTGATACCAACGGCCGGCAATCGTGAATACGACTCGAGAAATTCTAACAAAAATTGGCATTGAAATTATTTTGGAAGAGTGAAAAAAGGAATGGGGTGGAAAAACTCACGTTGAACCACGGCTGCTGATCACACTCGTCCATCAGAGGTACAACAACTCCGTATATTTGCAGAGCCAAATTAATGCAGGCTATGGCAACTAGATTCGGTGGATAATCGAGAACCGCTGCGGAGTGATGGAAATCTTGCAGCAATGCCATACTCGTCTTTGTCACGGGATATTTGTTCCATTCTTCGTCTCCGAACCAAGCTTGCAGCGACCGCAAATAATGCAGAATATACTAATAAACAAGAAAAATCGTCAACGACATTATTTCGACCGCGTGGTGAACTTCGTGCATACCGAAGTTGCATGACTCTGAAGTTTGCAACGTTGAGATTCAACGAAAAACAATTTTTCTATTGATTATTTATTGAATTTTGAAAATCATGCCAATTTTTCGTGTCGATTGAGATTTTTGGTCGCACGAGAGTCGCACGTTTTATTGGCCGGACCAAAAAATGAATAATAATTACGAACTCTGCTAAAGAAATAACAGAATTTCGTTGCATTCCAACGATGAAAACTTCAGGATCATGAAGTTGCCAACGTCGAGGTTCAACGAAAAATACTTTTTCTGTACAGTGTTTGCTCAATTTTGAAAACCAACACAATTTTCGACCGCGATCATGAATACCGAAGCTCCCAACGTTGAGGTTCAACGAAAAATACTTTTTCTATACAGTGTTTGCTCAATTTTAAACACCAACACAATTTGCCATTGAATACTAAAAAAAATGTCGTTTCATTGCCGTGCAATTTCGGAAACTGCAACGTAAACACGAAAATGGAAGCTGATTTTTTAAATAAATATCAAAAAAGCAATTATCCTGAAATTTGCATCGTTGGAATGCAACGAAATTCTGTTATTTCTGCAGCAGAGCCAATAATTATTATTGAATATTTGGTCCGGCTAATAAAACGATTCTCTCTTGCGACCGAAAAACTCAATCGACTCAAAAAATTGCCACGATTTTCAAAATTCAATAAATAATTAATAGAAAAAATGTTTTCGTTGAATCTCAATGTTGCAAACTTCAGAGTCATAAAAAAACACTCAAATTTGACTCTGTTTACCTTGTGCGGATGGGTCGGCGTCACTTGGAACTTGAGCATCCTCATTATGAGAAGTTCCGCTTGAACGATACCATCGCGAATGCTCCAGTACTGATCGCCCAATTCGAGAGGTTGAGAGCCCCGCTGAAGAGTGCTGGTCGTCACGTTCATTACATCGCGTATCTTTAAAACGTCGTCCTTAACTTTGCCGGCGAGGTAGAGGCAAGTTGACGCTATGAGCTGAATTTTCAAATATGTTCAAATAAGTTTCAAAAATTGCGATGTGGGAATCTGTACAAACGGGCGATATACGTGGGGAATGAATTTTTTACTCACGTAGCAATCGTAGCCTTGTGCGGTCGCTTCTTTGAGAAATCGGTGATACAAAGTAGTTGCTGTAGAAATCGTCAAAGGATGTGCGTCGAGCTTAAGCCCTAAAAACCCCAGAAACGTAATTTGTTGTTAATTTTGACTCGAAGAATATCGAAAAATCATAATTTAATCGAGTCACGGAAGAACGGTCAAGATTTTTGTTAAACGTACCGCACTCGAAAATAAATCTGGAGACTGTGAACGGATCATTGGCGGCTGTATAGTCGATCGTTATACTCTTTTGTAAGGTGCTGCGTTTTTCACGTTGCAGGGCAAGGACGTCGATTACGTCTTTCATTTTCGAGCTGTAAGATAATTATAAAGAAAGTTGGAACGATTCAGTTTTCATGTGACGAGATGAGAGACGCATAGAATTCGGATAAACGATTGTTTGCCTGCGTGACAGTATCTAAAGAAGTTATTTGTTTCGAAGTTGGGAATGGTAATTTTCATTCGTGCTGGTAAATCTAAACATACGACAAAGTTGACTAAAAAATATTTCGAGTTAGATTAAATAAGAATGGTGATTAAGGTTTAACCTCAAAGTTTCTGTCGGCGTTGGTTCCGAAGGATTCATTGTACGTATTCACTACTCTTAGAGTAGTGCAAATTGGGATTATCAAATTCCTTTTATATTTTCGTCACTTTGTTGTATTTTTATTGAATAAATTCAATAAAAAAGCACACTTACAATTCCCCGATCGTTCACGTTCACAGAGTGCTTTTCATACGTAAATTTTGTTTACTATTCTCTCGAATGTTACCGCTCCGAGATTGCTGCCCGGCGGTGCCGGCACGCGGTGCGTCGCTGCTCCAATGGTAAGTGGGTCTAGCTCGCGATAAAAAGCTCGCACACGCAGCTATAGACACGTTGCGAAGGACGTAGAGGGCAGATTTTCGGGAAAACATGATGCATGAATATAAATAACAAAACATTGATTCGAACTATGGGATTCGAGTGTTTCCAATCAGATGTATATTTATATTATGTGTATTTAGTAAATTTATAAAAACACGCAATAACTCGTGTTGATACCGACCAAAAAGAGGATTTTAATCTCCTGTACAAATGGATAAGTTGCGAGTACAAGTGCAAACATTAATTTTTCACCAGAGATGCAACAATTGGAAAAATAGTTATAAATATTTAATCCATCATAGAGGTTATGTGGACGATGATAAAAAAAGTGTTAAGCCGAAACAATCGATGGGTTTCCGAAAATATTGGATGTCGCGGTATATGAATTACATAAAAAATTATCAAACGACATTGGAAAAGAATTTTCCAAAACCGATGCACGTGTACAGAGTCTTCAGTATTGGATCGAAAGATTTTTTTTTGGATTTACGAAAATATCTCTCGGTTAGAAAAATTCATAGAACAGGTGGATTGAAATCTTTGGCTCGCGAGGAATTACAATTATGGCACACGTTCCCCAACGATCTAGTCAAAATATCGCCGCTCCTCATAGTCTCGGCTATTCCATTCACAAATTACATCATTTTTCCAATGGCGTATTTATTTCCTCGAGTCTTGTTGACTTCGCACTTTTGGTCCCTGGAACAACGTCTTACTTTCATGTTGCACTATCATAAAAAACGATTGAAGCATAACAAACCTTTGCTTCGCTGCGTGCAAAGCAAACTTGAAAATATCAAAAAGCCTTCGCTAAAAATCAAGTGGAGCGGCATCGTCGCTTGTCTCGGTAGCGGAACGCACCCGAGACCTTCCGAAATCGTATCGTGCATTCAGTTGTTTTCCGGGCCACCGTACTCCATGGAGTCATTAACGAGGAAACACGTGGTACAGTAAATTCTCATTTATCTCTTAAAAATCAACGCTTCGCGGTCCCAAAGGCTTTGCAGCCTAAAAATTGGTGCCGAGAGGATCGGAAACCGATAAATGGCAAAATTCTCCTCGGAATTTTGAACCGAATGAAAAAATAGACACGCTTCTTCGTCCAACTCGTTTCAAAGTGAAAAAAGCGAGAAAATATGAAAAATTGTGATCAATGCTGCAAATTTCAAAATCCTTTTGATTCAACTGCCTGCAGTGGGGCCCCAAGGCTCTCGCAATACGAACGGAGCATTTCGCAAAGTCCAAGAATCAATAAGAATCGTGCTGCTCCATTTTTATTACAGAAAGAGCTGCTGGCGATACATGGGATGAGTAAGTGGACGCCACGGCGGAGACAGAGGCTTTACGAAAGGGGAATCTTAATCCTAGCGATGGATAACTCTATAAAGAGAGAAGGAGGTCCTAGCAAGCTGCCGAACGAGGCGATACGTTGGGTATGTTAAAAAACATGATTATTTCCTGCCGCTTAAATCTCGCGTATTCGGAGAGATAAAAATCTGAAAAAAAATTCTGGAATACTCTCCATTGATTTTACTACGAGTTTTCATAGTTTTTATAGCCTTTGCATTTGTTTCATTTTCAAACAAAACGATTGAAATAAAGATTATCGATAAAAAAGTTGTCTCTTGGGTCTAAAAGACCCATATGATCCGGGGAGGATTAACACTGCGGACAATGAAGTTTGCATCGTTGGAATGCAACGGAATTCTGTTATTTCTTCAGCAGAGCCAATAATTATTATTCAATATTTGCTCCGGCCAATAAAACGATTCTCTCTTGCAACCAAAAAACTCAATTGACACAAAAAATTGCCACGAAGTTCAAAATTCAATAAATAATCAATAGAAAAAATGATTTCCTTGAATCTCAACGTTGCAAACTTCAGTCATCTCCGGACAATGATTTCTTAATGACTCTAAAGCGCTTCCTCAAATCGTGTGAATTTAATATTTCAGGCACTATCATTCCGGGGTGTTAATCCAGCGAATATGCCACGAGAAAGTATGCAAGATTGGCTAGAGAACTGGTTACAAATCTCGGCACAAGTGGACGAGACGAGTATATCTCTCCTATTACATAGTCCAATTTTATTAGCGTACAATTATCCCACAAATTGGACGCTTTTGTACCATTAAAAGTGCTTTTAATCAATAAATTAAATCACGTATTTTTACGCAAGATTAAAACGTGGCTCAGGCTAAACTGGTTACTCACGAATTTCGATGCTTCCGCGGATCGGTTAGTCTAGCATATTTTGGATGCTTGAACGCCATCCCGCTCCGGTACTTTATAGCGAGAACAATTCACAACTTTTAGTCCACAAACGAGCCCTAATACTAAATTTCTAAAAAATTCTGATGCAAATTTGTCAATTTTAATAAAAAAAACAAAAGTCCATCCGGTCCAGTTTGAAATCGACGATTGAGATTTTGCCACAACTTGAAGCAAACGAACTATTTTTGAAATATCCTGCCCAGGGAGCTGTTAGAAAAAAATTATCGAAAAACTCTAGTGAAGAAAAAAAAACTTGCTAATTTGCTGAATTTTGCGAAATTTTCCGCGAGATGAAATTCAATCAAATTTTGTTTCATAAAATTCTATGAAGAACCGATTTTTTATTGCCAGAACGCTTGAAAATTGTTGGAAAGAAATGAAAGCTCTATTAAGCAACGCGACGTTGAGTTCATTGACACGGAATGTCCCATACAAAGCATATTCATCGATCAAACGATCGTAGCAACCGAAACAGGGCTCTGGTTAAGATGATAATGACAGTTTGAGTCGCGATGATTCGTTGAGAGCCAAAACTCACGTGATTGGTTGTTTTAATGACAGATTGGTGGGCGGATAGTTCGATCCGAATAGCGTGGCAATTTTTATGTGAACATTTACCGGACGAATGAAAATATCAGGAAAATATAATTTGTAATGCTTCACCGTCGAAGTGACTCGTCGAAAAAAACAGCCGACCGAATCCGGGCCAACAGTTCGTTGCAAATCCGACCAACGACATCGGAACGAACTCGCCGGGAACTCTTACGCGGAGCTATAGCCGCGTTTCACCATCGAACCAACGTCAACATTATAGAGCACGGCGTTGACTTGACTCCGAAATTTTTAATCGACCCATTTTATCCACCGATCGAAGAAAAACAATTAACCGCCCTCGACAATATTGGCTCGAGCCAAAATGGAAGCACGTCCCAACTCACTGTCATCTCTCCGGGTAATAATGACACAATCCGGTCCAGTTCTCTCAGCCTCGTTAAATCTTCGTCCATGCATACTAATGTTTTACCTTCCGCCGAAACGATGCACAGCATCTTATCCGCTCGAGGAGGCGGCGACGGATCTCAACAAGAATTTGACGAAGATCAAGCTCCCTCTCAATTCTGTTTGTCAAGGTAAACGCAAATGCCCCGTTTCCGTTTTCATCCACCGAGACAATCCAAACTCAAAAATTAACATTGCGCAACGGAAACAAGGGATGACCTTGAAAATGAGTCAATTTTTACTAAGCAGAACTTGAATTCTCATGAAAACAAAGTCCCATTTCTTCTATATGTAAATAAAAAGCGTCATTGAATTTTCATAAAAATTTGCATTCCACTGAATGAAAATCTCTCAACATTCGAGCTCATCCCCCGTTTTTATTCCGCAACGGTAATTTTTTATTTTTTATTTACTCAATCGGATGGACATTGTTCCAAATCGATGGACGTGATTTTTGAAATTCCCTTCAGGCATTAGAAACGTTCGCCACGAGAACTGCAAGTTTTGCTCTTTGCATTTTACTCTTTACTTTTTTTCATTCGTCCATTTTCCTGGCCGAAAAATTCATAAACGCGAATTGAAATGAAATTGTTTTTTTTACAAGTTCCGTTTGTATTTCGGGCCTCGTACGTTATTGTTTTTCAATAAAAACTGATGAATCGATCGAAAAATGTAGATACGACTCGAGCATCTTCTACATGAAAGGAGAACATGGAATGATCACCATAAAAGAGACTGAGACGTTTTTCCTCTTCGAGATGCCTCAGCTGACAGCCGATCTACAAACCCCGGAAGGTTTGATGGTCCAGGAAGCCAATGAACGGTACAAGTACATCACTGTCGGTGGCGGCTCCAACAGAAAACTAATCAACGCTGAAACACAGACCCCACGAACGCATACTAAGCCCAGAGCCACTTACGTTGGTCCTGATAAACGTCACAATCGCGGAACCTTCGTAAACAATTGGGTGATGCACGACACTTACGAGAATCTTGAATCTGCCGTTGATGAGAAGGAACGGAACGTTCGGTCGATCAATTCTGTAGCTCAAACCATCGCTGCCCAGGTACTTTTTTTGTAATATTCACAAGGAATCTCCTAAAATACTAGAAAAAAAAAACAAAATTCGAAACGTTCAAAATATCAAAATTGTAACGTTTTTTTCTCCTTTCTCCCAATTGGTGGTCAAAATTTTCCTGCTCGTGCGATTTCACGTGAAATGCACGCGACGATTAAAACGAAATTGCAACATTTACAGATTCGTCACAAGAAATTACTGCACAACGAATTGTTTGAGAGAGGCGCGAGTCTGGAGGATGATTTGATAAGAATTTTCAACAAAGTATCTTTCTGCGATGCGGTTCGAGTGATGGAGCGAATAATAGCGAGCAATTTGTACATAATTCCTCAGAAAAGGTTCAAGAACTTGATAAAGATGGATCCTTGTAGATTGGATCTGGAGTTCACGTATTCGTTGGACCTCCTGTGGACTCATTCGTGTTGCTTGACTCAAGGCAGGAAAGTGAGTTGCCTCAAGTGGAACCCAGTGAATTCGGATCTGCTGGCTGCTGGCTATGGAACTTCGAAGTCGGAAAAGGATGGTCTGATGCTGATTTGGTGCACGAAGAATCCGCGCCAGCCCGACAGAATCTATCGGTTCGCTTGTCCCGTGTCGGGAGCCGATTGGAGCAAAAAAAAGCCGAATCAATTGGCAATCGGGTTTTACGATGGTTCGGTGATCGTCATCGACGTCAGTAAAAAAGATTTGGTCGCCTTGAGAAAAAGCTCTCGCCTTACGTCGCCCTCGTACTCGCCGCATTGGCAGGTTCAGTGGTGGCTCGAGGACGAACAATACGATCACCAAGAGCACATTTACACGAGCAACCAGGACGGCAGAATAATGTGCTATCGGACTGGCGAAGATTTCACATCCTCGGAAATCATGAGGATCCCTCGAATCGAAAGCCAAATTGGAGGAATCAAGCGAACCAGCGAATGTAATTTGTACAACATTCCGATCAGCCGAAACCCTGGAGCCGTTTTGCTCCAGAGACATCCGAACCAAGGCCCCATTTATTTCGTGGGAACGGACGAAGGCTGCATCCACCGTTGCTCAACGAATTATCTGCATCAACACATCGACAGCTTCTTGGCCCACAACGGGCCCGTTTATTCTTTCGCATTCTCGCCGTTTTGTTCTAAAATCTTTCTCACCTGTGGAGCTGATTGGTGCACGAGGATTTGGGTCGATGGGATCATCGAACCTCTTGTCACACTTTCCACGCACATTGCTTGCGTTCGTGGCGCTACGTGGTGCCCCATCAACTCCACCGTCCTTGCCACCATCGTCAACAACGAAATATGCATCTGGGACATAAAACGAAAAATTTACAGACCTTCCTCAATCACCGCTGCCACCAGCAGTCACGTCTTCGTTTCCATCCATTTTACTCGCAATGGTAAACAGCTCGTCGCTGCTGATACCAATGGCGACATCCATGTCTACACCCTCGAAGGAATGCCCTTTCCTCCACTCGACCAAACAGCTCTGCTCGTCAAATCCATCGAAAAAGCTCTTGTCACCAAACCTGGTCTTTTAAGAAAATTAAAAAAAATTGGTCATCCTTTTTAATTCGGCTACTTTTGTTTTCTTTTTACTTCACTCGAAATTCATCCTTTGAAAATTATTCTTCGAGCTGGAGCTCGAACTCCGAATACATGATTTTATGCTGAAATTTTCTTGGCTGGAAATTTAAGTGCCTTAACGAACAGTCAAGTCTGGACCAAATTTAAAATACTTACAATGATCCTGAAGTTTGCATCGTTGGAATGCAACGAAATTCTGTTATTTCTTCAGCAGAGCCAATAATTATTATTCAATATTTGCTCCGGCCAATAAAACTATTTTCTCTTGCGACCAAAAAACTCAATCGACTCAAAAAATTGCCACGATTTTTAAAATTCAATAAATAATCAATAGAAAAAATGTTTTTCCTTGAATCTCAACGTTGCAAACTTCAGAGTCATATACGTTTCTTCCGTGGACCAAAATAAGCATCGTTTTTGCAAAAATAAAGATACGATACGTCAATGTTGTTTTTTTTTTGTCGAGATTCTGAAAAATGCTTGAATTATTACCGTCGAGAATGTACTGAATTTTTCATAGTACACCAGAGAATATCAGCGCACGCTAAAGCGCGCGTACAGGGTTTTATTTGCGAAATTCTCTCTGCGTGTACTCGTGAAGATTCCTGGTCTATTGCCTTCCCGTGTGCACGGACCGGAACGATTTGAAAAACGTTTTGTTTTTCGATCGGTGGCGGAATTGTCAAGTCGGAGGGTCAATGTTGTAATTTGGGCGCAGCAACGCAAATTGCTCCAGTGTATGCGCTAGTTTTCGATAAAAAATTCAAGTGTAAATAGATTTGACACTCATACTCACTCTCTATCTTGTTCTCTTTTGCGCTGTGCTCCCCGCGACGCGTAAAGTAATTGGTACGCTTATTATCTAATGTATTTCTATGTCATTCGACACATCAAGTTGGGAGCGAGAGATACGCTTTGATGAGATAACGAGTTCCAAAGCTGCGAAACGCTAGAAATACATTTCCCCTCGTCCCAGTGATTTCGTATGATCCTGAAGTTTCGATCGTTGAAATCCAACGAAATTCTGTTACTTCTTCAGCAGAGCCAATAATTATTATTGAATATTTGGTCCGGCCAAAAAACCGATTCTCTCTTGCGACCAAAAAACTCAATCGACTCAAAAAATTGCCAAGATTTTTAAAATTCAATAAATAATCAATAGAAAAAATGTTTTTCGTTGAATCTCAACGTTGCAAACTTTAGAGTCATTGATTTCGTTCAGTGGATAAGAAAAGTGTAGAACGCAATAAATCGCGAAATTAGTTGAATCTCTTAGATCAAAACATGCAAGTTAATGAATCAGTGTCTAGATTCAAAATTTCTCGTTCCTTCGAAAACAAAATTGGATGAAAAAAACAAATGACGAAAAATAAAAGTCCCTTGAGATTTCAATACTTCGATTACTCGCCGAATTTTATGGAAATCTGGCAAAAAGTTCACTCGAATTGGATGCCAAAACGTTAAATGACCTCATCGCTGAAATTGGACTCGAAAAAATAGATTTTGAGTGAAATTTTGAGTTTTTTGCATAAGAGAAAATTGGGAAATTGAGGGAAAAAATTCTGGCGGATTATTTTTTCAGGAAAAAGGTTTTTCATGCCGGTCGCAACTTTTTCATTAACTCCAACAATGGAAATGACAATAAATTTGAGACAAGGTGATTCTTTCTCAAAACAATTTTATTACGTAGAAATTTGAGCTACAAGGAGATCGTAAAACTACTCTTAAACAGAAATGCGACGATCCAGCAACGATGAATAACATTTTACCTTTTTTTTCTGTTTTTCCGCTACGATAGTAGTATATTTAGTGTTAAAAAATAATTCGCGTGTCTTTTGATTGTGGAAGAGAAGCAGATTCGTGGCTGGCTCTGGGGCGCGAAGGAAGATTAACGACTGGAATTGGTATTTGCTTTTTACAGACTTCGTATTAACGAGAACAAAAGAGTTTGATGAACAGCGTAATTAGCAATGGAGAACAATGATTTCTTAACAGGAGCCGGAAATGCAAAACGGCGAATTCATTGTCCGATTTGTTTTGAGAAATTGATCGAACGAAAACTGGCCACGATTTTTAAGGAGAAGGTACAAAACCTGGGAAAGACAAAATCGTCGGTAGAAAAATTTTCGACTGTGCGTAGACGTCTAAAAAAGTAGATTTCGAAGAAAAAAAAAAGTCAAATTTACGAAATACAAATCTTGAGTTGACTCTTTGCATGGATTTCGAATCTCGGCACTCTGTGAATTTTGAGTTATCTCGTCGATCGCATCAATTCGATGTGGTGCACGTTAAAACAGGCGTTTCGTTAATTTCTAACGATTCTTAAAGTTTTTTTTTACATAAATTCAAAGTGTTCATCGTGGTAGCTCCAAAACGTGATTCGTGCGAACGAGAATTTTTCAAAGTTGAGGTGACGAATCTACTTTGTTTTTTTTCAACTTTGAGTCTGAGTGACAATTGTGTGAACCGCGACACGCTTAAGGGAAGAAACAAAATGCCATATCAATTGTAAATCTCTTGTTCGTTTGTTCGGCTTACAATTGGCCACAGTCGGAAATTATTATCTTCTTGGAGGTTTTGCCACTCTGATCGCCCATGGCTTCCAGCTGAAAAACAATTCCCCATTACTTTTCACTTCCTTTCTTACTTTACGTCATTTTCATGGGATTTATTTCTATCAAGGGATTTCCCGGGTCGGCTGAGTGGGATTAATTTTTGGGGAAAGTTTGATCAGATTTTCGAAACGGAACCATCTGAGCTAGAAAAGTTGTACGGGTCAATTTGACCCAGTGTGTACACGAGGGCTATTTTGCAATTTTTTCCAAGGATTCGCGATAAATGAGTGATGAAAATTTTTTTTTTACCTTTCTGACGACGTCCATTCCCTCGACAACCTTGCCAAAAACGACGTGTTTGTCGTCCAGCCAGCTGGTCTTGGCGCAGGTTATGAAAAATTGACTTCCGTTGGTTTTTGGTCCTGCGTTTGCCATGGACAGTAAACCGGGCTCCGTGTGCTTCAGTTTGAAGTTTTCGTCTTCAAATTTGCTGCCGTAAATGGATTTGCCGCCGGTGCCGTTGTGGTGCGTAAAATCACCTCCTTGGCACATGAAGTTGGGGATTATTCTGTGGAAACTGCTGCCCTTGTAGCCAAAGCCCTTCTCGTGGGTACAGAGGGCCCGGAAATTTTCAGCGGTTTTCGGAACCACGTCGTTTCTCAACTGGAATCATTTTTATTCGTAAACCATCGAAAATCCGATAAAACTAATAAAATTCGTGATTTTTTGGGAATTTCATAGCTCTATCGAATTTTCTACCGAATCCCTTCGAATTTGCATGGGATTTCATGAATTTTTCGAAAATGGGTGACCGAAATTCTGAAATTTAATTCCGTGCGCTTTGATTTATTTGTGATCTCGATTTTTCCGACGAAATTCCATGAAAGCGTATACGACGAACTGCGATGAAACAACTTTGGAAAGTTTTATTGGGAATACGAACGTAAAAATAACGTACGAAGCTACTTTTCTACTATTGCCAAATAAGGTAAAAACACGGTGACTCAGCGACGAAAAACGAGATTCTCACGACAGCAGAAAAAATGGCACATCACAGATCGAATAATTAGTCGTATTTCTATGGTGCTTTAATGATTCAGGGATTAAACATTCGAGATAACCGTTGATGGGGAAAATGAGTCCGAAAAAAAGTTCGAGGATAATGATGAGAAAAGCCAAGATGGCTAATGAGCGTGAAATGTGCGATCCGTTGGTCGATTTTATGCACGATCATGTTTTTTTGATGCAAAAATGGTGGCTTTGAAAAGAGAATTGACTTACTTCCATAACGATACGACCAACCGGTTTATTGTCGGCGGTCATATCGAAGAAAACACGAGGAAGACTCATCTTTCCAGCAGCAGCGGCAAAATTTTTCACGAACGATGCAAAGGACGGTCTGCTTCGGCGGGCGGTGGCTCCCAAATGGTTCAAATGGCTGAAGGTCGAATCAATTGACAGCCGGCAGATCGATGCCAACGTCATTTTAATGTATAGTTTTCAACAGAGCGAGATATCCGTCTTTTTTTTTTAACAAAAATCTATGTTATTTTTTTTTCAAATCACTGAAAAGAATCTTTCGAAAATGGCTCAGTTGAGTTTTTCGAAACCGGCTAAATTGGACCTATGCACGAAGCACGTGGTATTTTTTCTTCGCTATATGAACGAGATAAAGATGTCCCTTGTTCCATTGCATAACTACGCTTCTACTTCCGGTCCATACATTTCAGTCCGCGATTAGATTTAACCGACGAATTAACGTCGTTCCGTTCTAGCCTCGACCAATGAATTTCGATCTACCAAACTACATAATTCGCCACTTCCGCTGTTTCCGAACATTTCACTAGCCGCCCAAAATTACGCCTGCGATGCATCCAAATCCTATTGGATAATGATAATGAACATTTTTCTGGACAACAAGATTTTTCGGAAATTTCGTTAATCCTTCAGAGACTTCGTTTTTACTATAAACAAAGAGCAGCATGAACGTAATTTGTTTGTGAATCGACTTCAAGTTCACTATATCCGCGCATTTTCGATTCGCTGCATCTGTTTTACCATCGTTAGGTAAGTTATCGATAACTTACGAAATGAAAAAAAATGCGATAATGCCATCATTTCATATCACTTGCTCGGTCGGTAAAAATCCCCAGAAAACTATTAGTTACACGTTGTTCCCATTTCACCAGAGAAGCTGAGTGCTGGCCGCTGATTTTAACCTCTAATTCGAATCTTTTTTTCGTACAGAAATCTCGTAGCATTTAAAATAGTTCGCTCGTCGCCGCGTTCAGTAATTAAATTTCTACAATATCCGATCGGTGTTTTATCTCGAAACATGGGTAAGGAAACCGATCCGGAAAGTCCGAAGAAAAGGAGAAAAACTGTGACTACTGCACCTGGAACTCCTACCAAAGATGCGGATATGTACAAAGTATGTGATTGTTGAAATGTTTTTTTTCCTTTCAGAGAAAATCTTCCCATTCCCAAACTGCGATTTTCTTGCATCTTGGTCTTCGATCTTTCCTTTTATGCACCTGCAATCAAGTCAATAGAATTTATATTTATGCCTTTGACGCCCGAAAAATCGGAGCGTTGTCAGACCCTCATATAATTATTTTTACTTCCAGACGATAATTAGCTATGAAGAAAAAGAAGCCATGAACAGATCGCCCGAAGATGATTCTAAGAGTTTTCTTTCCTTCTGCGAAACCGTTCGCAGAGGAATGAATGAAATTGCTAAACTCAAGGCTAGTGACAGTCCAACTGTGAGTACAGAAAGCAACAATAACTGGCATTGAAAATATACTGCGAAGCTTAACGAGCTCGTATAAGTTTTTTCTACACACAGAAATATAAAATTAGCCTACAAAATAGTTTGCCATCCGACTTGTAAACTGCTGCACTAATTTCCTTAAATTTTACGCAAGAAAAAAAATCTTGGAATGCGGAAAAAGGCATAAACGAGAAACAGATAGAAAATTCTAATTAGCAACCATTGAATGCTTCAACGGAAAAATGGATTGATGGAAATCAGTTATTTACAGATGTAAAATTTTTCAAACGTTTCTGTTTCGACGCAGGCAAAAGACGACATCAGAGAATTGCAAATTCAAACATCTCTGGCTTTTCTGGAATTGAAAAAGCTCAACAGAATGGAAAAGTTCCGAACCAAGTTTGCTAGGGATTCTTTAACCGCTGCGAAAAGCGCGGTTGACAGCAAACACCTGCAATTACAAAATTTGCTATACGAAGTGATGCATCTCAAAAAAGAAGTTATAAAGTGTCTGCAATTCAAGTGCGTTGGTTTTAAATATTCGGCATTAGGATAACTCGATTCATATTCTAATTTCTCAATTTGGTATCCAGGTCCAAAGATGAGTCCATAGAACTGGTGCCGTTGGAAGAATTTCTGAGGGAAGCACCGGAAACAATTTTGCGAAAAGTAAGCCATAGACTGCTCAAAAATTCAAGTGCCTATTGTTAAGGAACTTGGCTACGTACGACAATACGATAAGAATTCAATAAAATTTGGTGATAACATTCTCAAGCATCAAATACTAAGACACAAATTTTTTCAAATTTTTTGTCTACATAGTTTGCGAATAATTCGAATTTACAATATGCAAAAGATATACCTATATATATCTGAATCCTATGCTTATGCATGTAAACTCTAGTGTCCAATTACTCGATAACTGTGTAGAAGAAAAATCTCAAAAAATTTAAATATTCATATTTAATACTAAAGAATATCCTCACCAAATTTCATCAAATTCTAATCATTTCGAACTTTCCTATGCTTTTAACATGGCAACATTGTTGTGTGTGGCCACCCTCTTTGAAGGTAAAAATGACAGTGTTTAATTCGCGATATGAATTTATTTGCAGGAAGTTACAGAAACGGATGCACATCAGTTGAAACTCGCTCGCCTCGAGTGGGAATTGACCCAAAGAAAACAACTGGCTGCGCTGTGCGATGAGTTATCCGACAGTAAAAAAGGTGTCGCCTCGAGTATAGAAACGAAACAGGAACGGCTGGACAATCTCGGTCCCCAGCTTCGTACGATTCTCGAAGCGAGTAAGCCTCTCCAGGACAGTTTCGGTTTGCCACTGGATAAGATCCATCAGGAGCATCAAAAAGCTGCTCTGCTCGTTTCGCCGCTTTATGTACTTTACGCGAAAACTTCGGCCTACAGAGATGCATATGGTAATATTGAATAGCGATCGTATTTTCAAATCTCAATATTAGACCCAAACTTTTGTGCGTAAGAATATTTATCAATGAAAATGAATAATTGATTTCCGTTTCCGTAGAACCGCTCCTGTGTGTGAGTGTCGAGGGCGACGAAGACGAAGCAAAACGAGTTAACAATCAAGAAAATTCTCAGGATTCTGATTCCGATCAAGAAATTCAATCGGAAAATGTAGTTGAAGAAGTTCCAGTTCATAAGAAGAGGCACCACAGATTATCGCGTGAAGCAAGGCAGGAAGAAAAGAAAATGCGGCTCCTCCAAAGGCACCCGTTGAGTGTTCAAATCGTCATCAGTTTATCGAGTAATTGCTTGGCCATTATCACACCAATTTGAGTGACGTTATTGATTGATTGATTGATTAATTAATTGTTTTGTTTAGACGAAACGAAACTTACGTTAAAGTTCTTCTACATGACATACTTGAAAGTCATCACGGTGGAATCTAAACTGGACACTAAAGATTGCGGCGGTATAACGGCTGGGTACGAATATTCTTTGTGACCATTTTCTCGCTCATGATGAATAGCAATTAATCATTGTAGTTTTATATTTTTTTGTTTCAAACAGCGATATGCTCATTTCCGAGTCGGTACTTCGTGAACTGTACCCGAAAGATTTAGGCCTGGACAGTCCAAATCCTGCCAACAATTATCAACTCATGCGACACAATTTGCCATCGTTCGATTCTCTGGGAGTTGGAATTCCTTATAGATGGGCTCAGCGCATGGCCGGCCTGCATTTTTTGTCCTTAGACGTCAATGAGCAAAAGGTGTGTCTATAAAGAAAGGAATGCAATGAAAATTGTAGTTTCGTTTGAATAATTTATATGCCAAGTTGAGCTCGAATAATTGTATTTCCATTTTGATTTCCTGCAGCGAACCAATCAAGAACTTGCACAAGATAGCACGGAGAGTGTTTTACGAGAAATCAAACGACGCGTAAAGGCGCGACTCGATTTGTGCAACGAAATAAGGCTCTTGGAAGAAGGACATTTTCTGCCTATGGCGTCAGGGACTGAACCAATGCCGGAGAAAGTTGTTACCGAAATTTATCGATTTACGACTGCAACGTGGAAAAGTTATTCCAACAGTCCGGACACTTTGGGCTTTTGTAAAAAGGGCCTCGTCACACCGGTCGATATCTTTTACGAAGCGATACTCCGACGTGGAGGATGTAAGTACTGAAAAAATATTCGTGACTGTTTTAAGAACGAAAATTCAAAGTTTTCAATGCTTCGAAACACGCAACGCCAACACGCTCGAACGTGATAACAATTTCGATACAAAACCTTCGGAATGTCCGTGAAAAGAATGAATAACATTGAAATTTTACTCTTTTCGCAGGTGAACTCATCGCACGAATTGCCATTAAACCGGATTATCCCAAAGTCTCACCGGTTTTCAGTATAAGCTTGAATCCTTCGATCCCATCGTCGGTGGATACAGTTCGCGATATGGAACGCGAAGTGAACGTAATGTGGAAAAAACCGCCTACATTATCATTGCAACTGCAACGTCTTCGAGCGTGTTTCGACATATATCTTGAAACAGAGAAAATCGTCTCATCGCGCGAGCAGATATTCTTCCATTCGGTAAAAGGACGAACTCGTGCGCGACCCTACAAGTACATAGCATTAGGCGGGGGAGTTTTTACTCAACGTTGATGATATCCGGTTAAAAAACTGTAAATTTTTCGACTTTGATCTTTATTCGAATGAAATTTTGACATTGCTATTCAAGTGTTTTCACTTTTTCTTAGAAACTTTCTGCATGCAGCGAGATTCACGTGGGAATTACCTCAAAATGTTTCTCTGTTGCTTACTCAAAGGCACTCTGGACAACGTTATGAGGTAATTCCGCAACGTTTGCCTTAATCTTTTGTTCTCCAGTGCCAATTGATCGAGTTCACTCTTCTTGTGAATGTTTCCAGCCTTGACGTAGTTGTACTGCTCCCAGAATTTCTCCATTTTGTCGTAAGGGCTCGTGACCTACGAGCACATCGTTGAATGAGAGAAATGATCACATCGAGTAGGAAAATTATCGAGTTTTCAAGCATGCAAACTCGAATTTTATGGAATAATTATTAAAATTCATTTACGCAAGATTTGTTCGTTTCTTCATCAGTTTCGGCGCAGTATATAGCGTATTTTTTCACAGCCAACGCTGTCGGTTCCAGTCGTGAACACATTTTCACGAGCAACAGTAGAGTCGAGCCTTTATTTTCGATACTTTCTAAATTTTTCATCACTGTCACGCTTATGACACTCATACGTTTGAGTTTAACTGCGTCCATCGTTTGAAACATTCGAATTTCTTGTCTCAATTTGCAGACATTGTCGTCAGATCGTTTAACTTGATCCTTTAGATCGTCAATTCGTACAGATCGCTCGTTCATTAGTGTGTAATAATTGTCTTTAAGGTTTTCCACAATTTTTTGGAAATTCGCGTGTTGTCTGACGAAACGCAAAGTTTCTATTCTCATTGCGTTGTCCTGTTCTTTCAAATATTCGTATTGTTTTCTTTTGTCTACTGTAGAAAATTCGTACTCGGTTATAACATCGTTCAGTTGTTTCCAAAGATTTTCCATTTGACCACCGACTCGCTTTTTCATCGTTGAAATATCTTCTTCCTTTGCGTGCTCGATTCCACATGTGTTTATTGCGTTCCTCGTTCTCGTTTCCGTCAATGTCTCCTCCGTCCGCATCGCTTGGCCAAAAATCACCGTCTCGAGATACTTTCGCTCGTTTGCAAAGTTTGTAGTCATAATATTGAGTTCCTCGATCTCGCCGCTCTCTTTCTCACGGATCGACGAATTGTAATCGTTTCGCATCGATTCCAGCCTCTCCATATGTCGACCTAATGAATTTCGTTTAATGGGAGAAAAATTAAGGCCTTTTTTGTCATGTAGTGACAAAGTTTGTCTTGTGAATCCTCAAAATATCAGAAGAAAAATATAAAACTCCTAAGATTGTTTTTCATGATTATTATTGTTGTTTATTAAGGCTAATCTTTCTTACGAATCAACTTGTCTATCATGGCCATATGGGATTCCTGCATTCTCCTATTTTCCAAGTCCGCCATTTCCAGTTCATTGTACAATTTATGGATAACAGCGTTTTTCGCATTTAATGTCCTGTCAAAATTTTTCCAAAGATAATCAACTTCGTCGTACAATTGTTTGCACTTTATTTGACGAAGAATAAAACGCCATTGCTCGTTTATCTTCGCTGTATTTAGACGAGCGAATGCTTCTTCGCGCTTCAGTTTGTTCTGTGATCAGAAGAAATTTTTAGCTTGAATGATTTTTTAGTATAACGAAAGTTGCGCATTCAAATTTAAATACAAAAATTCAACACCTATTGATAATAATTCATACACGATTCATACCTTCGTGAAGACGGCGATTAGTTCTTGTTTCCGTCGTTTTGCTTCCAATTCTATTTCCGCTCGATGTTGCAAATAACGCAATCGTTCCTCTTCACTCATACGCGCCAATTTTGATCCCTTGCCTTTTTTCTTTTTCGCCGGCATCTTCAAAACTTTATTTCTCGCTAATTTCTCTCAGAAAATTCCTCCAACTTGTTCACTCCTTCGACTCTGTCTATCCCGAAACGATCAGTGTTTGTTCGATATAGTTCGTGACGACGCGGTGCGTCCGAAATTTTTGGAATGTCCTGCTCCAATAAATTATCGGCCAAATTTTTACTTTACAAAGTTCATCACTCCGTACCATGGTGGTTTGACATCCTTCCTTTACTGTTCAAAGTCCAAATTTCGAACCACAAACGAAACTTGCTTCCAAAATCAAATTTTTCGTCGAAAATTAATGTTTTTCCAAAATTAAATGCACTTGACTATAGCGCAACCTGGGAGTCATGTTATTGTGGTGTGATTTCGATTGGGAAACAGTGTTGACCCAAATTTCGATTAAAATAATAGGATCAGTGTCAATATTTATCTTTTTCATTGTAAAAATCCATTTTTCTTGAACTTCTCACGGTGTCTTATCGTCGTCGCATTCGTTCGTTTTGGCATCGTGTGTGTTACATCGTTTTACACTTTCGTGTTGTTGCGCACACGCGACAGAAACGCCGGCTGGGCGGCCGAAGTGAGTGGCATTGAACCATGGTCGACGATTTTTAATTCCTAACGAAAAACTTTTTGATTTTAACGATGGCTTTGCGTAAATTCATGCATCCGCGGAATAAATACAAGCAAGGACCGGATTTCAAAGAATTAGCGATTCTCTATCCAGATTTTCGCAAGCATACGACAACAGTGAGTAAATAATACTTGGCGACTTAACCTCAACGATATTTCTGACGTTTCTATGCTGCAGCATTGAAAATTCGAGTTTGGAATTGCCCCGTACAGGATTTATCTGGCAAGTTACGTTATGACTTTAAAAACGTAGAGAGCTTACAAATTCTAGCCAAGACTCTGTTGAAACATGACTTTGGTTTGGATGTTGATATTCCCACTGAGAAGTTGGTGCCAGTTATGCCGCTGCGTCTTAACTACGTTCTCTGGATCGAGGACCTCTTGACGCATGCAAAGATGACAGATTCTGAGAAAATCCATGGAATTGACATAGGTGAGCAAAATTTTTCAAATTCCTTTACCTGCCAAACTTTCTCGATGCTGCAACCGTCCAGAATCGATTCTACAACTTTCAAAATAAAGAAAAAACCCAATAACTCGAGACCCGGGGGTACGACAGTTTCCTATGAGATCGTGACCTTGAAACATACATCCACAGTGGGAAATAGTAGTGAGAGGTTTTATTTGTATAACTTTTCCAGTTTTTTACAAAAAGATTGTTACAGTGATTTCATACTTCTTTCCTTTTTTTTTCGCGTTTAAGGAGGGTGACTACACACAACAATGTTGCCATGTTAAAAGCATAGGAAAGTTCGGAATGATTAGAATTTGATGAAATTTGGTGAAGATATTCTTTAGTATTAAACATGAATATTCAAATTTTTTGAGATTTTTCTTCTACACAGTTATCGAGTTATTGGACACTAGAGTTTACATGCATATGCATAGGATTCAGATATATATAAGTATATCTTTTGCATATTGTAAATTCGAATTATTCGCCAACTACGTAGACAAAAAGCTTGACAAAATTTGGGTCATTGTATTTGATGCTTGAGAATGTTATCACCAAATTTTATTGAATTCTTATCATATTGTCGTATGTAGCCAACCTCCTTAAATTTTTCATTGAATATCTTCTATTGGTACTATTTTTCCACATAGTTTGCTTTCAACTTTTCCCTTTAGTCTTTTTATCAGTTTTTCCCTTATGTCCCCATTATCTGAAGTTTCTTTTTCTCAATTTTCAATGTAATTTTTAGTTTCATCTCTTAATAATTGTCTATTTTTTTTACATACAATGAAGTGCTCCAGTGTCTCCTTTTCGAAATTACATATCATGCATGAACATTCTTCCTCGTCTTTCTTTCCGTCCCTTCCTATGTTGCCACATCTGATCCCCGCACATGTTTCTTTGTCTTTTCCGCAAACATTTTTCTCCATCCATGGCTTTTCGTCATTTTCCATTGAGTCTTTATACGCACCCACAGCGGAAAGTAATTGATCGGTTTCAACAGGCACTGGTGCAGTCTGTATTTATCCATTGTTGTGCTCCAAAATGTACGGATGGAAAATGACGGGCACAGAAATAAGCGAGACGAGTGTTTTATCTGCAAGAAGTAATGTCGCCAGGAATGGGCGAGATGATTTGATAACAGGTAACTCAGAAATCAGTACAGAAGACGCGAATCCTTTGAATAATTTCGAGTCGTGCTTGTTGTCTTGATTATGATCAATTTTAGTGGTCCACGTTAAGGATGAGTCGTCGTTGCTGAACGAAGCGTTGGAAGAATCGGTGGAGTACTCGTTCACAATGTGTAATCCACCATTTTTCAACATGAACGAATCCAGCAAGAGGAAGAAACGTTTGCCACCGAGGAATGCAGCTACGGGAAGCGATTCGGAGCTGGTTGTTGCGGGTGGTGAAAAGTCGTTTGTAACACGACTGATTAGCGAAAGTTCAAAGCTGGGAGATCGGGTCAAGATTTATACGTCGATGCTGGGCCAGAAGAGCAGCTGCGCGTTTTTCAGGTCGGAATTGAAGAGAAGAAATATCACGAATGCAACTTGGACAGAATTTTGCCAAGGACATACCAAGCGATGGGGTTTGGCGTGGACGTTTCTACCGAAAGAAATAATTGACTTGACGAATGCGCCGGTGATAAGAACCCGCGACAGCTGTCAGGTGATTAAACAGCCCAAGGATAGGCCGAGCGAAATCGTATTCCCGTTGGGTGATAAATATCAGGATGTTGACCAGCTCGTGGAAACGCTACACTCGTGGATTCGAGAGTTAAAGGCGAGTGCCAAGTTTCCAAGAATCTTGTGCCAATTTCGTCAAATAATTGCCATGTTTTTTTCGTGATTTAGATCGAAATAGAGGAATTGGAAATAGCGGAAAAGGAAATAGACGGATGGACGTGTCGATTGAAAGCCTACGAAGACACTTGGTCGCACGCGAGAAGAAAGCGACGAATGGCACAAAGACAGGAGGAGTGTGTAAAAAAGTCTCGAGTGGAAACATCCGTAGCAGCAAATAACGATGAGAATTATACAGAGGGGAATGAAGATGGTGAAACGGAGAGTCGGTGCCTAGTCAGAGCTACGAATCCTCTGTTGGAGTGCAGTATGATCGTAGGAGAATTCGAGGAGAACGAGGCGGGCGAAGAGAGCGAAGATGGAACGCTCGTTAAGATTTGTTTGTTGTACGAGGACGGACACGGCGGTAAAAACGCAATGGAAACTTTCCGCCAGCACCTGATAAACAAATTGTGTGTCCGGGAATATTTACTGAGTAAAAGCAAGTCAAATAGTCCGAAGAAAAAGAAACGAAGGGATAAGAAAGTTGAAAGGGGTGATAACGATTGAATAAACGCTGTTGGATTGCATACAAAATGGTCTATTTCACGTTGGTGGTTTTACCAAATTATATAACAGATATACACGTAAATCAGGTATTTAACTTCATAACAATTAATCATTCATTCTTATGACCTATTATGTCATATATGATACAACTCTACTAACAGGTGTGGTATTACAGTACTTCGGTACAACTATATAACGTATGAATTTATATTTCGAAAGAGAAACTCCCGCGTTTCTATATATTTTATTTTTTTCCCTTCATCTTTATTGTTATTTGGTTTTGGTCGTCACGAGCGCCTTTGTGCATCCGTCATTAACTTTTCTCGCAGACACAGCAATAACAATGCACCGGTAATGATGTTCGTGAACGTCTCAGTCTATTCTGAGAGAAAAAAAGAGGAAAACAGATCTTTAATCGCACTTTCTTTTCTCACCATACCGCCATTCGTCGCTTTTATTTATGGGAATAATCCTCGTCCCCATCCACGTATCAAATTCATCGTGTTCTTTTTTTTTACTTTTTGTTTTGAGCATCTAACGTTATTGTACTATTCTATAGCAATATTCAACGGATCATCAGCAGCAAAGAACGAAAAAAAAAAAAATCAAAATTAATGTCTTGGTAACGGGTTAATCCTTACGTGACTATCTGCCTATTTAACTGTCTCTACTAAAGTCGATTCTTGTCTCACCTACCGCTTGACTTGAGACTCGCCTCACGTCGTCATAGAAACCTGAATCATCGCGACGTCTTACCTATCAACTTTTTTGTTTTTTATTTGGTACGTCATTAATCAACCATTCTTAGACTTAGAAAAATGATAACTACCGGATGATCCTGCAGCGAATCGCACCAAGTCCGGCGACATTATCCGTATAAATCCTAGTGCCTTCTCGGTCTCGGACGAGCGGAAATTTCTTCAACGCAAATAAACGCACGAGCAATATCAACCAAGTTGAAAATAATATAACAATAACACCGGATGGTACTGGACGTCGAATCAGCGTCGATAAAAACAATATTTCCCACACGTTTTCAAAACTGAAACGAAATTTTTCACATTGTCCGACACTCCCAATAGGCCTGCACTCAATTTTCTCGCATGTACAAACGTTAGCTATCCTAATTGTGAACACAACAAAGCTTTGCCCACTTTGAACAATTCTTAGAAAATTTCAAACACAACTGTCGTCTTACTGCAAATGTAGGTCCTTTTTTTTCTTGTTATATATGTGCGATGAAATGATCGAACTGCTTGAGGAGCACTGTCCACGAGAACGACAAGAACATTGCAAAAAGGTACAATTTTTCAAAACACTTTCTGAAAAATCACGTTTCGATGGACAGCCTATCGGAGATAACGGTGCATTAAAAAAAATAGAGTATCGACGGAAGATTATTGAAAACGTGTTCAAATATATTTTGGAGTCGACACTAAATAAACTTTAATAAAATAATCGTATTTCCTTAGGGAGTTAAGTCCCTTCGAAGATGAAATGGGCTTAATTAACAATGAAATAATAGTGTAGGAAGCACCAGCGGGCCTATCGCCAATAACGCGCGTCCACGAGGAACGTAGAATAAAATGTTGAGCGTGCAAATCAATTGTTCTCTCATATCATTTTTGGTTCATTAAAAATCAAACATTGTGATGCAGTCGAGCGAGCAACTAATACTGAAGATCAGTAAAATGTGATTTCAATGAATCTTTTAGTAAGATTCTAAACAAGTGTCGAGCAATGTAAGGCAGTGTTGATGAACCAACATCGGCGTTGTAAAATAATGGACACGATTTAGTGTAGTTGCAATGACGGTGAAATTTTAGTTTTCTTCTTCTTATCATTTTAGTATGCATCCACCGAGTAGAGCTCGAAACGCTTGTATTTTCTGTGTCTATGCCCTATAGAATGTTCCGTTGTTACGTAAACGTATTAACGGATTTAGGGATTGTTTTTTGTTTGTTTTTTTTAAAGCTGCGATCGAACGATTTGTTTCGTAGCGTACGCGGCTCTTTATTCATTGAATGTGGTGTTTGTTCATTATTCGAGTCCGCAAAAATCCGATGTTTGTCGACCGGATGATTTATTTCAATGCGCACGTTTGCTGGCACCGTTAAAAATACCGTGCGTCGTTTTCCTCGTTACACCGGATTACTTGAACGGAGTAAAATCTGCAATAGACGGTCGGGGGATAAATTGATATCCCAGGGATTGATACAATTCAATCGGGTTTCCAACGCCATTTAATTGCGTAAAATAATGTTTTTGTTTTTCTACCGCTCTTCAATCACACTTCGGAAGTACTAATAATCTCCTGTTAATGTTTATGTGTGTGTGTTTATGTGTTGGGTGGTGGCACATGATTATATGTCGATATAGCGTAAAGCATCGCTGCGGCGACGATCCTGGATCGTCGTATAAAACAATGATAAAAAGGGATCTGGGGAAAAATGTAAACGAACGAAATCAAGGTATGAAGACGATTCTTTCGCTAAAAGACCGCTCGCGGGTTGGTTTATCTGCTTATATTGGTGTGAATGTCTTCTGTGATAACTTGACAATTGGACATTGTACTCGCGTCACCGGTGCATAACTGAGCGCAGCGATAATGTCCGGGACTGGATAAACCACGGATTCTCCGGGTATCTTGGAGGCTTCAACTCTTGGTCACTATGGAGTTGAACGTTTCGTTAACACTCGGTCCTTTAGCGCTCTCATCGATGTTGTTAGATTTTGCTTCGAGCTCGTTCGCTTCTTCGATGATCAATTGATCGTTGTTCGGGATTTTCTCCTCGGTTTGTTCTTTGGATGCTTCGATCGATTTGGCCTCGCGATCAGGTGTTTGCTCTTTCTGTCGTTTCTCTATTTCAGCCTTAAGATTCTCAATGTCTTGTTGGCTTATCTGAACGAACAATATACCGTTTATAACGTTCAACATGTCCAGCACGCTGCCCATACTGGGCGGCTGTATCTGTATCGGCGGTAGACTAACACCAGGCTTTCCCGTGTATATTTCGTTCATTTTTTTCTGCAACACAACAGCCTGTTGCGTCAAGTGACGTAAACAGTCGCTGCTCTCTTTTGTCTTCTCGTGTTCTTCGCCCAATTGTTGTTTGTATATCGCGTACGTTTCCTTCTCGTTGTTCAAAGCCGCACGAAAATCACCCATGCATGATTGTGTTCGTGCCACGAGGTGATACGAGACTGCGACTTTGAGGGATCGTGGTCCGTGATAACGGAGATTCAGAACCAACGCGTGCTCCAAAAAACGAAGAGATAATTCGTATTCGCCCACTGCGTGAAGAATTAGAGAGATGTTGCTCTGAAAAAACCGAAAAATACAAACGCATCGATAAAAATTTTACGTGACCGTGAAATCCACGGATTTTATCGTAAATAACGATACTCGTTGAGACTCACATCGATGAGGGCGACTTCGGGGTGATCCTCGCCACAGACTAACAAAGCGAGATATCTCGCTCTGTACAAAAGCCTCAACGACACGGATACTTGACCGTTCGCGAACGAGTACAGCGCCAAATGTATCTACGAGTAATTCGCATAAAAATAATCATCATTTTTCGAAAATTTAGGCTTGAAATTTGAGAAATTTCGACGATTTCGCGAGGCTAAAGTAAAACTTACGTATTCCGTGATCGTGTAAGGATGATCGATTCCATTTACTCTTTCTGACATCAGTACAGCCTTTTGTTGCGTAGAGAGTGCTTCGCCGTGATCGCCCATGATGTAATTGAGTCTGGCGAGCATTCTTATGCATTGAGCAATCTCAGGGTGCATAGCGCCGTAAACGTTGTTCAACAAATTGAGCGCCTCGCTAATTAATTCGTAGCCATCCTTGAGATAACCCTGTTGAATTTTGCTTTGGCCGGTCGTGTAGAAATTGTAGGCATCGCTTGCCTAGTAGCAAAAAAATGAGAAACATACGATAAAATGTGCCGTTTGGCGGCAACGAATGAGATTGTTCTTGAGGTTCGAGCAGCGAGACTTACCCGCGGGTTGATATGCTTAACGATGGGAAAGATGTTGAGAATATCCTCCTCGAAGAAAGTGGCGCGATTTTTGTTTTCAAAGTTGTATTCTCTCAAAAGTATCTGAATACCAGTTTTAACGCAAAAACCGCGCATTAAAGAAATTTTCTGAAGATGAAAATGCTCGATCATTGCGTCGAGAGATTCGGGCGCTGGTGTCTCCCAGTCGTAGTAAGCCTTGAGATCCGCTTTTATTTGATGCCAAAGTAACTTTGGTGTAAGACTCGCCCATTCGACCTCGGACTGTTGAGGTCCGTTATTTCTGCCCTTCCTCTTGTTGCGTCTTTTCGCAGTTTTGCTCTGAAGCTAAATCACGAATTTTCCATTAATAAAAATCCAGTGAAAACTGCGAGCAAATAAATATTTTTCTTTCATTAAACCAAACGTACTTCTTCCAGATTAAGCTGCGGATGAGTAAGTTGTGCCGAGGACAAAAGACAATTTAGAAAATGACTGACGGCTGCGGAAAGGCTCATCAGTTCTGTACCCTGTGAAAAAATTATGTTTACAAAAGTGTTTAATAATTTTTATCACCTTGTGACAACGTCAATGATTAAAAAATAATAATCAAAATGCTTGCCTGCATGTACGACGTGAAGATGTGCTTTGACGAGCGAAGCAAAAGTTCCGAAACGGCTATTCGATGGAGATATTTCAATTGTGGAACAGCGGCCAACATGGCTGCGAGTTTTCCGAGGTATCGAACGTTAATGCCTCTTCCATGTAAAGCTTCGACCAAAGTACTACCGTCCATAGCAGCTGCGGTGTGATCAAGGCACTCACGAATCTGTCAAGCAATATTCAAGACCATGTGAAGACGAAAAGCAATTTCGCGCCGTCTCTCACTTCGATTTCATGAGAACGACGCCACGTTTTTGTTTTTTTTTTATTCGTTCTTAACTGACATTTTGATAATTCGACATTTATAAAATTCGTTACGGGGAAAATGATCAACTTACGAAAGTTGGAAGCTGCACTGTGAGCAAAAAGTCAGCAGCATCGCGAACCAACTGTCTCTGTTTTTTCAAGGCATCACCATTCGGTTCGGGATGTCGAACTCCCGGTGAATAAACATCGGGATTGAATTTAACGTCGAATTCTGCATCCCGTAGACTACCAACAGCTGCGGCTGCTTTGCGAACTATTTCCTTGGTGCTCTCCTCGACTGAAAAACATTTTTATTCAAAATCCCAATAAATATCGTATTTTCTTTCATAGTGATAAAAACCAAGTAGAGAAAAATCAATTCGTTACATTCTTGTTTGTCTCCGCCTGTGATGGAATCTGTGATACTTTCTACGATCTTTTTCGCCTCTTCAGCTTCGATGCTCGATTGTACCGAACTCTCTTTATTGCTGTCGACGATCGCATCATTAGTTTCCTCTTTTTTCTTCTCCTTTTCTTTCTCCTTTTCCGCTTCTTTATCTTCCTGCAATGAAACATCGAATTGCGGCGTAAAAAAAAAGCGAATGACGACCAAATTATTAATGAAATTCCAGAGCTGAAGGGAACGAGTAAAATTCTGCGATCTTTACCGACCTTTGGGCTAGGTTCTTTATCTTTTTGGGATATTCTTGCTGAAGTGAGCTGTTGCAATTGAACGGCGGCGTGTTTGATGTATTGTACGTAACGAGCCTCGACGAACGAATCGATGAGTTCCTGGCGAAGACAGGCCAGTCTGTGTTTGTGTTCTACCGGAAATCCGAGAGCTCTGGCCTCTTTGCTGAGCTCGACACCTTCGACTGCATGAAAAAGCAAATAGGAGGTAACGCGAGATCATTTCCATTGTCATTGAAGGTTGCAGACCGGATTAGAGTCTTTTGGGGATGGACTTACGTTTCAAAAAGTTGACATCCGGTGGGAAAGTCCTCAGGAGATCCAAGACGTAGTGACGAGAATCATTTCCGATAATTCCTTTGCATTCGACGCTGCTGCAAAGTTCAATTTCTTCACCGGCGTCGTTGATCACTTTGTGCGGTAGAATTTTCAGTTGTTGGCCAGCTTTGTTCAACTGGAAGGAAAAAAAATCGCGTTAAAACGATTCCATCATCGGAGGTTTAATTGAAAAGAAAAGTAACGGGAAGAAAAAACAATTAACCAGTTCCAAGTATTTCGGATGCGAGAGCACTGTTTTGCCAAAGTCAATGGATCCGTAAACGACCGATTGTTCTTGATCACGTTCCAGGATACCAGGAATAATCGACTGAGCGGTAACTCGATAACCTCTGTAATCTATAACAACGGTTCCGAGGGTGTAAAGGCCAGGCAAATCGACAGCAGCGTAAACTCGAACACCTTGAAGATCGTTACGAGGTGCAACGAAGGCTGCGGCGTCGCCACCGAGCTCTTTGTAATGATCACGAACGTCGAAGCCCAATGAGAAGAATATATTGTTCCATATGAACATCTGCATCTTTGCTTCTTCGCCTGGATTGATTGCCATAACATTTCCATCGATAACGGCAACCGCCCCTCTCGTTGCTGCCGCTACGAAGTCACTGTGAACCTTGAATATCGCACGTTCGCGCAACAGTCTTTCCGGTAGATTTTTTCTCGGCAATTCCCTTGTCGTTTGAAGCTCCTCGTTCCAGTCTCTCGTTTGGCCCGGTATGTGCTCCTCGTAACCGAGTTTCGAAGAAAATGCTGTGGATCATTAACAAGATATTTTTTCATTTATTTTTCAATTAATTGACTTGATTTCGCGACGCCGCCACGTCCTATGGTCGCAGTCGAAACGTTTGATAGAAATTTTGGAAAACTCAAACGTACTGTCTTCTGCGCGTATCGCGTCGATCGTGTGCTCCGTTTGCGGTGCGCTCCAAGCATAAAGTTGATAAGGTGTGGCGACTCTCTCGAAAGGATGCCTGAGAGTTCTGCGTCTTTGCATCGCGGCGAAGCCTCGTTTGAACGCAGGGCTCAGCTGATTCAAAAGTTCAATCAGACTGTGACAGAGATGACTTCGACTAGCGGGCTTTGGATTGAAAGTCTCTTTCGACGATTGATTCACAAAGAAACCACGAGCACAAGCTGTCAAATAATATTGCTTGTCCTCGAGTGTTATCACTTGAAGATACATCAAGTCTCCGTGTAGTTTCCTGTAACCGGGTGGTGGATTCCAGCCTGACGTTGTCAAGACCTGCCAAGAACAAGACGAAAAATTACTCATTGTAATTCTCGATTTGTGAGATTCTCTCAAAAACATTCCGGAATCTCGACTTTTTATGTGATTTCTTCCAATTAGAAAATTTTCGTAGTATTTGCAAAGCGGACAAAATTCATGGAATTCAGTTTTTGAAAAGAAAAATAATGAATATATTGACAATAAAAAATAAGCAAAATCGACAATCCGGAATTCAAACATTCCGGAATTTCGACTTTTTATGTGATTTCTTCCAATCAAAAAATTTTCGTAATATTTGCAAAGAGCACGAAATTCAGTTTTTGAAAAGAAAAAGAATGAATATATTGAAAATAAAAAATAAGCAAAATCGACAATCGTTTTGAAAATTGGCAGGCACGTTTTTCGTTGTCAATTCGATTTCATTCAGATCGTTTTTGGGGATTGACCTTCAAGCATGGCGGGCACTTTTGTTCCTTGGCCTGTGGTTGAAGAGGCAGAAGAGGCCTGTCCTTGCATCCAGGAATAATGTAATCAGGCGGTGTGCAGTCGACGGCATCAGCTCGACTTTTCTTTTTCTCAAGAATGTCGCCGTTGGTAACGACATTGAGAAATGACAAGCTGCTGCATTCGGTGCCATTGTAGGCGTCCGATGGATCGATCGATTTTAACAGATCTCTCACGTGTCGTACGTGAATCCTTGCTTCCCTCATGGTGTAAGGCTCCTCGACAACTTTGATCACAGAACCTTCTTTCAGGCCCTCGATGTTCTTCAACTCGGCGAAATTGTCGAGCGTGTTACCATGAAGATTCAGAGAAAAACACGTACGATGGCACGTGTCCTCGCGGTCCATGAGCAATTGATGAATTTCCTAAAATAAACGAAAACCTTATAATTTTTATTCCATCCAACAAATTGCTCAACAACTTAATTAAATATTTGTCATGGCAATGAACTTCGCAACGATGTGGTCCAACGAAAAATACTTTTTCCATTCGCTGCTCAATTTCAAAAACCATGAAAATTTTTGTGGCAATTTCGTGTTTCCATAAAAAAAACAACGATCGTTCATGAAAGAAAAAAAAAACAGAATTTCATTGCATTCCAATCATGCAAACTTTAAAATTGTTGTCTCATTCACTTACTTGCACGAGCTCCATACTGGAGACTTGGATGTCGAAAGGCTCTGCCCCAGGGCTGACGATCTTGACCGTGAATCCCATGTCCTGGATAAAAACGACCTCCTGCTCGTTGGCTGCATCCGCATCCTTTTCGCTATCCGCCACTTCTTTCTCATCCTTGTCCTTTTCCTTTTCGCCCTCTTTCGTCGCTTCTACTTCGCCTTTCTCAAGAATATTCTCCGACGAGGTACTGGGAGTTGCATGATCCTCGTTTTTGGCTTTTTCACCTACGATTCGTGAAGCGAAAAGTGAATTTCAGACAAAAACCACAGGAGGCAAGACAAAAAATGGAATAAAAATAATGAAATAAATACCATTCGAATAAGGATCGAATCGGCAGAAAAAAAATGTATTCGTCGCCTTTTCGAAGATTCAGTCATCGTTCAAACTTGGAGCAATGTTTTTAGAATCCAAGACGAAAGTTCACAAATTCATCGTAATGAAAATCTATTATTCATACGGTATTGCCGTAGGGAAAAGTTTCGAGAACGACGGACATACGAAGAGAAGGAGGAAGAATGAGGGAACGAGGGTTGGGATTGCTCTTGCATTCACCGTTACTTATAAATAAACGGCAATGTAAATAGTGCGCACTCAAATGCCGTACTATTTTTACCGATCGTTTTCTCATGTGGTACCAAACCTGGTGCGTGCTTTACCTATTTAGAATGTAAAAGAACTCACGAGCATTGAACAGCGCGTAGTTTTCGAGGACAGAGACGACGGCCAAAATTATGGCAAAACTACAAACTAGCTTTTCATTCAAGTTTTGACAACGACAAAAAACAATCAAGTGTTTCCGAAGCACGTGATTGGTGGGCCGAGCTAGAGAACGAAGAAACTATTTGGCAAGAATCTCGAACGAAACGAAATCCAAATAAACCAGATACCAAAGTCGAGACATTTTCAACGTGAAATCGTAAGATTCTTCAAGGGTTGTCGCTCTCTCACAAACGCGAATGTGCAATAAGCAAAATGATTGAAGCTCCACAAGCAATTCACAAAGAAAGATTATTCCGTTTACACAATACCAGTCTGAAGAGTTTTATTCGATATATATTTTGTTTCTGGGCAATGGAACGATGCGAGCAAAGCTTTTGTTTACATCGGGCATCAGTCCCCTCGAGGGAAAGAGCATGTTAGACGACCTTGACGGTTCACGAAAATCGAGACTGTCCTTCCTGGCGTTGTCGTGGCGAAAATGAAAACGCGAATGAACGTCTAAAACGAGAGGACTATGAAGTTTAGCGCTCAAGGTCGAGGTCAGGGTCAAGATTTCTATGAAGTTCGATAAATAGAACGAAAAGTGGGAATGAGTATCAGGCTCGATGTTAAAAATGAGAATGTCGATTGATACGACGATGTGGTTTTTGATCAAGAAATCAAAAGGTGCGATGTTGACTAGTTCAAGGTCGAGGCGATAATTGAGCATTTTGTCATTCAAAACTCCAGCGAATATGTTAAATTTATGATAATATTTCGGAAGTCATTCTCTCACCCAACGAGGATTCTCGTAACTTCGTTAACCCACAAGCGGGTCAGGAAACAAAATCCATTAAAAAAGCAGCCATAAAAAAAAACGAATTCAAACGAAATTTTTCACTCTGATCAGTGTCAGTGTTTGAGAAAGAATTTCGTCAATTTCCGACAATGGCAAACAGAAATTGCAAGTCAAGATCTTCTGCTTGTTCGATGTTGTTGTTTTCTCAAAATTGTCTGGATTTACAACCTCTGTGTGTCATCAATGACTCTGAAGTTTGCAACGTTGAGATTTAACGAAAAACATTTTTTCTATTGATTATTTATTGAATATTGAAAATCGTGGAAATTTTTCGAGTCGATTGAGTTTTTTGGTCGCAAGAGAGAATCGTTTTATTGGCCGGAACAAATATTCAATAATAATTATTGGCTCTGCTGAAGAAATAACAGAATTTCGTTGCATTCCAACGATGCAAACTTCAGGATCATTCAATAAGATTCCTGAAGAAGTTTTATCGTTTCTCATGCGTTAGACGAATTCCAAGTTTGATTGTTTAAAATTTGGATGAATCTTCGTAAAAATCATACTCAACTGTGATTCAACTTAGAGATAGTTTGACCATCTAAAAATCGAGTCATTTGTTGTAAAAAATCGTCTTCTTTCGTAACTTCCCATAAGAAAACATACGATGCTCCGGAAGATTTACGCAAAAAGTCAAAAAATTATCTTGGAAAAATTGAATCAGACGATTTTGCCGTTTTAAAGAAATGATTTACGTTTCTAGTGTTTTTATTCACTGTGAAAACGTTTGCAGTGTTGGGACACATTACGAGATCGTGATCGTGGAGAAGAACGTCAGAAATCTTTAATTTCAACGACCACGGTCCATGGTCACTTAATTTTGGCATCACGAGTAGATGCAAAAGTAGATTTTCAAAGAGTACCAAAAGATCAGCGTAGTTTAATGGAAGACACGTTGCCAAAAATGCAGTAAAATGAGAATGGTGATGATTTTTCAATGCCTCGTACCAAGAAAAAATTATTCCACCCTATAATTACCTATTTTCATAAATTATAGTTGAAAAATTCTCAAAGGCAAACACAACGTTTCAGATTTCGACGTGGCCGAAAAAAATTATGAATTCCTCGTATTGCAACGATGTAAACGTCAACGTAACCGAGACCCCCGCTCGGAATCTCGATCTCACAAAAATAAATCGTACTTTATGGAAAAACGATGAAAATCATGCGTTTTGTTGATTTTGTGTTCAGGAAAATTGTCCAGAAAGCCGTCCGCGGGCGATGGATCGAAATCTTTCGCGAATACACGACACGACGCTCAAAAATATTGCTGAGCATTCGTGAGCCATACGAGAAAACTGAAACGAGACACACGATACAAATATTCTTATCGATTATGGCTCGTCGCGACATCACGCGAATCTTTTCCGTAATTTCCGAGTGGAGAACAAACCATTGAATCCATTCATTCGCATATATTTTTCGTCATCATGCAACAAGACATTATTTTTCCAGATATATCGAAACATAAGACTCGACTCGCACCTCAAAAGCATAGAGCGACTGAAAAGTCGCGATGAAACTGGTTTTGGTTTGGGAAAAATACAATATTAATGGTTAAGTTATAAAAAATGTTGAGATGAGGCTGTTGAAGAAAAATCGACGAACGCAAAAGACTGAGATAAGTGTGAGTCTTCATTGGCATCTTCTTATCATTGTCTACGCGTAAAAGTGGCTCAGGAAACTGTGGCAATGCAATTCGTATCGGACGTTAGATATGCACAAGTAAAAAATGTCTATTTATTCGAGTAACTACAGTGAAAAATGATTTTTCGAGTGTCGAAAGGATCGCAAATGCGTGTGCGGAAACAGAGCAAAAATAATACGAAACTTTTTGTTGCTAAGAGCGATCGAACGTGTGAATAGTTGTTGGGCAATAACAGCAGACTATATTATCTCGTAAGAAAAAGAATGTGGCACTCAGTAACGAAGGCGAACCGGGGATGATGCAACAGTCTCAGTTTGAAAATGATTTCAATTCGTAAAGAAACATTAGAGACTCGGCTGCATTTCGTTTGTTATTGAATCAATAAAATGTCGTAGCAAAATTGTCAACAATGTGGGATGAAATTGAAATTTGTTTAGAAAACATTTCCTTCGCCTCGAAATGTGTGGAAAGCAAAAATTGACCGAACAGTTCGATCGACCGGAATGAAGACGAGCTTCGAAAACGTTTAACAATGGCAAAAATACGTTTAACATTTCATTTTCTAAACCCACGATTCGCGTCTGGTTTATTTTTCGTATCCACACACACACGCATAAGCAAGTACACGCAAATGTGATCGGCGACCGGCATTTTTGGGTTGCAATTTTAGCGACAGGAATCGTGGACGAATGTGGTAAAAAAATATGCAAGTCGTGATTGCGAAAAGTCAAAAACGTCGATCGCGAATAAGAAATTATTGAGATTTCGATAAAAAGTTAATTAAGTGTCGATGAAAAACATTTTTGCGCCACGTTCTTGATGGGAACGAGTCCGAAAGATGCGCCATCTCGATTTTTCTCTCTCTCTCTTGCTCTTTCTCTAGTTCGAGTACCGGTCGTCGGAGCGCTGCAGTCGCCTAAAGAGTATCTGGAGAAGCATGCACACAGACGCGTTCGCGTGTACGGTGTTTGGAAGCCACGGGAGTAGAAATTTCGTCTGCTCAAAAGCAGAAAGGCAAAAATTGAGTCTTCTGCTAGGAGATCGAGCTCTTGGTTGCTCACATGACTGTATCCCCCCACGTACAGAACGCGAGAGAGCATGTGGCTCGGATTTCGGCGCCGAGACCGAGACGCACGAGCTTCGCTTAATTTTCTCGCTTACATAACGCATCTTCGGTGGGTTCGCACATTGGGGTATTGGTCGAATTTGAGTATGGCTCGGAAATCCTTTGAGAGAATGATATTTTTGACTGAGAAGGACAAAGGGAATGCTAATGAATGAACGAAACAAGCCGGAGATATCGCGATCCCATTGTGGACAATTTTATCAACGATATATTACGTAATCAAACGTTTTTCCCGCACGACACTGCCGGCGATCACAATATATTATTTTTTCATCACTTCACTAAATCTCCCCTTCCTCCCGCTTGATTCAACCTTAAAGCACCTCGTACATTGGGTAATTTAAAATGACAACACTTACTTATGAAGTAATGATCATTATAAAGACATTAGATTATCTGTAAACTCGATATAGATGTTGATTATATACTCACGAGTACTATTACCGGCACCTTCCTCCTTGCTAGCGTTGCCGTTGACCAACGGAATTTTCAGAGCCCCATCCTCCCCGTTAGCATCAACCTGAGAACCCAGAGCCATAGCCTCCTATTCTCTCACTTCTATTTTATTAATTAGATTCTTTTGAAGCTTTTGTTACTTTAAGTCACTAGGTCTCGTATTAACGTGTTGTGTATAACACACTTCGAAGCACGAGTTTTGTGTGGTTCGGGAGTACACCGCGCGCGCAGACGAGAAAACGTTCTATTCTCTCTCGGATATATTCGCTATCTTTCTCTCTTTCACTCTCTCCGTTCCCCCTATCTCGGCTTATTTCTCCTCCGTTTCTTCTTTCTCTTGTTCTGTCTCGTGTTTCTGCTCGTCGTCGTCGTCGTCGTCTTTGTCGTCTCCTCCTCAAATTCTTTTTCTTTAAAACACACTCGATTATTTCTTTGCACCTTGTCACACGCCGAAATTTTAATCCCGTTAGTGATTTTTTTCAACGAAATTGAATCTTTAACACAGCGTCAAGCAATATTTGCCTTTTAATTCGAGAAATAAATCGTTTCTCTCACTAAAATCTCTCGCGGAACCGCTCTTTTCACGTCGACCAATGTCTCAGGGCGACTGCTCTATTCCTTCTGCGCTCCGTTTCTCACTCTTTTTCTCTCTTCTCCCCTTCTCGCTACCCTCACTCTCTCTCGCTCTCACTTTATCCGTTTTACGCTACTCCCTTCTCTTTTTATCTTCACTATGCACGTGCGTTTTGAACGAGTGGTACAAAGTCCTACCGAGGTACCTACCTCGACCGAGCACTTTGCCTATTTCATTGAGCGATCCCTCGCGCTGGTCATTTTTCTCGGTCAGATTACCAGTAACCTAACCTCACCGCCATCAAGTTGGCCAACTGAGTTTCAAGCTATCGAGAGAGGCGCCCGCCGCCTCTCGACACCGCACCAAAAATCGAAAGACTACTTTTTAACTGACAAAAGCCGATCGTGTTGCGTTTTCTCTGCGATTAATTCGGCCTGTTATTATTGATGCAAAGCTAAACATTGGCGGAGACGACTCCCGGTCGCTTCCAAGTTCCTTACGAAAAAATTACTCCAGGTCACCGCGGCGGACCGGTGCAGAAAACCACTAGACAGGCCGAAAAATTGCAAAATAAATCGACGCTTTTTACATCGTTCTCCTACCAAATGACTGGCGTTATTTGTTTTTGTTTTTTTTCTTATTGTTGTTGTTATGAATACAATATTCGGAATTTTGCAGCCATGGGCTCCGTGTCGCGTACATGTGGTCTCGGTCGGTATGGCAGATGATGTACCGACCGAGTTGAATTCAAATCTATAAAACAAGCGAAAAAATACCCAGTAAACCAGGCGTACTATTGGGTACGAGGTACTCGAACGGTGTTGCTACGGTACTGGTATGAAATACCAGCGCCACGCCGTATCGGTACGGTGGCAGTATGTGTTACCACAGTACGGCGTACCACTACTGTACCGATACTATGTACTGTTCGCCAACTTGATACGTTTTCCACAAAAGTGACCCTAATGTACCGGTACGGTGTACTGAAAATGTACAGTTCGCCACTTTGGTACGTTTTCCACAAACGAGACCATACTGTACTGGTACGGCGTATTGAAAATGTACCGTTTTCCACTTCCGTACATTTTCCACAAAAGAAACGCTACCGTACCGGTACAGTGTACTGAATAGATAGGACGCGAAAAATGTTATAAACAGTAACTGTACCGTACCGGTACAACGTATTGAAGGGGTACTGATGATATTATCCATGCATGCGGGGGTATACAAGAAATGCTCAGGAAAATCGTGATTACATAGAATACCATGAAAATGAATGAGTATCCGGTGACATTGCCTCATCGGATATTTTATCTTCGGTCTTGCCACGGGTGTGAAAAGTAAAAAAAATCTGTATAAATATTAAGCATCACTCAAAATTTTTGTACCAGTTTCATTACTATTGATTATTAAGTGGTAACGCAGTCCTATGGACAGCGTAACTTTTTAGTGTTAAGAAGGACGCGCGATCAAATCCTGATGATGAATTATTTTTATGTTTTATTACAATTATTTTTTTTTTCAATAAAATTGATCAAACTATTGAGTTTAGTTATTGGAGCCATTCTAATATAAGGTAAATGACAAAAAAATGCTAATAAAATTATACCATTGGACTGAATTGTGAAAAACTCGGATGTTCCAAAAAAGACGATTTTTTCATCCAAGGATAGAATTTCATTATCATTCATGCGTTTAATTTTTCTTTTATTAAAATAGCTTTAATGACTCAACTTAATATAATCGATTTCGGTGTAAACAGAATTTAATATAGCATTAAAAAAAAAAAAAACTATAAATATTGAGAGCCACACACAAAAAATTGTGTGTGGCTCTCAATATTTATAGATGTTTCATTTTCTTCACTCATGCATTCTCGGCAAGAATAAACATTATTCATTGCCACTGATATACGAAATGAGGATGCATGAACATGCAGTTACATTGAAATACCGTCCATTCATGTATACGTCTGAATATTCGTAATGACATTGCAGTGAATTGTACTCACATCGTACTACTATAATTAAAGTACGCCGTACTAGCACAATTAGAGTACGCCGTACTAGTACAATTAGAGTACGCCGTACTCGTACAATTAGAGTACACTGTACTGTCAGATTTCGCATGCAGTAGTACGGTAACACGGTACCACGGCAGTCTCGTGCGAACGTTCGATCTGAACGGAGAGTACTTTGGGACGACTGATTGCTAATTTATATAGCGATGAAAAATTTATTTATCAAAGTCTTCCAAGTGTTTTTACGGCAGGAGCAAGATTAGCGATTTCATTTGTCAGCAATAATTCAATAAGGTAAGAACAACTCTAGTATTTTACAGGGCTTGATGCAGATGTGATGAAAATAACGATATATTGTTAATCTCCACATCATTTATGTCAGTTATAATAAAAAGAAATGCATGTGGCACGTATTGTTTTCAGAAAAGATTCGCCGTTTTAAGAAGAATCGAGCGGAGATTGTGGCCGCCGATATCGATTTTGGGAGGAACGTGATCTTTATTTATCAACACACTGCTAGGACGGTCATCAGATACTGAGATAATCACAATACTGCAACCGAAGAAATGACTCCACTACCGGATCAAGCGAAAAAATTGCGACAATTTCAACAAAGTAAATTATACATGATATCAAGATAAGTTGTTCATATTGCTTAGCGGTACAGATTTTATTTTTATGTATTCATTCCACAGCTTCGACTAATAAATGAAGTTTGTAGAAAAAAACAAAATTTGTATCCATCTATCTGTTTTTTTCTATAACCCGCCCTTTAGCAGCACAATACCGGTACGGCGACGGTATTGTGTACTAGAAAACATAACCTCGCAGGAGTATTTATTGTCAATATTATGTAGGTACCGTACTGGTACTGCGGTAATACAGATATTGTACCATACTGATATTGTGGCGGTACTGTACTGGTACTCAGGCGGTACGGTGTGCTACAATTTATATAGTAAAAACGTACATCATCAGTACATACCTAAGTACGGTATTGGTACTGTATCAATACAGTGTACCGAAATCTACGATTGAGGCATACGCTATCAATATTTCAGCAGTATCGTACCGGTACGAGAGACGTACCATACCAGTACTGTACCAATACGGCGTACCGGCATAATCAGGTGTACCGGTACATTTACGCTACCGTAAGTGTACCGTACGGGTACCGAGAGAGCACACCGTACTGTTATGACTTACCGTCAACCATACAGTGGCGGTACCGTGGCAGTACCGCGTACCGGTACGCTGTACTAGTATCGTACCCTCACGGTACGCACGTACCTGGTAGGTTTAGTACCAGTACGCGGTGGAAGTGGTGCTCGCATCGTACCAGTACCGTACCAGTATTTTGTTTACTGGGTATTGCTAAATTTATCGCGAACAATAAACGCCCTGAAGGAATTTTGCATCGCTTCTTCATGAGTAAAGCGTCTTGAGAATTAGCAAGGAAAAAAATTTCGTTGGAGAGTAATTTCGTCAGATAAAAAGAGAAAACTTGAGAAAAGAGAGTGAAAAAATTTCTTTTTCACTTACTTCTCGCGTCTCCAGAGACGCGTGTCAGTGAGTTTCTCGTAAAATAAAATTCCACTCGTATGACACTGCAGATTCCTTCGATTTTCCTGAATTTTTCAAATTGCGTTTCTCTTTGACGTGTTCAGAAATTTTTTATCTCGAACCGCGACTATAATAAAATCTTTTCGAAAATCTCCCAAAACAAAAGAACAAAAAGCGATTTTGGGTGCCTCTTATACGAGAGTAATACCGACCGAGCAGCCACAATTTGCAAAAAAGGGCACGTAACGAAAAAAAAATGAATTACATTCTCGACTGACTAACATTTTCAAAGATTCGGCTCTTTTTCCTTACAACTTTGCATTTTTCGGAGTGCGCTGAGACATCGTTTATCAAGTTTAATGGAAATATTCGAGTAGAGCGTCGTCGGGGGCTGATCGTACTCACTTTTACGTAGCAGTTGCTTCGGATTTGTGGAATTTACGGTCTTTATTATGAAATAGTGACAACGAAGGGTGTGAGACAAAAATGGAGGAAAATTGCATAATTTTTACCAAAACCTTGATGATATAAGCACAACTTGAATGTCCGCGTGTTACAAACAATAAACGCCTATATGAAGAATTGACAATCTCGCATTAAGTTCTTGTTTTCCGTTCGTCGAAAGTGTGGCTTGCGCGAAAAATCTTTTTTATCATAAATCTGTGAATGACGTTGAAATTTGTGTCGTCGGAATGCAACGAATTTTTCAAATTATTTCCATTGGTTCATCGTTCAGTTTTGAATCGTTCCGATTTTGGTGGATTTCGCATCGATTATGTAAAAAAATGAAAATTTCGTTGCATGCCGATGATTGACGCAACGAAATACAAAGAAAAAAACGATACACTGATTTTTCACGAGTTGCGAGATTGCTCGAAGAATCGGTAGGTCACAATAATGAAAAATACATATATATTTAAGTACAAATTGATTTAATTATTGCTCGAGACTCCATACTGTTAATCTCGTGTTGGCGAACGTTACAAACAGGCATGAGGAGTATCGCAAATTTCCCATTATGAATATCGAACGCGCGAACGAGGAGGACGAAAGAATTCGTGTCGGACGGTATAGGTGTGGTTGTCGCGAAATTCAATAAATGGACATAGTCGCAATGAAGGAAAAGAAAAGAAGAAAATCAATTAGTCGGTTACGTGGAAATGCCAGGATCAAGGGCTTTCGAGGTTGACGACGTAGTGGCTGAAAATTTAGATGTGACAAAGAAAAATCGTAGAAATTCAGCAGCAGCCACGGATGCATCAGCCTGGATAGGTGCGCGGCGTTAAATGCACAGAATACAGACAACTTGTCAGTTTATCGAAACACGAGCCCGTTAGAAAAATGTTCTCTTTCTCTTTTTCTCTCATTTTGCTCCTAATTCGTCGTTTTCTTTTAAAATTCTATTCAGTCTATCGCAATCGTTTGATTATTAAAATCAACTCGCGTCCGCTATATTTGTAGCGCACGAAAAAAAAAGGATTGGCAGAGGGACGATTATAATACTTGGCCCATGAGTCGGAGTCGCTTAATCTTATGCTTTCGGCTTGACTATAATCGGTCGTATGGTTTTTGGGGAAATAAGTGTGTACCGTCGAAATAAAATTGAAGAAGAAATAAGATCAAGTGAAAAGGTTAAGAGGCGTAAGTCTCTCTAAACCGACGTTGAAGATGATGGTAAGCCGTTAAAACTCCACGCTTCTTTTTTTGCAATCGACAAAGCACGGGCTCCTGACTCGAGGCAGTAGCAATCTTGGTCTCGAGCGGCTCAATCGCTGCATCCTTGTCCGGATGAACGAAAAAGGCAACCGAGTGACGTCCTCTGCCATAATACTCGGGCACAACCGCTCGATGTTTCAACGTTTGAAGCTGCTGATTCGTCCAGCCTGACAGCTTGTCACCGCACTTAATCAGAATGGCACCTGGCAAATGACCGATTCGACTCCAACGACCACTGCTCAATCTCTGCACCTCCAAACCACCCTCGCTGTCCTATAGGACGAGAAAAAAAAACAAAAACAAATATAAAAAAACGGTATTTTTCGAGCCTTAAAGAAAAATTCACAAATTATTCAAAATGTTTGTTCCCGAGCTCCAGAAACTCACGATAAAAAATGCAGATGAATGAACAACGCGAACGCGAAATTTAAATAACGGAAAGAAAAAATATTGTAGTGAATTGTTACAAATTTTGGATGGATAGTCGTCAGTTAGGCTATTTTTTCGCCTCGATCGAAATCCCGATGCCGAATTAGCGATGTGGTAGCAATTTCCAGTCGTTTTGTCCAATCAGATTCAATTTTTTTGCGGGAGACACGAGACACAGGATCATAAGAACGAAGAGACGATAATTCGTCGATATACAAAAGGAAGGAAAAAAAAACACCTTGGCGCGTTCGTGCTAAAAGTGTGGATCTTTTGATCCAGTAATAATGCCAAGTGCTTAGCGATCACGCGAGTTCGTCACGACATTGCCAGCGGATAAGTCATTATTGTTGGTGGCGTTGCAAAAATGTGACACGTAATAAAGACACGGAGAGTATATAAAATGTCTTTGAGAGATTTCCGTTGCAGCTGACTAATTTTCTTGTCCTCGGATTTTCATTTGTTCTTATTAACTTCCGCTTTTCATATTTTCTCCGTGTCATGGATTATTCAATGGATTATTTTGAATATCGTTGTTGAACAACGTACCTGAGCCAAAAGAGTGAAGGTTCCGTAATCGCAACGTGCTGCATTGCGAGTAAAGCCGGTCTCGGGAGTTCCAAGTGGCGGATAGTAAAGAAGACGAAGAGCGGTTTCGTTTCCTTCTTTGAGCATATGAGCGTGCTTGCTCGGCAGGAAATCCGGAGCTTGTTCCAGACCCAGTGAGAGAGCCTAAATATCGTATCGTTTTTGTTATTGATAATCCATTCGATTGTTCTCAAAAGAGGCAATTTTAAGAGTTTCTCTCGTTTCTCATGCGTCGGATAAATTGCAAGTTAAATTGTTCAAAATTCGTAATAACCTTCTCAAAAATAATACTCAATTGTGACGACTCTGAAGTTTGCAACGTTGAGATTCAACGAAAAACATTTTTTCTCTTGATTATTTATTGAATTTTGAAAATGGTGGCATTTTTTCGAGTCGATTGGGTTTTTTGGTCGCAAAAGAGAATCGTTTCATTGGCCGGATCAAATATCGAATAATAATTATTGGCTCTGCTGAATAAATAATAGAATTTCGGTGCATTCCAACGATGGAAACTTCAGGATCATATTGTGGGTAAACTTTGAGAAAGTTTGACCATCTAGAAATCGAGTTATCGGGCAGCAATTTTCCGTTCTCATTGGATAAGAGAGTTGGCCGCGAGTAAGAAAATGATTTTATCCAGCAGAACTCGAAAACTTTGAGTCTGATGAGGAATCGTATAGGGAATGATTTTTGTATATAAAATAAAATTGTCTTTAATGCACCTTTTCGTGCGATTCTTTCGTACGACTTTTATTATAATTACGTTTTGACTAAACTTGAGATAGAAAAAGGAAATGGAGATAAAAATAGGAAGATATGGTAAAAAAACAACTTACGGTGAGCAGCATTCCCGACAGTTGGGTTAAATCTTTCGAGAGCTCTTCCACAGCAGTGCGGAAGCCAGGAACGTCATCTTCCGGCAATGCTCCATTTCCAGTCACGATGAAAGCGTGTCTGGCCTCTTTATCGACAGGGATTGAAATGCTGAAAATTGGGAAATGAATTAAGAATAAAAATTCGTTTAAAACATAAAAAATAATGGCAAAGTCCATTGGAAAACATTCGTGCCCATGGGGAGTACAAAGTTTCGTTAATTCAGGCAATAAAATTTCATGTTTACGTTGGATCCCTGCAGTCACGAGCAGCCAGCGAAAGAGACGCTTATAATTCTTACAAAAAAACATTTCAATTAGTTTTGCGAGCGGCGTCGTTTCCGATCAGCTGGTAATTGACTATTCCCACGAGATTTCCATTCGCCTTCGAAGCGACCGTTCCAAATTATTTGGAAAAATGAAAATGATGGTAAAAACGGAACTCACTCCTCCGTTTCCGGTTTAACGTATCCGTGACTACAGGGTGCGACGCTCTCGTACTTGGCACGAGACTTCTCTGGCAAGCCGCAAAAAGCGTCCAAGGCTCTGTACACGGCCTTCATCTGTAACGGAGAGCGAAAGACCGAATGAGCGATAAGACACGAAAGAAAAAAAACACACCAAAATTAATTTGCTGATTAAAAATCATCCGTGAGGTGCTTTACGAAATGTAAATTTGCGAGAAGCCACAGGGAAAATAATTTTTGTGAGTTCGTCATTCAATTTTATCGTCATGATTGACGATTTGGTTTCTTGCGAAAAATTACGTACGAGCCTTGACAAGGACTTTTCACTGGGCACAAAGTTGTGGTTCCACGGAGTCGTTTTTTTGCAATTGCGATTGATTGAAGGCAAATTCCGACATTTTGATCGAACAAAATTCTAAGCTATCGTTTCCTGTTTAACAACTTTCTCAGAGTTTTCAATCACTTGGTAATTTCCTTTTCAGCCTCTTTCTTATTGACGGGGAGAATTCATGTAAATTTCGATTCATCTGGCATCTGAATAAACAATTCAGCTGATGCGGTTTGTTTGGAGCGATCATTATTGCACGCTGACTCAATCACGTTAATGCCAATGACACATGATGGTCGATGTAACGAAATAGGTTGAGGTTCGAGGAAAGCCTCGATAACTCTCGAAACTGCCAAAATTAAATTCGACGTCAATAAAAGAAGCGACTGAGTTTTTGGTCGATTCAATTCGACTCTCTCTCTCTCCCTCTTCGCAAATACTAGAAATTTCAACGTTTATTTCATGGAACGAGGTTATGGACAACTAAAATTATAAACAGCGAGAACAGAAGTTTCTTCAGCCATTATTACGAAACGATTCTGACGAGTATTCGAAAAGATTCTCAAATGATTTCCAGAAAATATTGCGACGATCTAGCGGCCGATAAGATTCGATCAGTGTCCACAACTGTTTCGTAGAACATTTTGACAAACCAGAAGCCCCGTTTCTCGATTTTTCCAAGCGATCAACGCTCGTAAACAGGTCTCGATCTAAAAAAGTTCTATCGCAATAATTATGATTCATACAAAGTAACGGCAAAATCGTCAGATACAATTTTCCAAGATAATGTTTTGATATTTTGCGTGAATCCGCTGAACCGTCGTATTGTAATGTGTTAAAAATTTGAGAAGCTTTCACCGTCTGGTGATCGCGATATTCGGTGCTTGAAATTGCAACTTTAACACAAAGTCTTATGGGAAGTTACGAAAAACGACCATTTTTTACAACAAATAACTTGATTTCTAGACGCTCAAACTTTCTCAGATTTTACCCACAATTGAATATGATTCTTGAGAAGTTTCATGCAAATTTTAAACAATTAAACTTGAAATTTATCTAACGCATAAAAAACGATGGAACGTTTTGGAGAAAGCCATAAAAATTTGCAATTTCACCTCGCGTTTCTCTGTACATAAGATCGAAGGAGCGAGAAGTGGTGAACGAGGAAAAAGAGAGACGGAGGTAGAATGAAACTGAACGAGGATGGATAAGACACAGAAGTTACGAAAAACGACGATTTTTTACAACAAATAACTCGATCTCTAGACGGTCAAACTTTCTCAAAGTTTACCCGCGTGCACTTGAGTATGATTGTTAAAACGTGGAATTTATCAAAGGTATGAGAAACGATAAGAACCTCTTCAAGTTTTTCGTTTCGCAGTCTCAGGTCGAGAGACACGTGCGCGTAATTAATCTGGCGGAGGAAAGAATCTCGTAGGAAATGGAAACAAATGATACGGCGGCGAATATGATACGAACAGAAAAAATGTAGAGGAGCGAGAGACCAAATGACCAAGGAGTACGACACACGGAGACTATAGTCTGCAGTTTACCGCGTGGATTACTGTCATTGAACGGACGAAGAGACAAAGCGCTCGCGGTGGAGATAATAGCCAAGAGATTATGTCATCTTTCGATAACAACTCGAGCACATGCGCGTGCATAGATTACCGCCAAAAAAGTGGGTAAACCGATCGAACGCTTCTGATGGAAACTCATTCAATAGAATTTTTTCACTGATCTGAAAAAAAGAGAAAAAAAAAACAAACGAGTCCACGAAATTTCAAGGAGATTCTCTTCGATCGGATAAACGACAAAATGTTCGGTTCGATTTCATGAAATTTCATCTGGTGTTTTTCTTCGTTAACGGGTTAGAGTTCGAAAACAAGTTGGTCACGAAGATATAAACACGATATTGACATTCGTGTAATGGTCTGAACAACGAATAGTAATTATTTGTCTTGCAAAGGTGTTTCGAATTTTGTTAAAGGCAGCGAAGACTGCCGCGGACAGGTGTCACATTATTTTGCGACTGTTTTGTGAACATTTGTGAGAAAATGCCTCGAGTTCGTCGTGTATATGAAAAAGTTTTTCATCACGTCCAAATCACGTGATTGAGCACGTGGGTTTTTAAATATTTTTTTCAATTCTTAGCTCTCGACAAGTTTCGCCTATTCTTCAATTTGCAACGCTATCGGGTTTGAATATGATTTATGCATATGTCTCAGGTGGATTATAAATAAATGCGCTGACGAGGAAAATGAGCTCGGAAAATTGGCATTCGTTTACCGACGCTGCGTTAACAAGAATCGCCGTGAAAAACTCACCGAACAATCATAATAAACATTGCAAATGACTTTGACGATGAAAAATGGGATTGAGAATGATTTTCCGTCCAGCTGGAATTTTTTCCAAACAAAATAATCCACAGAACGTTATTGCCAATAAATAATATTTCTGCACCACAGCGAAAAGTGAAATTTTCGTTACGTATTTTTTTATTTTTTGGGGGATTGAAAAATTGTTACTCGTTTTTTTTTTCGTGTTTCGATTGCCGAGTGAGAACGAACTATGGGTTTTAAATTGCACGGTGTGTGTGCAGATAATGGACACGTATCGGTCGTTCGCGACGAGGAACAACTTTCGCCAGGGCGACGGAGTGATTATTGTGGAAGGTCAGAAACAAACGATACGCCTGTGGCCACGTTTCGCGATCCATTACAGAACCTTTAGCAACACCCGAGCTGCGGTGATCGAAGGCAAAGTGCAGAAACTTTGAGCAAAGTGGCCCGAAGGGCGCACGAAATCGTAAATTCCGAATGTTTTTCAAGGCGTAAAAATATTTTCAATCTCATGAGTAACTTTTCAAGATTTTCGCCAAGTTGGCATTTTTTTCTCGAGAAAATGAATTCGCCAACGAATTTCTTTGTATCGTGGCTTTGATAAAGACTCGCAAAAATTCGCGTAGACACGCTATAAACTTTTTATCTCAGGGTGTTAAAAAGTGTTGAGCGGTAGATTAACATTGTTGAGGAAATGAACGGCCAATTTTTTTCGAGTTCTCCCTTCGATAACGTTTCATGACGACACGAATCGCGGACTCGTCCGCAATGAGATTCGATATGGACAGAATCCCTTAAAACATGCAGAGAACAATGATTTTCCCTAACTTGGTAACGATTCCGAATAAAATTGATTTCGGGATAAATATTTCAGAAATATTTCGGCGCCAAGTACACTGGAAAGAAAATTTTGTTGGAAAAGATCGATATTTTGTCGGGTACTCTCGACTAAACATTTTGCTTGTTTGAAAAATCGCAAAAATTGAGTCACTGCAGCAAGAAATATTCTAGAAAATTTGTTCGAAACGTAAATTTTTGAATTTAGCTGACAGTTTCGTGAGAAATCCAAACTATTGTCATAATTACGAAACTTTTAACGTTATCGAAAAATATTTAGTTGAGCTTGTTCAACAAAATGTCGACGTTCCCTGACTAAATTCGACCTCGCGTCCAAAATCTTCAATGTTAGATTTCTCTGGATTGGCTGAACGGATTTTGTTCTACCAAGGACCATTCGAAAGATAAAAAATCATAGAAAATTCAAATCTAATATGAGATTTTTCCCTCAACCCGTTCTCCTGTGAGAACGATTTAAAGTTTCTGTGACGTCATAAAATGCCTATTTTACTGTATATAAGAGTACGGCCGGCTCGCGCGCTACGCTTTTCTTTTAAACTTGGCGTCGAGCCGCTGCCGCGACTCTTGATTTTCCGTGTATGAAAAACGAAAAACAATCGAAAACAAAAAACTGAATGACTCTCGAGCAATTCTTGGACCCGCGATACGTGGCATGAGAATTCTCAGTTGCTATAATCGATTCATGGAAAAGCTTGATTTTTTGTTTTCTTCTCGTGATGAATAAATTGACGTGAATTTTTTAAATCATCGTTCCGTTAGTTCGACTTGTTTTTTATTCGCTGATATTTCGCTGTACACGTAATAACGAAGCAACGACGAGACTCGGCATGTCCGAGGTCTCATCCGTATGCGTTTTTTTCGTTTGTTACCTTGCAATCAGGGATCCCGTGGTTCACGATGTACGCCAATCCCTTCTCGGAGAGAGCTCGCACGAGTTTTGAGGCGACCTGCTTAACCACTGCCTTCTGGGGGCATCGTTCGATACCTGAAATGGAAAAACAAAAGGAGAGTTGAAGAAGGCCGTCTTGTTCCGTACATATCGGATGTTTCAGATTCGAACAATCCTATCGATAAATAAATCAATAAAAAAAAAGTAGATAAACTATTTCTATAAATTGAGAAAATCGGTGCAGTGCTCACTGGCCAAAATATATACATTTGATGATCCTGAAGTTTCCATTGTTGGAATGCAACGAAATTCTGTTATTTCTTCAGCAGAGCCAATAATTATCATTGAATATTTAGTCCGGCCAATAAAACGATTCTCTCTTGCGACCAAGAAACTCGATCGACTCGAAAAATTGCCACAATTTTCAAAATTCAAAAAACAATCAATAGAAAAAATGTTTTTCGTTGAATCTCAACGTTGCAAACTTCAGAGTCATTACTTTTTTCCGATAAGATATGTCGCGATGTATTCTTGACCATTCAACTCCAGAAACGATAAATCATGAAATTGCCTGCACTGAAAAGCAAGTTTTGTTAAAAAAAATCGATTATTTTAAGTCTGTGCCTTCGGCTTGACCCTTCGGAGATTACCTTCAGTTTCCTTCTCATGTATGTGCGCTCTGAAATACCCCCCGCCTGAGACATCTATAGTGGGATTTAGGTACTTTGAGCCGATATTCAAGTGTCGGCTAGCGCGGTGAACCGCGAACTTCTTCAGTACGCTTTCGTTTTCCGAAACGTGTATGTGTGTGCTACAAAAAACGTTGTTGTAACGTTCGTTATCGTTTTTGAGGGAAAAGAATTAGGATGGTAAGTATTTCCCCCTTTTCTTTCGTCCTTCTTTTAAAATTTCAGGGATAAATGAGGTACAGGCGATCTCCATCAAATCTCCTGTCAGGGAGGTTAGAGAATCGCCGCGACGTTTGAAGGCTGGCGAGCCGCAGCCGCAATCGAGACAACGGCTGACGAGCCGCAGCCGTAGCCAAAGAAAAGGTTGAGGAGCCGCCAACCTAGCATGTTCGCAGACATTTTCTCGGACGCAAATGCAAAAAATGTTCGCAGACATTCTCTCGAACACACACATAAGAGATGTTCTCAGACACTCTCCCGAACTCATGAAAAGAGGATGTTCGCAGACATTCTCTCGAACTCAGACGGTGTTTCTGCCCTTCCAGGGATTTCATCTTCTTTTCCTCTCTATTCAGATGGGCGACAAAGCCGCGTATGTTACGCTAGAAGAATTGCTGGGCGAGGCGGCTGATTCAGAGGAGCAGGACGCAGTTTTGGACAACCTAAAGAAATTAGCCTCTGATACTCTCCCCGAAGGTTGGCAGAAGAACAAAGTTCTCGACCTCTCAAGGGAATTCCTCTTTGGGAAAGAGGATAATATCGATCCTCAGATTTTGAATAAAATTCGATTTGCTCTTCCCACTGTGGGTATTGCCAAGGCGTTCGATCCCGATGCTGCGGGACTAAGTGAAAAGAGCTTCAGGGATTATAAAGTCATAATGTTGAATTGGGCATTCTGCAGAGCGTTGATAACGAGCCCACCAGCGGTGGTCAGTAAGATTCGAGGCTCCACAGCGCAGGCCGAACTCTTTCTCCATTTCATCAAGCCTCTGAAGCATTTATTCGTCTCAAGGGCTGAAGCAGATACACAACTAAAACAAGTGGCAGGGGAGAAGTCGCGAGAAGGGGAGGATTCGGAAGAAGAAGAAGAACCGCCACGGAAGCGATCTCGATTGGCGGCACTAGAGACTCGAGTCGACACAATGTTCGAAATATTGTGTAATAAGATGGATGAGATGAAGAATCCACAACAAAGAAACCACCGAGCGGAGACAGATTCCCATTCGGGAAGAGGAAACGACAGTTCGGAGGATTCGAAATCAGAGTGCTCGGATGAGGACGACAGTTCATGGACAGCTCCAGGACAGGACCCATTCAAGTCGGGTTCAGGAGACTTGGATCTATCGCTGATTCCGCTGGTGAAAGAGTGCGAGCCGGATATTCCAGAACCGGATCCTGAAATCAAAGCTCAGGGGAGAGCCTGCCAGAAGCTGGGCTTGGCATCGTGGAACAAAATAAGATACAAGGATGTCCAAAAGAAACTGCACGCTTCCCCGGTATTTGACGCGCTCAAGACGAATAGTCAGTTGGGAGCCATTGCCCCAAAATCCTTCGTCCAGACGGTCTTGACTAAATCCGATTCGTTGGCAGGCACGATTACTCATGCCCTATTGCTGCAAAGGGAGAAATTAGCGAGAGCAATTAAATCGCTAGTGGACAAGCACCCGCAGATCGGTGAAGACGTCAAAGAAGTTTTTTTTGGGGATTCATCGGTAAAGTCAATTTCCGACGATTTGCTCCACTTCACTTGTGCTCGAAGGGCAGAAATCATTGAATGGAGAAGAGGTTTTTTCAAAACTAAAGATCCCCATCTGGTTGCGAAACTAGCAGAGATTCCCCCATCGGAAACCCATCTATTCGATGAAAAATTGCTCTCTGAGTTCTTGGGCCAACAGGGGGGAGTGCAGAAGGTGTTCTCTTCAGAGAAGAAGCCTTTCCAGTCAAAGGAGCAGAATTTTTTTCGGGCTAAACAACAATCCAGCACTAGCATCTCAACCAAGCCGCAGACATCAAGGAATAAGAATTCATGGCGACCATCCTCGGGAAGATACCAGGCAAAATCAGCGAAAAGCTACCCCAAAGGAGGTCACTCAAAGAAGAGAGACTCTCGCCCCCGAAGATCATGACTATCCGTTCAAAGGCGGGCAGCTGGTTCACTTCATCCCTCGTTGGGTGGAGCTCGAGGCACCAGATCACATCATAAGTATTCTGAAAGGTTATTCAATTCCGTTCATAAAAAAACCGCCAACTGTTCCCCTCAACAAAGAAAACATAAAAAAATACGCAACAAAAACATCGAGCCAAATGTCAGTGGAATTAGAATCAATGCTTCGTCAAGAGGTGGTAGAGAAGGCAAAGTGGGACACGGGATTCATCTCCCCCATGTTTTTAATCCCGAAACCAGATGGAAAATTCCGACAAATTTTCAACCTGCGCCGTTTGAACGAATATTTACAACCAGCAAAATTTCGTCTGCTAAGTCAGCGCAAGATCCCGTCATTTCTTCAAAAGGACGACTTCTTGGCGAAGATAGATCTGTCGCAGGCATATCTTCATATACCAGTAAAAAAGAGTCATCGCAGATACCTGTGCCTATCTTACAACAACTGTCTGTTCAACATGACCTGTCTTCCTTTCGGTCTATCCACGGCACCGTTGGCATTCTCACGAGTGAGCAATTGGATAGCAGAGGTTCTTCGGCAGAAGGGAATTCGGGTAGTCGTGTACCTGGACGATTTCCTGTTGGCTCATCAGAACGCCGAAGATCTCCAGGGTCAGATCAGATTTACCATAAGCCTTCTTCGATCGTTGGGCTGGGTAGTAAACATAAAGAAGTCTATAATCTCGCCAACGCACAGAATCGAGTTTTTGGGAATTTTATGGGACACCGAGCAAAACGAAATGGCACTTCCGACCGACAAAAAGGAGAGGATACTCGATCTCATAAAGGAATTGACCAAGTCAGAATGCTGGAATTGGACACAGGGGACATCCCTTTTAGGGATGCTGAACTTTGCAGCAATAGTCACACCCATGGGGAGGCTATTTACAAGACAGTTGCAGCGAGGAAGCCGCCAATTGTCAGAGATGACTCCGAAGAAGAAGATTCCACTCAACAAAGAGAGCCGCCTGGACTGTCTGTGGTGGAAATCGAACATTCATCAGACGCGACAAATTTTCTATCGAGACCCGGACATTTTCTTAACGACAGACGCCTCTCAAGAGGGTTGGGGGTTCCAGATGGACGCTATTCACCGAGCAGGGAGTTGGACGGTGGACCAAATGAACTGGCACATCAATCGGAAGGAGCTCTACGCGATTTTGTTGGCCATCCAGACGTTGAAAGAGCATCTTCAGGGCAGAACGGTGATGGTGCAGATAGACAACAAAACGGCCTTAGCCTACATCAAGTACCAAGGGGGAACACGATCCCAAGTTCTCCTGAGGGTGGTCAAGGAGCTGTTGCTGCTGTTGGAGAGATACAGGATTCGCTTAATACCATTTTACCTACCGGGAATCTACAACACTCTGGCAGACAGACTCTCCAGGAACCTTCCACTTCCAGACTGGCATCTCAGCACCGAGATCGTCGAGAGAGTCTTCAGGAAGTGGGGAACTCCCGAAGTAGACTTGATGGCGACAACTTTCTCCAAAGTGGTACCAGCTTATGCGTCGTTGGATGCGAACGATCGAGAAGCAATGTTCATCAATGCGTTCAGCCGAGTATGGGATGTGAAGTTAGCTTGGATATTTCCACCGCCTCCTCTAATGCCGAAGGTCCTTCAACATCTGAACTCAGCGAGGGGAATTTTCCTGATAGTGGCGCCGAGGTGGGAGAAAACGTTTTGGAGAGGGGACTTGAAGAACAGGAGTCTAGCTGCGCCATTCCAGCTACTCAACCTCGAAAACCACCTGGTGGACATGGCAACGGGGCGAACCCCAGAGAACGCCAGGAATCTCGTTTTAGAGGTCTGGAAGGTACGAGGTGGGGACAACTCGTGAGTGGATTAACAGAATCGCAAGTTAATCTGGTGGGTTCTGCCTGGAGAGATTCGTCGTGGAAGACCTACTCTTCAGTCTGGAAGCAATGGCTGAGTTGGTGTAAAGGAAACGAAGTACCGTCGGATAACCCCACTGCCCAACAGCTGGTAGCTTATCTAAGCTACCTGTTCTATGAAAAGAAGCTCGCCCACAATTCAATCTTGACCCAGAAGTCGGTGATATGCTCGCTTAACAGTCCAGAAGGAGAGAGCAGTTTGAGCACACACCCATTAGTGAAATCGTTACTCAAAGCTATTGGCATCCAGAGAGCAAAGTCAATAAAGCCGTCTAGATCCACCATATGGGATGTGCAAGTATTGATGGAATGGATGAAGAGTCACCTGCCTGATGAGAAAAGCATTTTTCAAGTGTCGCGTTTTACGGCTCTTCAGTTGTTACTGGCATCCGGGAGGAGAATTCACGATTTAACGCTGTTATCGATCGAGCCAGAAAACTGCATTGTTTCAGAAGACGAGATAGTCTTCTGGCCAGAATTCGGTTCAAAGACCGACAGGCTAGATCATCGACAGTCAGGCTGGAAAATCACTAGTTCAAAAGATGAGGTTTTCGATTTAGTTAAATGGCTCAAGGTGTTAATTAGTTTGTCGGCCGAAAGGCGCAAAGCACGGCAAGATTTACATCAGCTGTTCATTACGACGAGAGGAATAGTTAAAACGGCGTCGAGAGCGATCATCGCGGGCTGGATCCAAACGGCATTTAAGGAAGCGGGAATCCAGGCCAGCCCAGGCTCCGTCAGATCGGCAGTATCGTCCCATAATTATAATAACGAAATGAGCATGGACGAGCTGTTGAAGAGAGCTAATTGGAAAGGAGCAACAAATTTCTTTAAACATTATTGTAAGAGAGTCGAAAAATCCAAAGATTCGAGACCTAAGAGTTCTCTAATAGAAAGTTTCACACCAGTTTGATACTGGTTTTTGATTTCATTGATTAAGAATTACAAGCTGTAGCTCAACAAGGGCATTTCAATTGAAATAAAAAAATCTATATGTATATATTGATATACATTCTCAATTCATAAAGTCACAGTACGCTTTCAAGTGCCGGCAGATTACAAACATCTCTCCGAAGGGTCAAGCCGAAGGCACAGACTTAAAATAGCAACGTTTTCCACCCTGTAAGGAAGAAAACGTATATTTTAGGTCTTGCCGAGGCTTGACCCGAGTAAGGGCTTGCCGTCATTCGGAGAAATCACTGAAGAAGTTCGCGGTTCACCGCGCTAGCCGACACTTGAATATCGGCTCAAAGTACCTAAATCCCACTATAGATGTCTCAGGCGGGGGGTATTTCAGAGCGCACATACATGAGAAGGAAACTGAAGGTAATCTCCGAAGGGTCAAGCCTCGGCAAGACCTAAAATATACGTTTTCTTCCTTACAGGGTGGAAAACGTTGCTATTATTTCCACTTTGCTGACAGTTCCATTGGAAATCAAAAATGTTGTCAAAACAACGAAAATTTTCAAGTTATCCAAAAATATCGAGTTCACCGTGTTCAACGTTTTATGACAGAATTGAATTTTCACTGTGAGCAAAGAGTTTTTCACGGTAAAGATGCTGAAAATGATTCTGCAGCTGGTTTAAAATTAAATTGAAGTAATAGCCTCGGAGCCTCATTTGGCGACCTTGAAAAAAATTGCAGATGCAGTTTTTCGATAAAAACACATTTTTTCTGGTCATAAAAACATAAAAATACGTTTTTTTCTTTAATATCAAATGAAAAACAGTCCGTTGAACCGGAGCAGGCTCCTTTATTTGAAATTTTCACAAAGACCGTATGAATTTTCGTCACCACATTTCTTTCCTCTCCGAAATCTCCGAGCTAACGAACAGTATCGTATATTACGAGTTGCTGAATGAACGAGAATTAAAAGAAGAAGGAAAAAAAAGGAAGTTTGACTTCGATGATGTATGATCGTTGTATTTCATGACGTTGAAACCCCTTGAAGTTTAAATTTCCGAGACCGAGAATGTGTACGCGGTGGCTCTAGTGCTGGTTATAAATTTTCAGTGTGACGTTTTGAGCGTTCGAAAAGCGAGTGTGCGACAGCAAACCTATATTTCGTCGAGGTTCACGCGTTTTCCTTAGAAACTTGACAACGTCTCTTTCGAAACGTAGTTGGACGACTATAGAGTGGTGACGCGAATCCAAAGTGCATATGCGTGTGTATATTATCAGTATTCTGGCAAAGTTTAACACTTTTTGCTTTATTCGAAATAGTTCGAAGGGGAGAGTCCTCCAGAATCATTGACAATTTTCCTGAAAAGCTCGCCATGCCCCAATCGATGCGTTGGCTTCCATGACTTTCGATGCTTTTTTTCGGTCCATTTGAATGAATTTATTGTCTTCAGGAAAATCGAACAAACGACAATACTGTGAAGAATGCAATTAACCTTCGCGATAAAATTCACTGAATACAAAGAGAAATCAACGAAAAATGTATTTCGTTTTGTACCAACAATCCTTTGGACTTTCGTGCATCGTTTATTCATTCAGCACGTTGTGGACTAAAATAGATTTTATTTTTGAAACTTTCTACACGTGAGTTGGAGAACGAGAAAAAAAATGACTCGAAGATTGAGTGACCGGTCTGGTATATGACGAAAGTGGTTAAGGTGGGAGGTACACGTGCCTTGATCATACGACTGAGTTTTCGAAGAAGAGGCAAGCGATATGAACCGATAAGTATTGGTGAGAATCATTACAGCAACGTTGTTAAGTTTGTTCGTGCATTTTCATGAGGTCACAAGATTTCGAAGCAGGTAAAAATGAGTTTAAAATGAAACGGGCACGCGGGAAAGGAGGTCAACACTGATTGATTGTTTGTTCTCAAACGTAGCGATTACGATTGTATAAAAGCGATCGAAACGTATTAAGAGAAAAGTTGATTTTTTTAGTTCGATAACTAAACGGCACAGCTCATGGGAACGGTTGTTGTGATGAGACGTGTGCCGATTAAGGAGGTTCTATCGCCATAATCATAATGCCATATATACAAAGTGACGGAAAAATCATCAGACACAATTTTTTCAAGATAAGTTTATGACATTTTGCCATGATCCTGAAGTTTCCATCGTTGGAATGCAACGAAATTCCGTTCTTCAGCAGAGCCAATAATTATTATTCAATATTTGGTCCAGCCAATGGAACGATCGCGACCAAAAAACTCAATCGACTCAAAAAATTGCCACAATTTTCAAAATTCAATAAAAAAAATGTTTATCGTTGAATCTCAACATTGCAATCTTCAGAGTCATCATTTTGGCGTGAATCTTCCGAAGCCTCGTATTGTAATGTGTTAAAAATTTGAGAAGCTTTCACCGTCTGGTGATCGCGATATTCGGTGCTTGAAATTGCAACTTTAACACAAAGTTTTATGGGAAGTTACGAAAAACGACCATTTTTTACAACAAATAACTTGATTTCTAGACGCTCAAACTTTCTCAGATTTTACCCACAATTGAATATGATTGTTGAGAAGTTTCATGCAAATTTAAAACAATTAAACTTGAAATTTATCTAACGCATGAAAAACGATGGAACGTCTTGAAGAAAGCCATAAAAATCTGCAATTTCACCTCGCGTTTCTCTGTACATAAGATCGGAGGAGCGAGAAGTGGTGAGCGAGGAAAAAGAGAGACGGAGGTAGAATGAAGCTGAACGAGGATGGATAAGACAAGAGAGAAGTAGCGCGAGCGGAAGCAAAAGAAGGGCATCCGTGAATATCGATGTGTGTCTGTCTCAGCCTTATCTGTAGGTTGTCTACAAAGTGTAGCGAGCGGCCAGCTCCTTGTAACTTGCTGGCGTTGATTCTAAACGTCGAATTTCACGGACAACCCGAAGCGTTGTATACATAAAATATGTATAAAAATGTTTGTGTCCGACCTCGCTGGGAAGGCTTGCGAGCGACCGTGTTCGTTGGTATTCACGCGATCTTCCTCCTTCTCCGACTTCTGCTAATCATTGAATTCGGAAAATCTTTCTCGGTACATGCGTCTAAATGATAGACTTTGGCCATAAAATATTGCAACAAATTATTCGTATCGTTCAAACATTTTCTAAAACAAATTATAATCCGAATGATCCTGAAGTTTCCATCGTTGGAATGCAACGAAATTCTGTTATTTCTTCAGCAGGGCCAGTAATAATTATTGAATATCTGGTCCGGCCAATAAAAAAATTCTCTCTTGCGACCAAAACGCTCAATCGACTCAAAAAATTGCCACGATTTTCAAAATTCAATAAATAATCAATAGAAAAAATGTTTTTCGTTGAATCTCAACGTTTCAAACTTCAGAGTCATATAATCCGACCCTCAACGTTTCACACGAAGGCTGGATACGAAAATGGCTAGTCTCGGCATCGCGACTAATTTTCCCAGTTAATGAAAAGTGCGAAATGAAAAGATTTATTGAATCAAGCTCGAATTTCGTGGCGGACTTATTTACGAGTCTGAATGATTGATGCGACGTTGCTGAGGAGAGACCGTAGAGACGTTCATTTGAAAGGCTTCGATGTATAATCGAAGAGCGTCGAGAGATCAAATGAGTTTTCCCGACTTTGAGTCTCTTCGAGACTTTTTCACGAATACATTGACGCTGAGACTCGGATGCACTCGTTGCTGGCATGCAACGCGGCAGACGAAATTCTCCCCTCGATCTCCAACGCTCTCTGCTCTTCATCATTCATGCTCTCCCCATCTATATATATATATATATGTTTATGCATCGACCATTTGGCCAAGATTTACGTGAATAAAGTTCGTTGACGCAAAAGCTAAATTTATATTTAGTTATTCTAATTCTCGGTTTTCTTGCACATACGTGCACCGTCTATCCTGCTTCCCCAATGTGTATACAATCCCGACCTCATCGACTCAATGGATCCTCGAGCATATATACGATTGATGAAATCATCTGCAGTCAAGAGTTGAGATTTAACGTTTCCCTGTACTTTGTCGAACTGCATAAATGACTATTCACTTAAGAGGATGCATTCGCCGTCAAAACCACTCGAGACTTTGACACGTTAAGGAGGTTCGATCACGAAATCATAATAATCAGAATTTGATTAAATTTGATAATAAAATTCTTGGGCATCGAGTATAGAGCGCAAATTTTTTACCACATCGTTATCGAATAATTGAGAATTAAATCGAATTTCGAGTGTTTTCCCCGTCGAAGGCACATTGAGGGCTCGTGATGACGACCCATGACGAAAAGTAAAAAATTTGGATAAAAGTGAAACGATTCGAAAATATTTTGAATATTTTTCGATAAGTTCAATGAATTCTGGTGTCGAAAACTTCGAGAGATCGTGAGAATCACGATCACGAAAATCTGCAGCTATATTTACGCTTTTGCACATATTTCATGGTTTCCCATGAATATTTTTATGGAGCAATCGATGACTGACTGTTTTTATCGTTGCGATGAAATCTGCTGATGTGTTCTTCGGAATGATATTCATGGGCCAAGCTCGATTCGATATTTTGACGATAAAATGACAGGACGTTGTGGATTCTGCCACTCAATCGTGTCTGGCAGACTCTTTTCTTTGTTGAATATTCGAATTCACAAGAGCCGTAAAAATCTTGACGGTATAGTGCTTGAGAAATCGGGGAACGTAATTTTTCATGGCTGTGATAAGAAAAATCTGAAACCTTCAGTGTGTCGACAGAGTTGGACAATTTGAACTTATCACAAATAGAAAAATATTTTTATTTCTTGTAAGTTAAGAGAATCGCGACGATTGCCATTTTCGTCAAATTTTGTACGACACGTGGCGCTACTCGAATGTACGCAAGAGCCAATTATTTCTATCGCGTGAGGATCTCGAAACTTTTGCTCGATAGCGCAGAGATTGGCCATCCAATGAAAATGAGTCTCAAAATCAATAATCTCAACCTTGATCGAAAAGTTGGACGAGTCGTTTCCGGGTTTCGATCGATGACTCATTTCAAAAATGAGTTATTAATTCTCTCCATCGAACGAAGGAAAAAAGAGTGGAAAACAAAATTACTAAACATGATGAGAAAAAAAAATGAAAAAAAGAAATGAAAACGAAAGCGGAAAGTTTTATTCGATAGTTTGTTCGCTACGCGACTGTCTGTGAATATCGAATTAAATTCAATAAGGTTCAAGATATAAAGATAGGCCGAGGCTCTCAGGGACAACGTTCAAAACCACACACGTCGTGATGGTATGAAAAAGAAGAGAATATGAATAAGAAGGACAGCGAGAGAGAGAGAGGGAGGGAGAAGCGAGGGAGACAGGATTGAGCGGAAACGCGACTCGTTCAAGCTGATATTGTATCGCGGTTCTCGCGTGAATTCGGAACAGTGCTTGTGGCTGGTGACGCATGAGGAGGCGGTTACCGGAATGTCCATTTACGAACAGAAAACATGTACGAAAATGGACTTGCTAGAAAATGAGTAAAATCTTAAAAGACGTCGCGAGATGCTGGCTTGAAGTAAATCTCTGGAAACTGGAGAAAAAATTCATTTCTGTCATTCCTGTAAAAAACTATAAAAAAATCCGACTATTTACTTCGGCACGATGCGGATTCTGCGACGAGTGGCAATAACTTGATTTTTCTTTTCAATATTTAGTTCGGAGAGAGACTGAGAACCGTTGCATCGAGCTTGATGCATTCCAATATAAATATTGCCCTAATAAAACGTGCCAATAAATTATCATTTATTCTTTACGATCAAACTCCAAGGAATGCCAACACATGGAAATGATTTATTTCTCGGTTTATTTGATCTGTCGGGCTCAATATATTTTCCGTTCTACCTGGTGGAAAATAATTGATGCACCCTCGCGTTTATATATTATTCCGGGTTCGTGCAAACACGAGTCTCGAAACTACTGCTGCGTGTCCCGATGAAGCACTCACACGTCATGACTGCAGCGCATCGCTGTGTGCGAGATCGAGTGATGCTTGATCGCGTTCAATTAGTTTTATCGGTGCATTTACCTTTAGCCATAATTTCCCATGAGAAAAAAGTGCAAGCAGAATGCACCGTATTGCACTAAAAATATAAAACGTCCAACAAAGTTCGGCAAATTCGGTTTATTCTTTCGGCTATAAAAGAACAAAAGATTTTTTCTGTAAACCTTTCAGCTTTTCGGTTCCGAATTTTTCGCTGAATTCATTACAAAGTGCAGCGCCAAGACTTTTGTGCATTTTTTACGAGCACGCTCGAAACCCACTTTTCCCCATTTCTCAACGTGCCCACGGTGATTCTAAGATGCACGCGAGCCGGTGAATGGCCGAGCAGTCGCGCAGTCCAATCATCGACTCGCCCGGAGCCGCTTAACAAACTATTAAATTTCTTTGTCCATGATTTCTGCGATTTTCTTGGAAAAGGGACTTTCGAACGTGTGAAAATTGTCATTTTCGACAATGATGATGAAAAATACAACGCGTAATAGTTTTTTCGAAACCGAATGAAAAAAGAAAACACAGAAACTAATCCATGTCGATAATTATGACTCTGAAGTTTGCAACGTTGAGGTTCAACGAAAAACATTTTTTCTATCGATTATTTATTGAATTTTGAAAATCGTGGCAATTTTTTGAGTCGATTGAGTTTTTTGGTCGCAAGAGAGAATCGTTTTATTGGCCGGACCAAATATTCAATAATAATTATTGGCTCTGCTGAAGAAATAACAGAATTTCGTTGCATTCCAACGATGGAAACTTTCAGGATCATCGATAATTAATACCAATTCGTAGCAATCGATCGTGTTATTTAATGAAGAATATTTTCAAGAGTATTTCGTAATTACTCGGTCGTTGAGAGTTTCGAAATAACGGAATTGTAGCCATTGTGAAAAGGCCCTAAAATAACCAGATTATAAAAAAGTTGGTGGTGAAACGACAATTTCCCATATTTGGCTTATCTCAAGTGGAAAAACCCCGAAAAATCTATGGGATGGATGAAAAAACGCGACGACAGGTTTTCCCGATAAAACATTCCATCGGTTAGCACGCTTAGTTAAAATTTTTTGAAGAAAGATACGGCGCGACAATTTATGAAAAACGAGCAGGCGATGGTTTTCATGGGAAAGGCAAAACCGCCAAGGACGCACTCGTTTGTTTGGATTACAAGAAGGCATGACCCGTTAAAATTCGGATTGGGGCATGGGACGATTATTTCGAAACATAAAAACGAAAAGAATATAATAGAGTGTTGTCCTTGGCTGTCGGCAAACACACGAGAAGCTCATCCATAACAATATTGAAAACAAGGTCACGACTATCGAGTGAGTTGATCGGTCCAACGGCAAAATCCAAGGAGGAAACTATAAGCGATAAAAGTAACCGGTTGCGTCGACAAATTGTTAACAACATTAAATATTTTAATTCCTCCGGTATTCCGAATTGTTTTGCAATCATCAAACTTCGTAAGAGCATCAATTAGTCTCTGTTATTAAAGAGCCTGAAGGTTAAACGTACAATAGAAAATAAACGTCCAGCGCATAAAGTCCAAAGAAAAGGATGTTGGTTCCGTCAGATTGACGTAAACACAAAGGCTACAAAATCGAACGATATAATCATCAGATAATAACACAGGAAAGCATAGTTTTTCGAGAGCGAGTTTGAAACAAAGTTCAAATGTTGTTGGATTTGCTGCTCGTTGTCAAGACGCTTTCAGATCTCTACAAGTTCTAACCTAGACTGTTATACGACAGCCCGAGGGATTCTGACATTCTAACCGTATGTGAAGAATTCAAAGATGAAAAAAAAAACGAGTCAACCAGCCAAAACTGGATTTAAGACGTTCCCCATGGTTTCTCCAAGAGATAACTAAATCTATACACACACACACATATATATATTTATTCCAACAGAATATAATCGTTGGAAATGACATAGAAAGTGTGTGTTTTCATTATAGGACACGTGTCAAACGTTACGGCCTAGCTATCGACATAATCGACGTCTCTAACAGCCACTTTGACATTTCCAAAGTCCCAAGTCTGTAAAGAATCTCTGTACAAAATATAATAATAATAAACGTGTACAAGTTATTCCAATTGAAAGCAGCTCCGCAATCTCTCTTGCCCACACGTTCATGAATGTATTTAGGAGGAGAAATACGTTTAGTTTAATTTCCATGTACGTGTAATGAAATCACTATAATTGTAATTTCCTGCATATGCCATTTTCAGGTGAGATAATAGCTCAAAAAACCAAGGATTTGTATTGCATGGGAATAATTGTTATTACGAGAATATTATTCCTGCAGATAACCAGCCAGAATCGATTAAACCAATGAGAAACTTGCTCGACGCCGATTTTCGTTAAATTTTTGAGGGTTCAATTGTACAGGCTGTGTGACCTGAACTGAAACTGCCAAAGTTTCTGACAGCGATGGAGATTCATCATCACTCACAAATATTTATGCTTGATACGATATTATTTGACTTCAAGGCTCTTCGTGTTAACGAACTGATCTCGTCATACTCGTAATGCTACGATATAAACATCACTAAAAATCAACTTGTGGAGAAAATGTTTCCTCGCTAAAGCTGACTCTGAAGTTGGCAACGTTGAGATTCAACGAAAAACATTTTTTCTATTGATTATTTATTGAATTTTGAAAATCGTGGCGATTTTTCGAGTCAATTGAGTTTTTTCGTCGCAAGAGAAAATCGTGTTGGCTCGGCTGAAGAAATAACAGAATTTCGTTGCATTCCAACGATGGAAACTTCAGGATCATAAGAATCACGAGCAACTGGCTGGAGCGCGCGCTGGTTTTTTTTTCTCCCAAAATGGTCGGTGTTTTTCAGTTACAATGCCATTGTCGTCGACGGAGGAACTAATAATACGCATTTCTTTGACAGTTGTCCCGCCATAATCATAACAGACCGGAAAATGTTTTTAAAATTGTGTCTGCAACGCTTCATCAGCTTATGAGCTGAAAAATCACGTTTTTTTCCTTCATATTTTCCAATTTAATATTTCATTCAGTTCGAAAACCTCAAAGTCGATGAAGAGCAAATTTATTACGGAGAAACAATCAACAGAGCTGACAGTCGGCTGCTGCGATCTTTGTTAAACTTTACCGCCGTTATCGTCGTCATCCAGTTCGAAGGCGCAGTAAATTGTAATTCGATAGGATTATTTGAGAAGCGACAACTGGCGAGATGAAAGGATCGCCGTGTATTATTATTGCGGTAAACTGTCCGCGGCTCAATTTTCTCTCACCATTCGTTTCGTTTGTAACTTCAACAGATAAATGCATGGCAAACGCACGTGACACATAATCTCATTGTATCGAAAAAATAAGTGAGTAAATAAGATTGAAAAATAAAAAAAAAAATTAAACCACGGAGGATTGATTTTCTTCGGAATCGAATGTTCCGGAGCGATTATTAATCATTGCAAACTTTGCATCTATCAGTCTGCATGATTTTCGCAGCGTTAAAACGCGCGCACGAACGAACCGTCTCGGACGAAAGTTGAAATCAATATCAATTAAGAGAAAGTCTTGAAATTTAGTACATGTTTCGCTACAGACGGTGTAATTACGTGCTACCGAAGTAAAAATCGCTGGAAAAATAAGAAAAAAAAATATTTTCTGACATGAATCATTCCTTGGATTACGAAAATCAATGAAAAATTCGTGCACCAAATTTTCCCTGTTTTTTTAATAGTCGAAAATAATGAAATTGCACCATAAATTTTCAATTTAATTCCGTCACGTGGCCGTGATACGAAAACCGTGAAAACCTGACGGATTTCTAAAACATTGTTACGCGACCTGTTTTCTCGAGACAAACTGTGACAAAAACTGTCAAATCTCAATGTCAAATTTTCCAGGGATCGTATCCAACCCGGGCCGTAAATTGTGGGCCTCGAGGCAACGCCTAATCTCTTGACAACAACAAGAAAAAAAGTAAATAGTACTTGAATTGCAGAAAACTTGAAATTAAAGAGGAGAAGCTCGAGACCACGAAGTATTTCGCGAATAAAGAAAAACGTAACGTTGAAGCTGTAATTTGAAAATGAATTAAAAATAAATAAACGATATCAAAATGGTAAAATGTTAAGATGATACGTGAAATTGAGTGAGCTCGAGGAATCGAATTGGGTTTCGAATATTTCCTTGGGTAAAGCGTGAAAATCATCTCTCGATTTTCTAGAATCGTGTGTACATGTCTATTGCTTCGTATAAATAATCGTAGGAGGTTTGGGGGGCGAAAGTGTAGGCGATCGTGGCAAAAACTAGCACGGAATGACGTGAAAAACGTTCATGAACGTTGTTTTCTAACTTTCGCCCGATGAACGTTCTGCCCGTGAGAATCTCGTTGAGACTCGTTAAAAAATGAAGGTTGATATGGAACAACAATACGAGACTCCAATCAGTGACGATTTTTTTTCCACGCGACCGAGACACACTTGTGCAAACATGATGAAATTTTTTTTTTCGCTTCGTTTTCGAAACGTGTCGTCAGTGGAATTTCTTACGTCAAAATTTTTTTGAAAATGATGAAAAAAATATTTTTTATAAACTCGAAGCTGGCTCATTATTGTTGCTCGTTCATTGGAGTCCGCAGCAACAAATAAATAGTGAATGACGTCAGTACGAGATTGCGGAGACTTCGACGCCTGACTACGAGCGCAAAGGCTGTTTCGATCGAAGTCTCAATACTTTACACCAATTTTATTATAAAATATTTAAAATTTACGTGTTTCGCAACAACAAAAAATCATGAAAGAAAATCTTAATGAAAAAAAAAATTTCCTGCCCAAATTTTTCCGAAAATATATTTCATTTTCAATATTTCAAAAAAGGTGATCATTTGGAAAATTGTCAATTAAAAAGAAAAAAAAAAAATTCCCGGGTCAGAATGACCCAGTGTGGCAGCGAAGACTCAATATTTCATCAATGTCAACATTTTTCCCAACGTTCCTGGCCATGGGCTTACGCGTAGGGAGTGACTCCGATCTTGGAGAGTTTTGACGTGCCGGAAGCTCAAATTTATATATGCATTGAATTGGATTTTCCATTCGTTGTTGTGTGGCGAAAATGAGAATTTCCGTTTCATCGCAATTGAATGCGATTTATGATCATGAAGTTTTCATCGTTGGAATGCAACGAAATTCTGTTATTTCTTCAGCAGAGCCAATAATAATTATTGAATATTTGGTCCGACCAATGAAACGATTCTCTCTTGCGACCAAAAAACTCAATCGACTCAAAAAATTGCCACGATTTTTAAAATTCAATAAATAATCAAGAGAAAAAATGTTTTTCGTTGAATCTCCACGTTGCAAACTTCAGAGTCATTGTGATTTTGCAAATGTTGAGGAAATGATGCGACTGATGAAGTATATAAAATTTGATAGGGTTAAATAATAGCGATAAATATCAAAGATATGAAGAAAAGTCGGCACGTAGAATTTCTTGCACGAGGTAGTTGAATGATCATCAGGCATTCTCTCTTTTTTTCATTCTGACATTCTGTCTTTATCTGATGGGAGTCGATCTCTGTCGCGCGAATGGGTTTGTACGAGCAGCGACGTTCATTTTCCAGGGACAAAGTTAATTAATTCGTTCCTGCTGGTGAATTCATCAAACGACCAAGTGGCAACATTTCAAAAAAAGCCGCTGAGCCTCGGTTAAAAATAACATGGTAATTGTTAGGTTTTTTCCCACATTTCGAAAGTTCCATCGGTTGAAAATGTTTTCGAGGCTGCGACCGCGATGTCGATTGGCCCGAAAGTGACTTGTACGCATTTTCGATTTGCAAACGTGTTATCTTCGTATTTGCTTAATGAATAAAAACGGGACGTTGCTCGAGCAACGAGTATGAATTAATCAAACTCGTGCCAAAAATTTCCAAATCCTATTCCTCTCTTTGACTCGATTTTTTTCCTCGTTTCTAACGAACGAAACTGCTTTTTTCCACTTCATTTTCCGTGCAAAAAAAATCTCAATTCGCATACACTTTTGACAATTGCGAAAATCGTCCCTTTACTCTACTCCGAATAAACATGGAATTGACATTGAAAATTGAGGATCGCGGTAAATCCTTGATACTATGAATAAATTCATAAATATTTGAAAAATCGATCAATTCTGCCAACAAGTCCAGCCAGAAATGTATAAACGTCGACAACTCTATACACTCTCTTTGTTTCCCTCGTCCACGGCTGTTTCGTAATTATCGATATTCGTAATGTGGCCTGCGCGACAATGGATAACACGATAAGCTTCTTAGAATCTCCATAAACCACAAGTATCATGACTCAAGTGCGTACACTCGCAAAAGTGTTTTTCAACACAGAATTTTTCAAAATTTCGAGGACAGATTCAAAGCATTGTCGTGAAAATGTTAAACAAATTTCGAAAAGATTCTCTGTCTGGTGTTCGAGACAGTGACGAGATTCAAAAGCGTTTTTATGGGGAGCATCAGAAAAATTCAAATTTCGCGTAGTCTGAAAATTGAATATTGTGTCGAAAAACGTCGATATTTTGTTGAACACGGTGAACTTTTCGTTATTTTGACAATATTTTGGATTTCCGACGGAATTGTCAGTAAAAGTAACGATTGGAACGACAAAAATTAACTTTTCAAGCAATTTCCCAGAAAATTTCTTGCTGCAATGACAAGATTTTTGTGATTAAAAAAAAAAAAAACCTTTGGCCCAACGGATGAAACAAAATATCGATTTTTCCAACAAAATAATTGAATCCACGAATAAATTATTTTGACAAAAATGTGTCGTAGTTTGATACATGTTCGCCGGAAGTGAGATCGAAACGCGGTCATTTGGCAGGCGTTTTCCGAGATGAAATCTTGGATGCGTGAAAATCCCTAGCTTTCGGGAAAAAGCGATTTTCACTCCGATGGAAATGAAGCATCGAGCTACGACGCTTATAGTCAAAGTATGAAATCCGGTTCTAACCGGAATCCAAAATAAATCCAAGTCACCGCGATATAATTTCGAGAACCCCATTGCGATTGACAAACAATCGAAGAATGCGTTCTGGATGACAATCGACAGGAAAGAAATAAAACAATTAGTCATTTTCCGTTTTTCCTGCGTCAGGGAAACTGCGAGTTTCTTTTACGAGCATGCAACGAATGACTTTTATGAGGCCCAACGAACCTTCCGACATCCGAAGGATAAAAAGATTATTTTTTCGAAAAATATAATTCGTCGTGAATAAATAAATAATGACATTCTGTTTTACGTGCGGCACGACCATCGGACAAATAGGCAAATAAACAAATGATTTGAGTATTCGAAGAATGCGCGTTCGCGCAGCGGCAACAATTTCGCCTTGTAAAAATGCGTTTCCTGTTTATGCGCATCCGACCGATACACTGCGATGATTCGCGTACGCACTGCATGTGCGTGCGCAACTTTGTCGACGCACGATCGTCGTCAGGCAAAATGTGAAAACTTAAAATGTTCCGAAATTCATTAAAAAAATATCCTCGATTTCCAAAACTGTGAGAATCCTATCAGTTTTTTTTTTGTATCCTCATCGTATTAAATAAAATATAAAAACTGCATTTTTTTCATCAATCAAAAACCATTTTCATCTTTTGCGTTTTCCTCTTCGTGACTCGAAAAACAATGAACATTTTATACTTGTCCGTATATTGTCGTGAAAGACCAGCCAATAATGCGACATTTTATAGACTGATTAGCCTTACACTCATATATTTGTATGTCATGCCTCAAAACCCATTAAAAAAGTGGAAAAGTGCTGACGAAACTCCAAAACTTCAATGATCCTGAAGTTTGCATCGTTGAAATGCAACGAAATTCTGTTATTTCTTCAGCAGAGCCAATAATTATTATTGAAAATTTGATCCGGCCAATAAAACGATTCTCTCTTGCGACTGATAAACTCAATCGACCCGAAAAGTTGCCATGATTTTTGAAACTCAATAAATAATCAATAGAAAAAAGATTTTTCGTTCAATCTCAACGTTGCAAACGTCAGAGTCATAAACTTCATGCATTTTCATGCCAGGGAAAAGAAAATAATTCCGAAACGAGTTGATCGTATGGACGAATTTTAAAGGTAGGAAAAAAAATGTATACAAGCCTTTGGAGAAAGAATAAAAATTCTGTATGAAAAAACGTAAATGGATGATAATTCTCTGTGTCGTTACGTTTCGTCTCTGTGGGGGATTAACTGCCAGAGCTAGACTCGATGGCAAACGCTTTTCTAAGCATAGACGAGACGATTGGTGGGCAAAAATGATGAAAAAGAAAATGAGCAGCATTTCAATCCTCGCGACGGTGTTTCTAAACTTTTTCCCCAAAGTGTCAAAGGCGTTGGTATCGAAAAAAGCCTAAAAATACTGAATAATAGAAGGAACAAAGAATACAGGTCAGTCTTTGGTGGGGTTGGTGTCAGTTGCATGTTTCGCAAGCCCGAGAACGAGCACGATACGGAGAAAGAGAGAGAGAGAGACCGACAGAGAGAAAGAGATAAAAGCAAAAATTGTTCTGCTGCGTGTATTCGAGGGTATATAATTGTATATGTGCCACACGCAGTAGTAAATAAAATAGTACGTATAGGCGTTTCTATGTATATAATAATACTGACGTTTATAAAAGCGATATAGCGAGTCTCGTAAGAACCCTTTGGACGTTGGCCCGATGCCCGTCTCACAAAGCAGACTAGTCGTGAAAGCAACAGAAAGAAAAAGCAAGGGAAAGAGAGAGAGAGAGAGAGAGAGAGACATTTAATATATGCATGTGATATTAAGAGGATTGTAACATGGGCGAGACGTGTTGTTGCACTCCTTTTCAGAGAGTCTAGACTCAACCAATCCTGTATAGTCTCCCATGTGTACAAACGTCGATTTATAACTGGAATACGTGGAGCAGGCTAGCTCAAAGAAACGCGGAATGAAAACCGGATGGCGATAATCAACAAAAGGGTTTTCATATGACCAAATGAAACTCTAGCTTCCATATTAGATAATTTATTGTCTCGATCTCTGGGCAACAGTAACTTGAGAAATTTGTTGTGCCAAAGTCTCCTTGTCACAGAGAGTGAGAGCGATGAAAGAAAAGTTAAATACTTTCATTCGCCGGAGCGATGATTTAAAATCAAACGAGTTGATAATAAATAATTAATCAAGAGATACTCAGCATTTTATATTCTGATTAATTGAGATTATTTGTGTCCCGTAATTGATGCAGTATGAAAAACAATGTGGCTCTGAAGTTTGCAACGTTGAGATTCAACGAAAAACATTTTTTCTATTAATTATTTATTGAATTTTGAAAATCGTGCCAATTTTTTGAGTCGATTGAGTTTTTTCGTCGCAAGAGAGAATCGTTTCATTGGCCGGACCAAATTTTCAATAATTATTATTGGCTCTGCTGAAGAAATGACAGAATTTTGTTGCATTCCAACGCTGGAAACTTCAGAATCATAAAACAATGACGTTGAAGCTTGCATCGATGGAGTGCAACGAAAATAAAACGATGGATTATTGGCGACCCAAAAAATAAATCATCTCGAAAAATTTGAATAATTTCCAAAATTAAACAAATTATCAATGAAACGAAATATTTTTCGTTCGATTTCAAACGTTGCGAACTAGAGTTTGGTGAAAAAAAATAACTAGGTACGATTCGCGATACCTCGGGGGTAAAAATGAATATTTTAACGCAACATTTGACGAAGTACGAGTCCCTGTAATTTTCTTAGGGAGAAAATGTGCCTCTCGGAAACGGTATTTGCAGCGTGTCGCGATCTATTCCGATCTCCCAGGGGAGAAGAATCATGTTCTCCTTAAATACATACAACTGTATATACGTGGGTTTCTATGTGCGTATGCGCGAATATATATATACATGTATTAGGGTGACGAAGTTGAAGAGAAGAAGGAGAAGAGTTCTGTACGACACACACTATTCGGGGCGTTTGGCGCGGGCACGATGCGTTTTAAATATTTTGCTCTACAATCCAGAGACGACGCGATTCGAAGACTGTTGGCCCATTGGCGCTCTATAATATTCGTGTGCGTACGGATGTGAGAATGATTCAGTGTTGAATGTGAAATCATGCGGGGACAGACCAGAGAACTCGAGAGTCGACGAACGTTGGCGGTTCATACATGTGTTAATATATATCCACGCACATATACACATCCATAGAGAGCAATGAAAGAGCAATGGAATTCTATATACACATATTTTTAGCCTACGTACTGACCCACACTACACTCAGTTATAATATAATAGATCTTCATGCTCAGTTATAAAATACAGTGTGTCCCAAAACTGTCCGCTCGATAAAGTTGTGCTCTTTGATACGATGTTGTATGGATCGTTGGAATGCAACGAAATTCGGTTTTTTCTTGAGGAAAACTCATGATTTCCGTTCGATATTGAATCAGGACGATAAAACGATCGTTTTTCGGGATTCAAACACAAAAATGGTACGAAAATTTGCTTTTCTTTTGAAATTTGACAACAAATTAAGGGAAAAAGTATTTTTCGTTGGATCCCAACGTTGAGAACTTCAGTGTCATTCTTTAATGATGTAGAGTCCCAGATCGCAAATGATAAGAAAATTCTGTTAGTTTTGTACATTTTTGTGTGAAGTACTGAAGAGATCGTGGAAAAATTTCACGAGCCTTATGAAGCCCGTTAATGAAAAATTAACATTAACTTTACGGCAAGATTTTTTTTATCTCTGAATTTTTCAAATATTTACATTATACCGAAAGCAACGAAACCAAAACGAAATTTATTTTTAAAAAACTTAATTTTTCAATAACGAGCTTTCTAATCATCGTGAAATTTTAAATACGACCTTTTAAATACTTGATACAAAAACATCGTAAATTTTCGGAATTTCCTTATCATTTTTTATTTCAAGCCTCAAGGTAGTTCAAGTAACGATGATAAAATTCCTCGAATTTTTCGTGAACAAATTTCACGACGAACGAGAAGCTATTTAGTGCACAATTAACAAACAAGTCGCATAGTTGATCAACATCCTTAAAGTATATAGTAATCATGATACAGACACGATGGAGAATCATAATTCTTTGGTGAATTCATGATCCAGAAGTTTCGATCGTTGGAATGCAACGAAATTCTGTTATTTCTTCAGCAGAGCCAATAATTATTAGTGAATATTTGGCCCGGCCCATAAAACGATTGTCTCTTGCGACCAAAAAACTCAATCGACTCGAAAAATTGCCACAATTTTCAAAATTCAATAAATAATCAATAGAAAAATGTTTTTTTCGTTGAATCTCAACGTTGCAAACTTCAGTCATGGTAAATTCTGTAGATGGGGACTCGTGAAATAATTTTATGACACGTTTCGTCTCCCAGACTTGCAGATGGGCAGAATTGAGTGCAATATTTCAAGTTTTATAAGAGTGTCCTGAGTGTCTCCTTGAAATTTTAAAAAATTCGAATTCTCCCTTACGAGCTCAATTTTTTTTGTGTTCCTCTCGCCATTCCCTTCGCCTTCGAGCTTCTTCGATCGATGAAAAATTTCAAAATTAAATAGAAAACGAGAAAACGCTTTTTCCAAGCCCAAAAAGACCCAATTTTTGTAACCAGAGCCAGAGTAAAAATATTTGATCGTTACTCTGGACACACCCTGTACAATTTGTAGACACGCATACCGATCGAGGCGCGTGCTTTACTTTGTAATCGTATAACGCATGAATAAGCGTCCTGAATCTTTTCATATTACCCGAGGATACACAGACGCAAACTCACACACACGAAGGGGCCAAACTTGAATCATTTCGAATACTTACACCTTTAGTTTCAGTTCGAGGTCTTGCGAGTTGGAGCTCTATCTATTCGAACCGAAAAGAATTGGCGGCCACTCGTGTATTATAGATAAAGCCAAGCAGCAAAGTGACGAAAATGGCGACTCGGTTTGAAAAAAGCTGTTGCTTGACTCTCGTGCATAAATTGTTTTGACAGCGACGATATTTTTCAAGCGGGGAGAACGTTCGAAACGGTACAACAAAAAAAATTAATTTTTCCAAACGATGATTCAATCCTGATAACGTCGAAGATGTATCATCGACTGCAGCAAAGACGAAATGCTCGTGAAGTTTCCATCGTTGGAATGCAACGAAATTCTGTTATTTCTTCAGCAGAGCCAATAATTATTATTGAATATTTGATCCGGCCAATAAAACGATTCTCTCTTGCCACCAAAAAACTCAATCGACTCGAAAAATTGCCACGTTTTTCAAAATTCAATAAAAAATTAATAGAAAAAATGTTTTTCATTCAATCTCAACGTCGCGAACGAGCGACGACTCTGAATTTTGCAAAGTTGTGATTAAATGAACAATATTTTGTATATTTATTAATTATTCATTTTTCAGAATCATGGCAATTTTTTCTATTCTACAGACTAAATATCAAATATTAGTAATTATGGGCTCTACCGAAGAAAGTAGAGAATTTCATTGCATTCCAACGATGCAAACTTCAACATCTTGACGACTGCACGTGCGGCTACAGAGTTGTCACGTGTATTCCATTCGCGTTTCCATTTGGTCAAATCGCCGCGACAAAACGGAATTCGTTAACACTGTCAAGTATTTGTTTAAACAGTTACGTTGGTGGCATCCGTAATAATTTTGTTAGCGGATGCATTTCTCATGCACACGAATGTTGCATCGAATGGAGTTGACGCATAAAGACATTATAAAAGCTTTGGCGATAATGTAAGCTAATTACGTATTATCCCGCGATGTTATGAGAGGCAATGCATTGTCCGGGACTGCCTACGCGTGCGGGATAACAGAATCTGATTCATCCTCGCACTCTTCGTTCTATCTACAAGAATACGTAACACGACATACTCGGTGTTTGATCCATGAATGCGAGCGCGTATCAATATAGATATGACATGGAACCCACCAGTTGAAAGAATCCAGACCATCGGACAAAGTTGGCTAAATTCAACATTTTGTGAAGCCCTCCGGAATCATCACACTGAGTTTGCATCGTTGAAAGACAACAAAAAACGCGAGACTTTCCTAAGCAATTTCGAGTTTATGGTTCCAATGAGTAAATTTCGCTCCAAGTTACAGAGAAGTTGGAATGAAAATTCACGAACTGGTTTTCTCAGGGATCGAATTTTCCAAGTTCCACAGTGAATAATGGCAGGAACGAGAGGAGAAAATACGAAATGGGAAAAATGTTGATTTTGTGCTGCGAAAACGAAACGATACGTTCGTGTTCCTTCGGCGCGGAGAGGCTTTTCGTGCAGGCTGTGTGTTCATCGTGGACAGGGGAAAGTACACACCGCTCTTCTCTTTCTACCAGGTACAAGCTACGGATCAGTCGACCCTGGAAGCTTCGGGTTTGGAAAGTAAAATTTTTCGGCATCGTTTGAGCCATTGAAATGAGAGAGAAAACAGACAGAGAGTCTTTACGTGCGAGGGAAATGGTCGAAATGGACTCAAGCGTCTTTGTTCTGATGGGACGAGCGGTGTAAAGCAAAATTTCACTTTTGAAATTTGTAGCTGTCACTTCCTCGCTCATGGGCGATTCGTACCGACTCGTCGGGGCATAGAGTTTCATCCTCGGGAACGTACATCCCGGACAAGCGGGTCGCGACAATGAAAAATCGTGTGGAAATATTGGAAAGGCTGCTTCGGTTTTTCTACCATTTTCGTGCAGTTTTCAGAGCCATCGAAAAAGTAAATGGTTTCGTTGAAATTCGAGAAAATCATGAGCACAATCATTGTTCCGGGACGACGTTATTGTTTTTGTGAAAAAATGAGCAATTGACCAAGAATAATTAATTCGACTTACGAATTCATTCATTAATTTCCCCAGAACCGAATAAAACGAGGTTTGAAATGCACCAACCGCATTAGCAGGTTTTCCCCCAAAAATCACTATCACTAAGAGTATCAATTGTGTTGGCGATATTGGGGAAACCCTAAAATATCTCATTAGGAGCTATTTTCATGATCCTGAAGTTTCCATCGTTGGAATGCAACGAAATTCTGTTATTTCTTCAGCAGAGCCAATAATTATTATTGAATATTTGGTCTGGCCAATAAAACAATTCTCTCTTGCGATCAAAAAACTCAATCGACTCGAAAAATTGCCACGATTTTCAAAATTCAATAAATGATCAATAGAAAAAATGTTTTTCGTCGAATCTCAACGTTGCAAACTTCGGAGTCATGCTATTTTCTCCGAGTCATTAAAATTTGTATCATTCCCAAAATTATCCAAATTTTTCGAGCCGATATATACATTTTGGCTCTGCACTTAAAAAATGAGCTTCGCCACAGGAAAGAAAGAATTTCGTTGCATTCCAACGATGCAAACTTCAACGTCATAAGGATTATCGGAAATTTGGAGACTCGAACGCTTCTTAGAGTTTGGATGGAAAAGAGAGTGAGAGAGAGAGAGGGTACGGGCCATTCGAAAACGAGCGAGTGTGCGTGTGCGTGCAGATTGCAATATGTAGGCAGTGGGTAGGTGAGAAAGGGCCCTTTGTGAGAGAGTGAGGGGCTCTGACCTCAACGGCTCGGGTAAGGCGGGCCCCTTTGGTCGAGTGGTGAAGAGTTTGAGGGAAAGGACGAGGGAACTGGTCGTGGTGCCAGGCCCCTATATATATATATATATATATAAATACATAGATGCGTGTGTTCGTGTGTGTACATAGACAACTTGGTTGCCAGCAACGAACACTAAATATTTCTCTTTCCATTCACGGTTCCTATCGTCCTCTCCATCTACTTTTTTTCTAACCATCATTTTCCTGCTGCGCTCCTATATTTTCCTTTTCACGGTGCGTGAAATATGTCGAGTCATTGAGAAAAGAAAAAGAACAGAGAACCAAATGCACTGATAAATGCACATTTTTCATGATGCTGAAGTTTCCATTGTTGGAATGCAACGAAATTCTGTTATTTCTTCAACAGTGCCAATAATTATTATTCAATATTTGGTCCGGCCAATAAAACGATTCTCTCTTGCGACCAAAAAACTCAATCGACGCGAAAAATTGCCACGATTTTCAAAATTCAATAAATAATCAATAGAAAAAATGCTTTTCGTTGAATCTCAACGTTGCAAACTTCAGAGTCATCATTTTTCGAGGTTGTTGAGAGAAATTTTGAAACTTTTCAGAGAGAATTGTGTGCGTTCGAATGGAACATTTGTTAGTTATATTGCTTCATGCTTCCCTCGATCGTTTTATCCTCCCTCTCTCTCTCTCGCGCACACACACACACGCACGGCTTTTCTGACGCTGGCCGGGTCTGGTGAAATTCATTTCGGAGGTCGGTGCTCCGTTTACGGATACGAACGATGTTTCACGAAGTCACGTCTCTGTATATCTTAAACACTGGTTGTATTCTCGGAGGGACGAAATTCCAAGCTGCCATGAAGCCACGTACATATAGAAAGAGAGAAAGGGAGGGAAAGAGATCGAGAGACCCGAGAAAAAGAGAGAGCAATTTCACGACAATTTCACGATTTTCTTGGCTCACTTTTCAGCCGGAACGAACATTAAAGAATTTAACACCCTGGACAGAATTGATTGAAACCGCTTCTGACGAGTTTTCATTTATTTATTTTAAACTTTCATCGATTAAAACGATTTTTGGAAACTTTATAATGTCAAGAAAAAACAAAGAATTCTGCTCGTTTTTTTTAAAACTTGCTGCTTCAGGCACAAATATATATTTATTGAAAATGTAAACGCAACGATCGTCTCAATGCTTGTTTGGAGAATTCAAGAAAACGGAAACAGAATGAACAATTTTTATTGTCTACGTTCATTCTCGATCAAATGCATTGACGATTAATAAAATTGACCGAACAGAAAAGTCGTTTTTACAGCCTGGGTCGATTTTTCTATCCTCCCTGATGCTTTTTTTTCCTGCAGTCGCCAATTGATTTGAATTTCAAATTTCACTTCAGGACATAAATCTCCAGTTGCAATCAAGTTTACGATGAAAAATTATCGTTTCATACCACAAACTGCACGGTTTCGAAAATGAAATTTCTTCGAACAATTACAAGGCTTTTCTGAGCAGCCAATCAAACAATTCAAAGAACCATCGGAATGAAAAGTGTCGAAATATTTTATAGCACGAGTGACACATGAAATCGAGTCTTAGGATCGTCAATGGGTGCTTAACGTCTCTCAGCAATTGTAATGACATCCAAGGATTAACTCGGATTAGTTGTAATCCACATAAATGCATTAATTGTTCAACTTCAAGCTGAATGTTTTCGAGAAAATGATTTTTCTCTTCAAACTTGAAGAGGTTTCATCGTTTTTCATGCGTTCCATAAATTCCAAGTTAAATTGTTTAAAGTTCGTACAAACCTTCTTAAAAATCATACTCAACTGCGGTTAAACTTGGAGAAAGCTTGACGGTCTAGAAATCGAGTTATTTGTTGTAAAAAATCGTATTTTCCGTAACTTCCCCTAAAACCGCGTGATGCTGAAGTTTGCAACGTTGGAATGCATCGAAAAATATTTAATTTTATTGAAGATTCGTTCAATTTTCAATGTCACCCAAATTTTTCAAGCCGGTATGCTTTTCGAATGGCAAAAATTGATCATTTTATCATCGTAATTACATTCTGCATTTGAATAATTATTTTTGTCGAAAATTAAAATGGATTTTGTTGCATTCCAACGATGCAAACGTCAGAGTCATGAGTTGCGATTTTAAACACTGAATATCTCGATTACCAGACGGTGAAACGTTCTCTAATTTTTAACACATTATAATACGACGCTTCGGAAGATTCACACAAAATGTCGGAACATTGTCTTGGAAAAACTGTATCTCATGATTTTGCCGTTAATTTGTATATACTTTTATGATTATGGCGATAAAACTTCTTCAAGGAAGTTGGATCGCGAAATCAAAACAATCGGGATTGGATAAAATTTATGACGCTAAAGTTCGCAACGTTGGAATTCAACGAAAGAAATTCTTTTCCATTGATGATTTGTTGAATTTTAAAAATAATCCAAATTTTTTGAGCCGCTATACTTTTTGGGTCGGAAAAATCGATCGTTTCAATCTCGTTATTACATTTTTCGTTATTGCATTTAAATAATAAGCTCAGCCACAGAAAAAAAAATTTGTTGCCTTCCAACAATGCAAAAACTTCATGATTCTTAAAATTTTTTCTGGCATCGAGTATAGAAACACAAATTTTTTGCTAATTTTTGACCATAGGTTATCGAATTATTGAGAGTTTAATGCAACTTCTTATGGACGAACCAAATTTCATAAAATTCGTATATTTTCGAATTTTAAAATCTTTTCAACATTGTTTAGCACGGCAACATCGTATCGTCGTGATCCAGTCTCCTTAATGACCGTAAATGTTGAAATACATTCGTCGTAAACTTCGGAAGCCTGGACGTTCAAGTGCGTCCGTAATAAATAATAGTTTCACAGTTAAATGAACGACGTGAAAGAAGAAGAATCGTGTGGGGTCGATCGATCAATCGAATCATTTGCCCAATAAGCGAGATAGGAGACAACAACTCGAGATTCTTCGATCGAGCAAGCAGCTCTCCGCGGAGCTGCCATGTCCTCTATCAAAACATTATTTTAACCATCAAAGCTTTTTCCCTTGCTCACCAGCAATCGTGAATTACTTCGAAGTTTTTGCTCCAAACTTCTCAATAAATTGCCCTACGAACTTGCCTTTTCTCATACAACGATCAATTCCTTTTCCACTAAATAAGACGAAGCGATAACAAATTCGTAAAAAAAAAAATGAAATAAAATAAAAACCATCGACAATTTCTCGAAAACTGATAACTCTGGAGTTTGCAACGTTGAGATACAACGAAAAACATTTTTTCTATTGATTACTTATTGAATTTTGAAAATCTTGGCAATTTTTTGAGTCGATTGAGTTTTTTGGTCGCAAGAGAGAATCGTTTCATTGGCCAGACCAAATATTGAATAATAATTATTGGCTCTGCTGAAGAAATAACAGAATTTCGTTGCATTCCAACGATGCAAACTTCAGGATCATCGAAAACTGCGTTTGCGTATCCTCCCCGAAAATACTCCTTAATGTCTTAATTACTGTCGAGCTGAAGGAAAATTCTGTCGATATAAACACCGAATCGTTTCGGAAAGACATAAAACAGTTGAGCGGAACGAATGAAATTGAAGGAAAGTGCAAACAGCAGTTTACTGCGCTGCCAAAAATCTACAGTACTCATAAAAATTTATTTAGTAATAAAGGTATTTGTAAATACGAGAGTCGTTTAACGGTGCACACCATCATCAAACCGTAAAAGCTTTGGCTGTTTCGATGCGCATACGCGAAGTGAATCTTGTATATTTATTAACGATCGCAAAAACACGTATTTATGAACGACCTTGAAAGAAGAACAAGAAAAAGTCGAAAGCAACACGATTTTCTAAATTTTCTTAGATTCCGAGCGATTCGAAAATTCTCGTGATCGTTAAAAATTTTTCATGCAAACGTTCGAATTTTTCGAAGAAATGATCGGCGGAACCTTCGCCTGTCGAACTGCATTCAGGGGGGAATTTTGCACGCACGCAACACTGCGTGTCTGCGTAAAATTTTAGAAAATTCCGAGGAAAAATTCTTCGGTGAAACTACGAAATTAAGATTTTTCTATGCTTCTTTTTTTTTATAGAACAGACTCTTGATTATATTCACAACGTGAGCACCTATATCCTGTACCAAGGACGCGAGAAACTCTTTCGTCACACGTTTTGCCTTCGCGAGTAAATTGGCGTCGGCGTCAGCGGTTCGCTTCAAAGTGCATCGTGCCCGCAAGACAATTACGTTTTCACGAGTTAACGAGTTTTGTAATAATCCTCATTCTCTCTCCCTTTCTCTCAATTCAATCGAGAAGACGATTTGGAAGAAAAAACATACGAAAACATCGGCCCGATCGCGGCTTCGATCGTTCGAGTCGACGAAAAAAAACAAACAAACATTTCCGTTGAATTTTAGAGTCGCGAATATTTCAACGATATCGAACGAACAAGCGAATTTGACGAAATTCCACGAAGCAGATACCGGAACGGATCGAAAATAAATTCTCGTTCCAATTCACCGAGAGATAGGCATGAAAATTGTCCCAAGTTTGAAAACGCGGTTCGTAATTTTGTGCTAGCAACTCGGAGACAAATTTTCGCAAAGACCACCAATCCGGAAAATCGAGAGTGGAGAAAAAATTTTCGATTCGAAACGTCAAAAAATTTTACCAATGCGTGCAAAAATCTTAGTACACATTTTCTTCGGAGTCTTGATATTCCGAGAAAAAGAAAAATTACACAAGTTCGTCGTCTGGACCAGCGACGAAGGTGTAACTTTTATTTTTCTCGAAATGTTGAGCATTTCTGAGAAAAACGTGTGCCTGCTCTGTGATTATTTGTCTCGCACACGAGCAAGCGTTGAATCACCCAAATGATAAGCAGATAATTTGTACGTACCGATATGTTCGAGATCGATGATCGGTATTTCACATTTGCTGAGAAGAGTTTCGCAGGGTTTCCTCGCGACCGGTGCTCTCGTACAACTCATTTTTCCTTGTATGGGATTGCTCGTGTGTGCAGAAAACAGCTCTCTTTTTAAATTTATACACGCCTTCGTATCCGCTATCGCCGGATCAGCAAAACGCGTTCAATCTTCTCGATTAGAGAAAACGAGCAAGACGACCGAAGATGCTCGACGATTATGGTTGAAGAGATGCTGATATTGCAAAAAGGAGGGAGAGATGAATTGAGATAACTCGATGAACGTTAACTTTTCTCGGGTCGATGCGCTTTCCGCTCGGTTCAGCAGAGCAAACAAATTCCCTCGAGTTGTTTTATTTTTTTCCTTAGTTTCCTTCACTCCAACGAGTCTTGAGTTCGTTCGGAACGTGCGTGGACCGTTCGGCAATCGTGTCCACTCGAAAGACGATTTTTTTTATTCGAAATGATCTCTTTTCGAATATCGTGGCTCGCAACGTTCGTTTCACAGATTTGGAGTCGATTGGGCAAATCGGAGTTCGAAGTTTATGGATGGATGATCGATCTTTCTTATCGAAGGTCCTTTTCCGAGAATACTCGACGATATAGAACTCAACGAGACTCGTGGAATTCGTGTTTTTGGTCTTCACTACTTTTATACTCGAAAATCATGTTTTGTTTATGGTTCACGATAACTTTGTCCAAACGACAACACTGAATTGTTGGGGACAATAACACAGACGTCACTTGTTGCTTTTGAAATAATTCCGGGGTCTCGATTGCACGTAAAATTATTCGAAATTCGATAAAAACAATGCGGACAAATAAATATTTGCTAGGAAGGGCAAAGGACGAACGAGAGAAAAAGAAGCACGTGTGATTGGCGCGCGAGCATCAATTCCAACAATACGCGTTGGTTGGGTTTTGTTTAAAAGAAAAAACAAAAAAACCACGTTGGTCTTTCGTACGATTGAAAACAGGTTGAAAATTTTTCAATTTCTCTCGTCAACGGCTGAGTTAGCTACACTAACGGTAGCCGTAAGAAAAAAGTTTATTATGAGGCTGATGGTGCGGCAGGTAAACGTGTACGCGACTGTGGACTGGTGGGCACATGCTACGCTCCCGTCACAGTGACGAACGAACAAGAACTGACGAAGCCGCGGAGCCACGCCGCTCGGGGTAGCGAGCGAAGCTTCGGGCCGAGCTTCGGCTCGCTGCCGGAAACAGCCGAGCGTCCGAGCGTAGCGCATGTTCCCCCCACCCCAGTGTAGCGACGTAGCATTATTCACGCGCGCCGCGAACGCGGTAGTTCCCTCGTGGCCCGATCGCGATGTTTTTATTTGTATTCTTCTTCGTGGTCTGAATTCTTCCAATTAAAGGAAACATTTGCCGCTATTTAATGAACAAACCTTTCCAAAAACTCATTAAATTATCCATTTTTTTCGGTGCTATCAACTTTTGACGAGACAATGAAATTCACGCTCTCATAACCGAAGCCGGTTCTGGCCCTTCTGGTCATCTGGAATTTCGTACGTTTTTCTCCCTGTGACTTTTGAATTTGACGTGCCCTTGATCAAATACATGCTTCGTTTCCCGATCTTTGGAAACCCGCATAGACGAGATCTTTTACCGACCGAGTAACGCGATACATCGAGCCGGTAAGTTTATCAAACATATTTTATCTGCCGATGCTAACTTTTTAATGAATATGCCGATCGAAAAATATTGAAAATCCATATAATTCGGTGCCCACACATCACACGTGAATATTTTGTCTAAAATGATATTATCGATAAAGTTTTATACAATTAGTGATGCGAAATAAAATTGCCAAAAGGCCTTCAGCTGCTGTTGGCATATTTTTTTCTCTACTGGCAGGCACGACGTTCGACTCCATGATTGTCATAATTACCAAGTGCGTCGATCATTATTTACAAACAAATGTTGGCTTTTTTCTACGAATTTGAAAACTGCGGTGAAAGTATAAAATGAAAACGATTCTACAAAATGTACCAAAGTCTCTCGTGGACGTCCCTCACGCTTTTACAGGTTATGCCAAAATTTTCGTTTTCATTTTCCTTTTCACCACGTTTTCCAAACCGAGGCTTCCATTTTCGTAAGCTTTTGAGTCGCGTCTGTTCCCACGTGTATTATAGACCAGCATGTTCATACGTTCGTCTCGGTCGTTACGACGAGATAGAGGGAGAAGCTGCGCGTGAGTATTCCTCGAAATGTTTCCAAACTTTGTGTGTATAGCGAGTAGGACCGTGCGGGGATGACAGACGTGAACCATACGGTCGTTCATCGACGAGGGACGACTCGTCCCATTTCCGTTCATCGTATTCTCTTGATTGCTGACTTTTTCATTGGTACTCTGTGTTCCATGTGAACGCTCGGCTTTATCCTTGCTGTTTGGCATTTCACAGCTTTGCTGTCACAGGGTTCTTCGTCGGAGCTCACGGAGTCCTGACAAAGTTTTGAAAATCCCGAAGCCAGCAGACCGCTGCTTACGCTTTTGTTGCTTCTTCCGATTTTTTTTCGTTTCCCACGTTTTCTCGAACTCTTCCATGTCGATCTCAAACAATCTTCATTATTGCGGTCGGGTTTTCCCGAACTATTTTCGGGTAAACAAACAACGCGTTGATTAAATCGAAATTTCAAGGACAGTCAATATTTTTTTCGAGGTTTTCGATACTTTTTCACAATTTTTGAGTTTCGGATTAGGAAATTTGAAATTTTTCGAAAATGAGCTTATTATCGCGTTAATTAATTTCACTTAAATAAAAAATTAAGGGCTTCCCCGAGGAGAAAAAGGTCGTGCGGGTTTGCGACCATTTTTACGATGACAAAATCGTACAAAATCGTTTTTTTTTCACAATGATTTGATCGTTTGCTTACTTTTGAAGTTTGTCAGTCACCGGACGGAAAGATTCGTCGGGGAAATCTGTTTCCGGCGATTTTTTAAAGAATTTATCAGGAATAGATTTCTTGGCAATTCTGGCGAGGAAGAAAGCGAGGAGCGTTTGCGTTAGCACAAGAATCGTCGTCATTGCGTACGCGACGAAAACGATTCTCCTGAGAAAGTTGCTTAAAATTCCAGAACATCCATCGACGTTAATGGTTTCCGTGTCTTGCTCATTCATTTCTGTATGCCCGCAAGGCAAGAGCACTCGAAGATTGCAGCAACTGAAGGGAACGCTCCGGTCGAAATAAATCTCGCCTGATAATTTTTCCTCATGATTCGAAACTTGGTGCCTCGACGAGAATCGCATCGTCTGTTTAAATTATTCCAAATATTATTCCAGCCACGTTTTCATCATTATTTTAATGCGAATCGAATTGAATCGAATTGAAACGCGAAAATCATCGTTTTCTCGATTATTTTTAACCCTCCGCGAATCATTTGGGATTTTTCTGGACGCAAACGATTTTTTTTACGAAAATTTCGTTTTTTGGAATTTTTTTCGATTTTTTTCCCTTCAAATACGTCGAATATGAATGGCAGGACGGAAAGGACCCAAAGGATCTGGGTCGCGGTTAAAAAATCATACGATCCTCGGAGGGTTTTAATCAGCATAGAACGAAGAATGTTTGGATGATTTTCATTGAAATTGCAGTCGTTGTTTTCACTACAATCTTCTTGGTCACCTGCCAATCGAAGTGAAACCAATCGGTGTACGAAGTATGACCACAGCACTGCAATCCCAATTGTATTTGGTCGATCGTGTGCTTGTACCATTCGGTCGTTTCGTAAAAGTGCATAGATGCATTGAAAATCCTGGATATAGTCTTTCGTTTGAAACTTATGTTGGTGCCGATCGAGACCATTGTCAAAATGTTCAAAACTGCACAAACCGATATCGCTACCAGCAGATAGATGCAGATTTTACGAGTTCTTCGACTTTTAAACTGTTCGTGGAGCCTGAAATTCAAGAGGACAAAAATTCATGCACTTTCCATGACAAAATCGTGGGCAAAAATGATTAGCAATTTAGCTTAATATTTTCGTCCAACAAATCGGTAGAAAAACGATCAATCAATCGAGTCTCGTCCATCTGGGAATAAATGCTCACGTAGGACAATGATGAGTGGCATTTTTTTTTACGAAATGCAACTGTCATTGCCCTTAATAGTTTATTTTAATCGAACGCTTTTCGACAATTATTTGCTCGTGCTTGACCAGTTCGTAATAAAGAATTGCATCATTTTTTGGGGGAAATCTTCACGTTGACTCATCGTTTTTTAAACCGAGAAAATCCAAAAATCTTCAGCACGTTCACGTATAATTTTTTATGAGGTTTATACGAAAATGATTGCACATTTAAAAATATTTATTCGTAAATTGTATTTTCAAATAATTGTGGAAAAAGTTTGAATTTTTACTTGCGAATGGTAAAAACTGCTGCAAGAGCGCATGGGAAGCCAAGAGTGGTGTCGATGACAGTGAGAACGACCGGCCTGTATCCACCGGCGAAATGTATAACTTGCCACTCGGCGAAGAGTTCGAGTGCGAGGAGACAAAATCTTTTGGCTTCGAAAATAGCGAGGCTTACTGCGACCCCATAACCGAGCCGGAATTCCGCGTCGCATTTACAAATTACGTTATTCTCGTTGTCGTAGCTCAGTCTCGACGATTCTGATCGAAGTTTCGATTTCCGGTACCCAATGTTCGGCATCCGCGTTCAATGGTCGCACAAAATATTCGCTCCTGAACCACCTGTTTTAGTAGCGAAAGAAAAATTATTCCTGAATCATTAAAAACTCTATCGCGGTTACGTCGCCATGGTTTTTTCCTCTAATTTCAATTTCCCAATCTACGAAATTGAAAAAACTTCGAAAATTGAAAATTATTCGGAATTTTATTCTGTACTCGTTAAAATTTGGAAACAATTTAATCTTCGGAATGTTGGTCGGAAAAAAATACGTAAAAGGTTGTGGGAAAAGAAAAAAATTGGCCTCCAGGACGAAATTGAGAACGTCACGATTCGTCGTCGTCAATTCCAGACACCGGAAGTTAAAAGATGTCGCATGTAATGGTACCGAGTGCAATTACATCTTTAGCGGCATTCGCCAAAGTAATTAAGGTCCCCGGATAAATGTGCACGATGAACGTGTGTGCGTGTAACCCCGGAGATGGGTTCATGCTTTCCAGTATACATATATAATCGCCGTAAATAAAGACGAATTCGTTGAATGAGAAAAAAAAACAAGACTGACGAAGACGAGACTTTGCGATTGCCAAAGAGTCCGCTTTATTATTCCGCTCTGCTCGCACGAGTCGACGAGTCATGGCAATAAAACAATTTTACCGTTAATTAAAGCCTCCGGACACCCTTAAGGTTTCAAAAAATTGTTTTTTCCTCTTCTCGTCAAATCCTCAGCTCATAATTGCAAAAAATTCCATCAACTCAAAGGCAGCCACTCTAGACATGGCAAATGATGAAAAAGTCATACAGAATCCAATTCGCAACGATTACTCGACGCAAGGAATTGCTATTTTAGCTCCTTAAAGAAGTTCTATCATTTCCCATACGTTAACATACATTCCAAGTTTATTTGTTTAAAATTCGTCCGAGTCTTCTCAACAATCATACTCAACCGTTGAGATTCAACGAAAAACATTTTTTCTATTGATTATTTATTGATTTTTAAAAATCGTGGCAATTTATCGAGTCGATTGAGTTTTTCGGTCGCAAGAGAGAATCGTTTCATTAGCCGCACCAAATATTCAATAATTATTATTGGCTCTGCTGAAGAAATAACAGAATTTCGTTGCATTCCAACGATGAAAACTTTAGGATCGTGTTTAAACTTAGAGGAAGCTTGACTGTTATTGATTTTAAAATACTATCGTCATGATTATTAGCGATAAAACTTCTTTAACCCTTTGATCCAAACCACTACGGTTTCAAAAACGTTCCCAGAATTTTTCAATCATCCAACTTTCTCAGGACTCCCGGAAATGAACAAAAATGCAATTTTTAAATCAGAGAAGTAAAAAACTGGAAAAAAAAAATTATTTATGATGCTGAAGTGTGCAACGTTGAAATGCAACGAAAAATATTTGAATTTATTGATAATTCGTTCAATTTTCAATGTCGTCCAAAATTTTTAAGCCAATACGCTTTTCGGATGGCAAAAATCGATCATGTTATCATCGCAATTACATTCTGCGCTTGAATAATTATTTTTGCTGAAGATAAAAAAGAATTTCGTTGCATTCCAACGATGCAAACTTCAGAGTCATAATCATTTCACCGTCACCTATAGGTTTCTTTATGGGCAAGCAAAAATTGTCGAATTTCGACCTTTTTCTAGGAAAAAAAAATTAATTAATTAATTAATTGCCACAAACCCCTGAAATTACCCACACCATAAAAATGAATATATAATTCAACGGACGCGATTTTCTATTTCACCCGGACGATCGGGCTTGTTGAATTTCTTTGATTGCGAAACAGCTCCACTTACCAGGTTTCTTCGATCGGAGCAAACGAGACATTTCTTATACGATAAATGCGGTCAAGACTTGAATCGAGACGATGACGAAAAAATTTACGACTTACCATCCATTTTGCAAAAAAATGATCGTTTTTTTCGGAGTCTCCTCCAAAAATGTTTGAAGAAAAAACTAATACATTTAAAATTACATTGTCATCTGACGGAAATGCTTTTGACGACGTTTCAGGTTAAGGCTGACGTTTGAACAATTCCCCATGACGCATCGAACGTTTTTTGATATAGCGGTTCGTCGTTGTTTTCTCGAGAAAATTACAAACGAAATTCTCCAGTATAAAAATCGATATTTTTATTTATTCTTGATAATCTACAGGGTAACAATTATTCCTTTGGCAGGGTTTTTCGAGTCTCAAACTTAAACAAGTATTTACAAGTGCTGTGCATAAAGGATATCGGCATCGGAGTTGCCATTACAATCTTCGTGTTAATCAATCAAAATAGTACTTGTGAATGTTGACGTAAGAATTGCTCTTTCCAAAGAGCCAGTACGCTAAAAATGGAAACTTCCTCGTAAGAAATATTGCCAATCTCATTTGACCGTTGAAAAACGCTCGGAACAGAAATGACCATCGATACGACTCCGCGATCAAATATTCGTGCACGAATAGCTGAAGATTCAGGATGAATCTGCTGTATCTCGACATGGTCTTCGTATCTAATAAATAAAAAATTCAAAAAACACTCATTAACGACGATTCTCGATTCTTCAAGCTAATTAATTCGACAGCAAATTAAGGCAATATTGGTTCTTTTGCTGAGAATCAGTGCTGAGGCGTTTTACGTACCAATTACGAGGGAATGATTGTTGTTCGACACAGCTGATGTCACGAGATCAATAGTAAACGCTCGGAAAGCGTCGTTGTCGATGAATGGATTGACTGGCCAAAGGCCTTCGAGTAATACGCGACCCATTTCATCAAAATCCTCGGACTTGTTGGCAAGATGAGGCAGGAATACCTCCTCCAAAATTCTTCGGCAAAGGGCTCGTGTTTCTTCGACACTACCGTTGCAAATATTGAATCTGAAATCCGAGTACGCGAAAGATTTGAGTTTCGTGAACTCTTTACTTTATAGAAAGTCATAAAATAATTTATACGCAGGCAATAAAATTACAGAAACAAAATTATATTAATTTTATGATCCTTAAGTTTCCATCGTTGGAATGAAACGGTGTGGGTAATTGCAGGGGTTTGTGGCAATTAATTAATTAATAAATTTTATTTTTTCCTAGAAAAAGGTCGAAATTCGACAATTTTTGCTTGCCCATAAAGAAACCTATAGGTGACGGTGAAATGATTATGACTCTGAAGTTTGCATCGTTGGAATGCGACGAAATTTTTTTTTATCTTCAGTAAAAATAATTATTCAAGCGCAGAATGTAATTACGATGATAAAATGATCGATTTTTGCCACCCGAAAAGCATATTGGCTTGAAAATTTTGGACGACATTGAAAATTGAACGAATTATCAATAAATTCAAATATTTTTCGTTGCATTTCAACGTTGCAAACTTCAGCATCATAAGTAATTTGTCTTTTTTTTTTCCAGTTTTTTACTTCTTTGATTTAAAAATTGAATTTTTGTTTATTTCCGGGAGTTCTGAGGAAGTTGGATGATTGAAAAATTCTGGGAACGTTGTTGAAACGGTAGTGGTTTGGATCAAAGGGTTAAAGAAGTTCTATCGCTATAATCATGACGATAGTATTTTAAAATCAATAACGGTCAAGCTTTCTCTAAGTTTAACTATGATCCTGAAGTTTGCATCATTGGAATGCAACGAAATTCTGTTATTTCTTCAGAAGAGCCAATAATTATTATTCAATATTTGGTCCGGCCAATAAAACGATTTTCTGTTACGACCAAAAAATTCAATCGACTCGAAAAATTGCCACGATTTTCAAAATTCAATAAATAATCAATAGAAAAAATGTTTTTCGTTGAATCTCAACGTTGCAAACTTCAGAGTCATTCAATTTTAATTCATCGGATTCGTGAACTTATGGAAAATCAACTTGGGCCTGCGGAATGAAAATCTTTTTTTAGTTTACCGGTCTTCGATCCCGAGCATTTGGCCAATAACTCGCCAAAAATGAAGTAGTCCTTCCAATTCTTGTTCAGTAGTCACGATACCAAGACGTTTGTCGCAAAGAATGGGAAAACCCATGAAACCAAACTGGGTAAGTGCCATGTCGAGTTGCGTTATTTTGCCGATTCCGGCCTCAAAACTTCGCCGCGAAGCAACGCAATGTTTCATTCGTACATTCTTCAAGGACTCGAAGAATCTGGTGAGAGAAATCAAATTAACATTTTCCCGTAGGACATGAAAAATTATAAATTGTCCATCACAATTTTCGACTGGAACGAGTGATGGGATTTTTTTTTGGCGACGATACCATAGAAAATTTATTTTCAAATAAAAACATTCTCGGGGAAAAATCTTGAACATTCGAAAAATAGGAAAATGCAACGAAAAAACGTGAAAATTGAAGGGAAATGCATCGATCACTGCAGTTTTTTGCATTTGCATCCTTTCGTTTGTTTTTATTGGCCAAAGTTGTTTCGGAGCGTGATAAAATTAGTCACGGCATTCGATTTAGAGAAAACTGTGGCAAGTTCATGTTCTTTCTGCATCGCAAAGTCAATGAACCAAAGTTCGACTCGTTTCAGGCTATTTCGAGATGGCGGAGAAACGTTTCGAGCTGCCGAGCAGCGCGAATGGGAGAAAAACAAGGGAAAGAGTGTAGCAAGAGTGGAGGGAAATTACTTTTTCTCTAGCTTGTTTGATTTTTTGCGACTTACTCGATTTGTTGCTTCGGTGAGTTCTCGTACCAGACGCAAGTGTGCAGAATCGTCGCAGCGTATCTTCGAAATGCCGCGCACGGCGTGCCACTTTGTTTGGTAAATTTGAGAATCGCGAGAATCGAGGGAACTGCGAGTAACGTCAAAAGCCCAGCGAGTTTTCCGATCATCATCGCAAATACATTCCCATTGAAGACTTGCTGACCCAATTTGAATTTCACAGGATCATAGTACGCCGGAAGTCTCAGGTCCGATAATTCGAAATCTTCTGCTGCCGGTAGATCGAATCCTTCTTCCATAAGCAGTTTCAACTTCCTTTCGGCCGCATCCTCGGCTAATTACGAACAATCAGCAACATTAACATTTATTCAAAAAATATAAACTGTGGCTTTTGCTCTGGCCAAGAACGTTCGCACAATTTTCCGCCACATTTTTAGGAAAACGATAATTAATTTGGAAAATCTATTCAGGCTCCATATGAGCCTGAGTCCCAACATTCCAATTAAATCTAATGAACTTTTGAGTCATTTAGAACACGCAGAGAAACTAGAACTTTTGCCCTGTACATAGTGTGGAAATTACGGCGTGAGAATTGCCACCGATGAGTCGACTCGAGTTCTTTTGCGATTAAATCTCCCATTTTTCTATGTACGGTTCAACTAAAATGATCGCTGTCATTGCATCACATCGTACTTGGTGTCCTTGACACATCGCAACATTTTGCAACTTTTCTCTCTCTCTCTCACTCGTGCTATTTTATGAAATATAATTTCGCATAAGAGACAGAAAAGAAAACTCAATGAAAAAATTATCTTGAGGTAGGGGAACATGGGGCAAAACAGACACTTAAGGAACTAAGACATATTTGTCGATAAACGCACGGTCTTCCTACTTTATTTGAGTCCCAAAACTAATTCCCGTTGCTGATTTTTCGAATTTCCAAAAAAAAAAATTTCGGGGCAAAACGGGCACAGTCTCTGAGAGCGAAAAAAAGTTATAAATAAACATTTTCCGCAATACAGCCATTGGAAGCGACTGCTTCCGAGTGGAATGCGAGCTCTGTTATGCGAGGCAAGAAATAGGACCCCCTAGAACCCATTCATTGGATGTTCCAGAGGAAAAAATTGAGTAAAGTCGCAGATCGCTTCAAAACCCATTTTTTGGTGACACGGAAAAAATGATCTCTTAGTTCACTTGCGTCGGTATATAAATCATGTTTCAACTATCTGTAGGTACTGAAACAAATTCCCGTTCCCTGTATCCCAGATTTCGTGAAAAAAGATTTGTGGGGCAAAACGGACACAGCCTCTGAGAGGCATGAACGTTCCGAAAATGACATTTTTCGCGATACAGACGTTGGAAGGGACTGCTTCCGAACGGAATGCAAGCTCTGTCATATGGGAAAAGGTATTGGACCTCCTCGGGCCCATTTATTGGATGTACGAGAGCAAAAATGCCGTCAAGTCAGCAATTTTTTCACAATTTTTTTATGGCATGCAAAAACTGAACTTTGAGTTCACTGTGCCAATGTATAAATGATGTTTCAACTAACTGTAGGTTCTGAAACAGATTTCTGTTCCCTGTATCTCGGAAGGCGTGAAAAAAAATTTGTGGGGCAAAACGAACTCAGTCTCTCAGAGGAATAAAAAAATCCGAGAATCATATTTTTCGTAATGCAGGCGTTGGAAGTGACTGCTTCCGGATGGAATGCGAGCTCTATCATATGGGGGAAGAAATAGAACCTCCTCGGCGCCATTTATTGAAAGTACGAGAGGAATGAATGGGTTATAGACGCGAATTTTTTCACTGATTTTTTATGGCATCAAAAAATCAACTTTCAGTTCACTGCCCGAGAGTATAAATAATTTTTCAACTATCTGTGAGCACTGAAACAGATTCCTGTTCCCTGTAGCTCGGATTTCGTGGAAAAAGATTTGTGGGGCAAAACGAACTCAGCCTCTGAGAGGCATAAAAAATCCAAAAATGACTTTTCTTTGCTGAAAAGACGTTGAAATAATGAATTTTGTTATTTTTCATCGTGGATTACATTTTATCGGTTAGGAATGATCACCCAAACAAACCCAAATCCCCCAAATTCGCATTTTTCCATCCAAATTCTGCTCATTTTGTGGTTTGAAGAAAAGAAAATGTCTTTCCCGGCCCAGGTTTCACGAACCCAAGCTCCCTGTAAGTTCTAAAACATAATTTGGACCCGGAAAAAAAATAAATGCAATTTTAATTTTTCATGTTATACTTTGCCCCACACGTTCATTTCGACTCAAAGTTCTCCGATTGGGCCTTTTTAGAGTGAAAGTATAATTTTGAGTCCCCAAAAAAATTAATGGATTTCGAAAACTATTCGCTCCGAACCGTGTCGGTTTTGCCCCGGATTTTACGATCACGGGGCAAAACCGACACCGTGTCGGTTTTGCCCCATGTGTCCGTTTTGCCCCATGTTCCCCTATTATCGATCAATTGAGGAGGTTCTTTCGCCATAATCATAACACAAAGGAACGGCAGAATCATTAGATACAATTTTTCCAAAATAATGTTATGACAATTGACGTGAATTTTCCGGAGCGTCGTATTATTATGTGGATAAAATTTGAGACGCTTTTACCATCTGGTGATCGAGTTATTCCGTGTGCAAAATTGCAACTTTAACATGAGGTTTTATGGGAAGTTACGAAAAAAGACGATATTTTACAACAAATAACTCGTGTTATAATGATCCTGAAGTTTCCATCGTTGCAAATAAACGAAATAGAAATTTTCTCAAAGTCAAAATGGCAACTTTTTTCTCTCATTTTTATGCTTCTCCAAAACTTTTGGTGGATTAAAAAATCTGCCTATTTGACCTTGAAAAAATTTCGTTTATTTGCAACAATGAAAACTTCAGAATCATCGATTTCTAGACGTTCAAACTTTCTCAAAGTTCACCCGCAGTTGGTTGTGATTGTTAAGAAGGTTCATACGCATTTTTAACAATTAAACTTGAAATTTATCTAACGCACGAGAAACCTACTCTTTGATTGCTCTCCTCCTGTCTCTCTTTTTAGGATTAGGCGGCAGAAGGATCAATATTTGTTGTAAGTTTCCCGGAGATCCTATACGTATTTACCATCATTTATTTTCAACAGTAACAATTTTGCTTCGAGAGACTCAGTACAGTCTTATTATTGTAATGACAGAGTACGAGATGCACGAGAATATTTTGCATAGTTTTTGTCACGAACTTGTGTAATACGTACATCATACGAGCGTTCGTTTCTCGTCGACATCGAATAACATCAAATCTCCTTTTTTTTTAATTAAAAAAGATTGAGAACATTGTGTTCAAAGCAGAAGTCTGCAACGTTTTTAATTCGTGGATGCGATAGTTTGTTTTTTCTTTTTTTTTACATATTCGAACGTAACATGAAGAATCTTTTCGTATTCCACGATGCAGGATCCTTGTCCGTTTGAGATTCGCACAGACCGAGAATCGACAAAGCTGTTTTCATATATAGAGGGAAACTTTTTTACTTTGATCTGCGTTGACCATGAAAAATTCATTTTTACGATGGAGTTGTGCCCTCCACTTTTACCAAACGATCCCTGTATTCGAATTCCCTTTTCTTTCCACCAGTTGCAATGGAAAACTGACCGGATACAAAATCTCGATAGATTTTCATCGAGACGTGTATATAAACCTTGATTTTCGAAAGACGTTTATGCGTTTTTGTGCGTTATATTGCCTTGTTTTTGGAGCAAACTGCCATTAAAGTGAAATCAGTGTATCGAGAAAATTCTGCCTCGTTTTATCAAGCAATGGAAAAAATCGGTTTTTTTTTTAAATTCATTTTTAATCAATTCCATTTTTTCAATTATATCCAGCGATTTTTTTTCAATCTTCTGGTTCACGAGTAGTTTAGTGGTAAAGAACGGAATTTCCAACGGTTGGAGGATTTCGGTGGAAAATAAAAAAATTGTACAATATGAAGAATTTTTTTAGATTTTTCGAGTGTTTAGTGTCATTGTTTCACCCTGTATATGGTTGACAGACACGAACTGGATTCAAGAATCGGTATACATACGAGAAATGGCATTACCATTGCGCCGGCGTACAAATTCGACATCGAGAAGCAGGTGCAATTCAATTTTACACGATGTTTTGTCGATTTACAAAACCTGCATACTCGAACGCTCGCCGAATATCCAATGAAGTTTTAAAACAAGGCGCTTTTTTCCACCAACGTAAAATTCAGCGTTTCGTCAACGAAATCCGAAAATGTGTGTTTTTCCCGAACGGTTGATAGTTTTTAGAAAACTGGGTCGTTGCTAAACTCTTGTTTTCCTTTCTGTCCCCATCATTCTAAATCGGCTGTATAGAAATGCTGTCGCAATCATCGTTTTAGCTATCCGTCCGTTGAATTTTAACGGTGGTTCCAATTTCCTCGATATTTCGTGGTTCTATTCTATTTTTTGAAAAGAGGTTCTGTCGTTTGTCATGCGTTAGATAAATTCTAAACTTAATTGTTTACAATTCGTGCAAACCTTCTTAACACTCATACTCAATTGTGGGTAAACTTAGAGAAAGTTGGACCGTCTAGAAATCGAGTTATTTGTTGTAAAAAATCGTCTTTTTCGTAACTTCGCCATAAGATCTCATGGTAAAGTTGCAATTAAAACTCCTGAAGATTCACGCAAAATGGCAAAACATTATCCTCGAAAAATTGTATCTGATGATTTTGCCGTTACTTTGTCTATACTATTATGATTATGGCGATAGAACCTCTTAATTCCTACATCATTTTTCGTCATCAAATTATTTTCAGTTTGTCAGAAAATATTCACATTTCGTTAACAACTAAATCCATTTTCTTCCATGCACGAAATTGTGTTAATTTTTCGAGAAAACTATAAAAATTAAACAAATCGAGTCAATTTAGTGGAAAAATGAAATTTTGAATCTCTTTTTTTATTGACAACTTCAAAAATCGTTTTTTCAAGCTACAAACGCGATCGTACGTTGAAAAAACTGAGGTCTGAGAAAATTTCCCCATAACTTGTGGAATCTCTAGGTGGATCGCGTGCAAAGTGCACCGGAGCGCAAATACCGAAAGTAAGTCGAGGCCAGGAGTAGTGCTTGGGATAGGATATGGCCATTATATCCATAAGTAGACAGTAACGGTGTGAGCTATGTACTCGCACTTTTATATGAACCAACCGGCATGTATAGCCGCACAAGTTTCGAACGTTTGTTCGTAATCAAAATTTCTATAAAACATAATATCTCATTTTTCTCTTATTTTTCATCTTCACTTGCGAACAAGTTTCGAAATGTTTCGTAGAAACTTTGCCATGAATTCGACCATTTTTTCGCTGAATTTGGACAATCCAGTAGCCTTCGGGTATCCATCGTTCGAATCGTTTCACATCCTGCCGCTAATTGTGCACCTCGAGCACTCGCAAAGCACGAATACGACTCTCTCAAACTTAAAAAGCGACTTGTACGCTTGAGAGGAGAGAAAAATAACAAAATGCGGGCGATTAAGTCAATTTTTGAAAAAATGGCAATGACCATTGCGACAAAAATCTGTATTTTATTTATTAATTAATTGAAAAAGTCTCGGATATCGAGCACGAAGAAAGAAGCGCAGGAAAAAAAAAAATTATTGGCGAATCTCACCTGATTCTCGTAATTTATCCAATTTTTTGTTATCACTGGAAACAAAGTCTTCGGATTCATGGAGAAGCTCCATTTTGCGGCAGCTTTGTTCGCATTCGGCTAGCGAAGCTTTAAGAGCGCAAGAAATGGGGAGTATCGTCGGGTAATAAAGTTATCAACGTCAATAAAGCGAAAGATAAATGGAGTTTTCTTGGATCACGCACGTTTTGTTGCACTCACTCGCGAGAAAGTCGTCCAAGTATTGGCGACATAGAAGCCTCGTGGATGCCTGATATAAGAGTTGGCAGAGGCAAACGTCAGAAGAAACACACGATTGGATGGGAGGCAGACCGAAAAAAAGTGTAACGAGTACGAAACGAAGCGAAGATTCCCGATAATGCTGATTCGTCTTTTTAATTCACTGTATTGAGCACCGCGAGTTGGTCACAATGTGAGTGAAAGCAAAAGGATTTTGTTGGGACGAAAAGAATTCAAATGACGTGACAAAATAAAGATCGACAGAGAATCCGGATGCTGGTATCGTTGGGCAAACACGAATGAGTGGGAAACTTGGGTCTTTCATATTTTTACATCCTGGTGAACGATCGTATAGTCACTGGAGAGAATATCGTCCAGCTACACACCGTGTCTTGAAGCAACGTACACATTTTTCTTTCCTCTTCTCCCTCGTCGTCGTACTGGGCTCGTGAAAGATTCGAAGGAAGGGCAATCCTGGGTGCCCCACCGCCCATTCTCTCAAGCTATAAAGCCGCGATATCCCATGGAGAAAGGAATATATCCCGCCGAATGATTATCCCGCTTGAGAAACTTCTCCTACTCTGATGCCCCGCAGTCTCTCTTTTCATCTCCAGCCTCTTGCTCGGTTCACGCGGCTTTTTACCCGCACACGTGGGACGCGATTTGACGTACGAATTCTCGACACCTGTAAAGGCCACGATTATGAAACAATTATTTTGAGCAAATTTCTCTCGGCTCGAAACCACCGCGCGCGTTACTTTCTTACGAAATTTTTTTTTTCCATATACACAGTCTCACGGTTTTTCGAAACCTTCGCCGTTCGCGTCGGTAATCGAAAGTCTTAAGAAATTTACCAATAATTTCACGCTTTCATGAAAGGCCCGGAGTTTTGGTCCATTCATCGATCTTCGTCCTTCGCCCAAACCGCAAAATATGAAGTATCAAAATAATCGCTCCAACACTGATGAATTGAACTTGGAATGCAGCAAGTGCATTTGTTTCGTCGTCATTTTATCAAAAGTCCGTTGTTTACATTTCAATTCAACGTAATTTACGAATCGATTGAAAACTGGGTCGGAGCACAGCACAAAATTGAAGTTTTGAACGAAAATTTTAGCGATAATTCGTGGGGATTTGTTGAAGATTTCATGAAGCTGGGCTTGCAATATTTTTTATGCAATTAACTATGCAAATAATCAAAAAACGTGACCGCAAGATTGTACTGTACATAACAAAATAATCTCGTCGTGAACTTTCTCTTGGATTAATTCGATAATGCGACATGTCTAATTGAAAACGCACGCGACGAAAGCGAGTGCATTGGTTTTTTATCTTCACTACGACGATTTGCGACGTCATCTTTTGTCGAGTTCATTTTCGCCGGCGGGAATATATACGTTAAGTCACTTCTTACCGACGATTATTCGGCTTTGCTTATTATTCTTTCATTTCGATCACTTGGCACAGATGCAAGATTTATAGGATCAAAACGGCTAATTCCGGAGTAACGAACGAAAGAATACTGACGTTGTCACGATGCGGATACGAGAAAGCCAACGTTGTGTGAGTTGATTTTTTTCTTCGCTTCAAACGTGGGGGGAAAGCTTTTCTCTCTTTGTCAGTCGTTAACAACATTTGGCTTTATGGAGCTCTCAACATGCAACGTGTACCACAAGGCGGTTTAGTCTCTGCACTCTCTTCAATTTCGCTCACGGGAATTATTTCGGATGTACAGTGGAAGGTCGTTTAATATCTAAGACTCACTTATTTCATCCACGTTTCGAAAAAAAGCGCTTGGTCGTGTTTCAAACCGTTTTGTACTCAACTTGCGGAAAAAATGAAAAACCCTCGGACGCCACGCTCGAATTCCTTGTTCTTCAAGAGATTCTTTTCAAATTTATCACGTCAATTGATTTTTGATTCCACAGTTCGAATGTCGGAGCTGTAAGCTTAATAAACAAAAAAGCAACGATAAGCGAATCGCCGTTAATTCAAAATTAACATGAAAAAAGGAGTGAAATATTCTAACGAAAAAAAAATGTTTACTGTGAAAAGTGATTTCATCTTCGTATTGAGAATTCGAAAAATTGAAAAAAGGAAATGAAAATAATGAGAATACCAAATGATTTTCATCGGGATTTTTCTTTAAATTCACTTCAATTTAAAAAAAAAAAGAAATAACGATAGAGAATTTTTCAGTTTATTCAATTATTCTCTTCCATGTAGTCGAAATTGATTGGAAAAGCCATGGGAAGTGAAGAATTCGATTGAAAATGCTGATCAGAGCTATTCTCAACTGAAAATGAAAGAAAAACCATTGACAGAAATTTTTAATTAAGTTTCTACTGTATAGTTGTCTAGTCAGGTTCATCCACGATACCGGTTGTTCCAGTGGAGGTGAAAGTACGATGCGGCGAGAGTTCGAGTCGCATTGCCACCCGTTCACCATCGTCGTTCTCTCTCCTGCCCATCCTCCATCTCATAACTGTATTAATGCGTGCGATTCCGTCTCGTCACACATTTTCATTTCGTACTGCTGCACATTGCGTCGTGTCATCCCGCCAAATAGTCGAGAAAAGTCGATTGAGAATAGCATCCAAAGTCAACAAACGAGGTCTGGATGCAAATAAATTCGCTCAAAGATTTTGTCATCCGTCTTCATTATTCACCGCAATATTCCAGCTGACGAGATGAACATGTGAAAAAAGTTTTCCCATTCGGTACGAAACGATTTTTTTTACAAATTATTCACTCGTTGCAGATTTTATTTGACGAATTGATGTGAAATTTTTGAAAAATTATCAACATTTGGAGGATCCAGAAATATTTTATTTTTGGAGCATAAAATTATTTGCTTTCGCGTCAATTTGACCGAATCGTTAAGCGAGTTGACGGAAAGTTGAAAAAAAATCTATTCGAAACGCTCCTCGGAATCATAAGTCTGACGTTTTCGTACAGAGACAATTTCGAAAGGTTGGAATTTAATCTCAATGGAAATAAAACGCTTGGATGACATGTAGAAATTTTTCATTGAAGTATGAAATTTTATTAAAGTCTATGCCTAAGTAGACCCGGCGTACGCTCATTCATTCTAAGCTCTCAGTATCTATATCGCAAGAAAACAGAAGCGAATAAACCTCAAACATAAAAGCAGTCTTCGAAAATACGATATTGAAACGTTTCTGTCGTACATTCGTCGTCTGCGTTCCTTCGTCTTCGTAAAGAAACATTTCCCGAACGTAAAACAATCGGCTGACATAAAATTATATATTTCTTCGGTAACAGGATTCGTAAATTCGCTTTGCAGTTTTCTCATGCCTGTCCAAAAAAAAAACAATGAAAAAAACAAAATAGTGTACCGAAAATTTTTACTTCACCGTTGTCGATAACTGTTCAATAAAGAGTTCCTCAACATGGAGGAGTAAGTAACGCCACTGTGGCAATTTGATAAAAAATATTGAAACAGAAAATAGCAACGTTATCGTCCTGGCGCAGCTAATTAACGGTGAATAAATTCCAACAGTTAATTTGTCCACTTCAAACTCGTTTTTGTCGGAATAAAAGTTTCCAAAACGGCTTTATAACATAAATTCAACATTCTCCGTTCGATTTACTCCAAGTTTTTTGGCAAATCGTGTAAACAACTTTTTGGGGAGAACTGTTTACGGAATTATTCAATCGAAAATGAAGTTATTACTTCGAGTGCTTGTCAATTACACGAAAACTGGAATTTTCGGTATTCTCTACGCATGTCGCTCGGAAACGTCGTTCCAACACTGTGCTCAGAATATAAAGTAAAAAAAATGGGATTTTTTGCCAAACACCTGCAAAAATCGCTTCGGCATCACCGTTTCGTGTGAATTATCAAAATCAATTTTTTCTCGTTCTCTTGAAGATATTTTCGAATGTGATTTCTTCCTCACTCGTCCCCCTACTAAAAAAAAAAGTTCCACAGTGGCGCAACGTCTTAAATGGAAAAAAGCTCCGGAAGCCTGAATTTTTCCTTCGCGTGTCTTGCTTCTCGCTTATCGGTAAAAAAAAAGTTTAGAAAGGGAGAAAAAATAAGTTAATTCAGCCTTCGTCAATTAGCTACAGCCTCTCGAAAATTTCTCTCCGTATTCCTCGCTTCCGGAGTGTACGGAGTTTCGTAATCGTTTTCACAGCCCGGCTGCACACTCGTGTAAACTTTTCGTTGCTTCGGCTTGTTTCTCGATCCTTTCGTACTTGTACAAACTCATGCATACAATAAAATACATCGATATCTCCTCGAAATCGAGTTCAACTCTGGAAACAACATTCGTACCAATTTTTTGCATTCGCTCTCGTTTTTTTTTTTATCGTCATTTATTCATTCCGCGGAAGCTTCGATCTGGAGCAAAGTACCAAAGTCGAGGGTACTGAAAAATTTTAATACCGAAGCTTCAACGAAATTCTTCGAATACGCTTACGAATCGCTTGATTCCAAAAATTGGAAGAATTTCGTTATTTTTCTTCGCTGTTTTCTTAGGCTAATCGTTTATCAAAATTTATAGCACTTTTTCATAGACAAGAAATTCTTCTGAATCCCAAAGACACAAGCGCAAATGTCATCAACTTTAAGTTCAAGCCAACAGTATGAACGTTCAGCGAAAATTCTTGTCGCAATTTTCGGCAAGATGTCAGCTCGACACCGCATTATTTGCCTGTCTAATCCGGCCTGATCCGCTACCGAGACAATGCGATCTCGAGCTAACACCTCGCTGGAATTTTCGAATAAATTCATTTCTTAAATCGTCGAAATGATTTTTTTTTCGTCGTTCCACGAATCAGAGCGGATAAAATGAAAGATTTAACGTTTGCATCGTTGAAAGCTGACGCCCACTGAATTAAAAACTGATTTAACTGGTAATTAAAAAAATACCCAGCATTTTCACGCTGATTCCGTCGCTCGGCTCTTTGAACAAATATGAAGAGAGTTGGCTCTGCGAGCTAAAAACTGCAATAAAATAATTGCCAATATGAAATAAAAATAAAATAAAATAAAGATTTCTTTATGTCGAGGATGCGAACCTCGGAGTAATAAATTTCGAAACTATTTCGTAGAAGAGATTTACGAAAATATGGGGAAAAAAGTCCGTACAAGAATTTTCGCACATTTTCCTAATGCACTTGTCCCTAAATCTCTTTTATCACAACTTTTGTTCGTAAACTAACATAAACACCCTTCAGGCAAAGGTCGTTCCTGAAAAAATTTGACGATTGGCTGCCGAGACGTGGGACTGCGAAATGGGGTATTTATTTGTTTCCAAATAAATCCCTCTCGTCGAACATTTTGGTGATTGCTGAGTGCAAAGCGTTGTTCATGACTGGATGATAATAAGCGTAGTAGGGAACCGGAGAATACTGAGGAGGTTGCCGCGTGTGTCCATCGTGATAATATTGCTGTTGTCTTTGAAGTTGTTGTTGTTGCTGTTGTCGATGTTGAATTCCAGCGTTTAATGGGACGACCAGTCCGTTGGACACGTAATAATCGTTTTGCGACATACTAGGAGAATATTTATTCGGCATGAAGTGTGGCAAAGCTCTCGTTTGGTTTTCAAAGTGCGATCCATAGTGGAAATGTCCTCACCATGCATTATCGCCAACGTTAGCCTCACGATTGTCGATCCAGTTTGGGCGGGAATACATCTTGAGATTTGGAGCCTGAGGCTTTTCTTGTAGATTTTGCTGTTGCAGTTGTTGCTGGTTTTGTTGCTGAGGAATGAACAAACCTAGTTGTGGCGTTTGATCCTCCTGCACAGCCATCCAGATCTCTTTCAACTCGCCAGTTATGTCACGATCTTCTAATACGCGGTAACATCGACCGAACACAACACCCTTGTTCATCTGCTCCACAAAGTCCAAGAGCGTGTCAATCAGCCATGTTCGCTCCTGAAAGTTTCGATACAACGTTAGCGTTTCAAAAACAAGTTATAATTCTGTTGTATCGAAAGACACGGCCAAGCGTTTAAGAGAAAAGTCACGCCGGTTCCTTTGCACCATTCTTGCAATTGTGTTAAGAAATTCTATCGATGACTCTGAAGTTTGCAACGAGATTCAACGAAAAACATTTTTTCTATTGATTATTTATTGCATTTTGAAAATCGTGGCAATTTTTTCAGTCGATTGAGTTTTTTGGTCACAGGAAAAAATCGTTTTATTGGCCGGACCAAATATTGGCCGGAAAAATTATTGGCTCTGCTGAAGAAATAACAGAATTTCGTTGCATTCCAACGATGCAAACTTCAGGATCATATTCTATCGTCCGTTTTTCTACTCTGAAGGAAATCGTATCTCGTGCATTTTACCATTGGATTATGAGTATTTTTGCCATGTTGCTTGAGCACGTCAGGATGCGCCATCACCGCAAACACAGAAACGTCTTTTTTCTCCATTCTCGATGGATACAATTTCATCCCGCCGTACAACGGTACATTCTTCTCAGAACTTGCCGACGCGACCTTGTCCCAAGAGAGAACATTCACGTAGCAAGGATCCGGGGATCCCTGAAAAGTGAACGAAAACATTTTTTTATCAACTTTATCATTTACTAGCACGAGTGGTTTTTTTTACGGGGATTTCACGCACCGCCAATGTGTCTCTTATGCACATGTAGGGTTGAGGTGGATTCTTGAAGAATCTAGTAGCCGAACGCTTTGTTCTTGCTGCGCCGTTCTCCGTCATAGCCATACTGAAACAGCGAGCTTCGATCGTCAAAACCTCTTGCCAATGATCAAAGCAACTATAAACCTTCTAAAAAGATAGTTCAATGGCATTGTCCTTGAAAATATTTGACCCAAAAGCAAGCTGTAGATTCGACAATTTGAAAACCTTGTCACATCTTGTACTTTCCAATTGCAACGTGACTTTTTGATCATTTTATCGTATCCCAAAATTCCAGACTTGGATAATTTTTTGTAAATTCAAAATTTCATTTGTAGAAAAATATTCTGTTGTTTTTACTTTGGGAAATTCCTGTATCATGAACTTTCCTCCAAAAATTCAATTTTAATTGCAGCGTGAGATTTTTTTTTCTCATACCGCTTGAAAACAAAAATTCTCTGCGCAATGTACAGCAAAATAGAACGTGAGCGTGCTTTCACACGAATACCAGACAGCAAAAAGCTGTTGGAGAGCTTGAAATATGTTTCTGAACTTCTGAATATTGAGAAAAAGTGTAAAAAACGCCTTTCGCTTTTTTCGAATTGAAAACGCAGTGGTCCTCGTAAAATGCAGAGAATGCAATTGATTTAGAAAAGAATTTTAATGCAGAGGTTAATTTATGAGTGAATTATATTTCACACAGTTTCTAGACAATTGGGAATGAATAATTATGTTGGAACAAAGGGGAACGGGTATTACAGCTGTGCAAAAAATGGAAAAACCGAGAGTGCGGGAAGGAGACGTTTTTAACCCGATTCCCTTATCGTGGGTCGCTGGAGACCCAAGCCATTTTTCTTTTGTTCGGGTTCTCAGAAACCAAATGGGGAAGAAATACCTGTCCCTACCCCAAAAAAACTTTAGGACACTAGGAGCCTACGTGCCGAATCACGTGCCTTTAATATCGATTTGAACTGCGTAGCGAGTAAACAAAGTGCGTATCGGGTCGTGAGCGACCCACAATAAATCTAACGTTGTGCTAAACCATTTTAACTGCCGAGGTAGATTTTTGGTTTTTTAATGAATTTATAAATATTTCCGAAAGTTTATGCATTTTTTAGAGTCATACATAGATTCTTCATCTTTTTACCACATGCCATCGCGAATTCCGTCAACTCACTAGAGCTCTTCGCCCGCATAATGAAAATAAAAATTATTTGGATGATGAAAGCGAAGGAGAAATTGATTACGTATACGAAGAGGCTGAATCATCGGACTACAGATTACTTGTAACTTTTAAGCAAAATTTCAATATAATTTTGATGATTTTGCAATAAAAAAAATTAAAAATATATTTGAATCTACGAATTTACGCCATCAAAAAATGCGCTAGTTGGCACGACAAACTTAAGCATTTCTTTTATTTCAATCGAGTTCATGATTTTTCCCGTTAAAGTAGCATTCTTGAACTTTAATATGCAATTTAGTTTTTCGCGATATCTCAGTTTGTTTAATAGTTATGAATTTTTTCGTGGGAGCCTGCATTTTCGGTGTGTGGGTGTGTTTATGGCAAAAAATAATATATTTATTAAATTATTTTTGCAATATTCGTTGTGTGCCCTTAAAGTAGAAATATCCAAGAGTATTCAGGATTTTTTTCAGATTTTTTAATTGCAAATTGCGTTTTGTAACATGCCTTGGGTCTTGAGCGACCCACGATAAACCTAAGTGGTGTCGAAAAAAGCGGTAAGGTGATCGGGTTAAATCTTTCGAATGTTGAGGACGAGAGAAAACTTTGACTTAACCTCAAAAACGATGAATTTACTGTGAAACGTCTGGATAAATTGAACAAAAAGCGACGGTAAATATGATTTTAGTTCGCCTTGATTTTATCGATGAAAAACAGTTTTCAAAAAGCTCTTCAACCACGTACTCACCCTTGGAAGTATCACGAACATAAAAGAAAAAACCCAGGCGGGCTACGACCCGACACCAAAACACGCGAAAGAGAAGATGAAAGAACGACTCATCGCCACAATAAATCGCTTTCGTGTCGTTCGATATTTTTATTCTTCGTTCGGTTTGTTTGCCTTTCTTATTGTTGTGGCTCTAATCAAACCGGACGAGAACAAAAACATGCACTTTCGGTGTACAGATAGCCCTGCGACCACACGACATTCGACCTCTACACACCACAGCGTACCGCTGCCGAGTGCCGAGCAACAGCAACAGCAACAGCCGCGCGAACGAGCACGTTTCTGAAAAAACTTCTGTCGATCCTCACGATTCACAATAATCACAATAATTAAGGGGGCAAACTTCACGGGGGTGCTCTGAGGGCGCAATTTGTAGGTTAAGCCCCGAGAGATCTCAGAAAACGTGATGCTAGTTCGGATATCGATTGTTGAACTTCCAGGTTCAACTTCACGTCACAGAAAATTGAAAAATCAAGTGAGAGCAACAGAGACAGCTGATAAAATGTCAACTCGAATTTGACAACACGAAAGAATCAAGAAAACACGTGTCCTGTCCGTTCATACCTTAATTTTTACGCGAACCGACAGTATTAACACATTTTCACGAGTGTTGTGCCAAGCGAAAAAATAGAAACGGTGATTTCTAGGCTAAAAGACAAAGTACTTGATTTTTTTTTGTAAGTATGATTTTTTCTTTTATTTCATTGCCATTTTCACATTATCGTTTCCGCGGTGTAACTCGACGCAAAACGAAATGTCACTCGAGAAGCGAGCAAAACTCGAGGACGACGACGAACCGTTGGATTTGAGTGTCGTGAAAGTTGGCCAAGTGCAAGACCAGCACAAAGACACTGAGCTCTTGCAAAAGGTCTTTAAAAACAGCCAGGGGCATCATGCCTCGAACCCAGCATTGGTTCCCTCCGTAAATTGGAACATAGCCGACAGTCTTTTGGCGATAGAGTGTCAATTGACAGCGGATATCGAGTACGGCATACAATTTTCGCCTCCTGTAGAATTTCTGTACAATCCGATCAGCTACGCGTATGAAGTTCACTCCAAGTACGTACGTCAGTACTGTCAAAGTCGTAAGAAACTTTTGTTCCTGGGGTTGAACGCAGGCCCCTGGGGAATGTCCCAGACAGGCGTACCTTTCGGGGAAATAAGCGTCGTTACGAATTGGCTCAAATTGACGGGTCGCATAGACAAGCCTTTGCGCGAACATCCTGCCAGAAAAGTGACGGGCTTTGCCTGTCGACGGAGCGAAGTTAGCGGCAAAAGATTCTGGAATCTGATCCACGAATTGTGTCACACTCCGGAAAATTTCTTCCGACATTCTTTCCTCCAGAATTATTGTCCCGTGGCTTTGATGGACTCTGCCGGTCGAAACATCACTCCGGCTGATCTCAAGGCAATCAAAATTTCCTCTAATTTCCTCCTCAATTTGAGATACTCATGGCGTTGTTTCATCCAATTTTCACAGGGCTTGGAACAGGCGACGCTTCAATTTCTTTGCGACGCCGCTCTCGTGGCTGTTGTCAGACTTCTCGGCATCGAGATTGTCGTCGGAATCGGCAGATTCGCGGAGAAACGAGCACGCGCTGCTCTCGACCGAGCTGGACTCTCCGTCGATGTAAGAATGTCGCTCGTTTCCGAAATTTCGCGCCCAGATCTTTGGGTTGAAAATATTTTGAAATTTAACAATTCCGCAGGTCCTTTATATTCCACATCCAAGTCCGAGATCGCCGAGCAACGTGAACTGGGTCGAAAAAACTGCGGAAAAGCTTCGAGAACTCAATCTCGTTCGATTTTTCAGAGACGAGGTCAACTCGAGTGTTCCGAGCGGAAGTACTTGAAGGAAATTCACAAAAATCTTATGTATGGCGCAAAAAAACGTCCAAAAATGACGAACGAAGTTTCGGACGAAATTTCAAAATGGATGGATTTGGCTCTGGAAAAAGCGTCGGATTCATTGAAAGTCGGTGAAGTTCCAGTCGGGTGTTTATTTATTTACGAAAACGAGGTACTGGCAACCGGAAGCAACACCGTCAACGAAACGCGTAACGCGACGCGCCACGCCGAGATAAATTGCATAGACGAAATCCTTGAATTCAGTAAAAAGAAAAACGTCGATTATCGGCAAATATTTGAAAAAATTGATGTTATCGTGACGGTGGAGCCCTGCATTATGTGCGCCGCGGCTTTGCATCAATTGAAAGTTCGCAGCATCGTTTACGGATGCGCCAACGATCGATTTGGTGGATGCGTCAGCGTTTTTCCTGTACCAACCATTTACGATTCCTTCAAAATTAATATCACAGGCAATGTCAAAGGTGAACAAGCCATGAAGCTGCTCAAACAGTTTTACAAAGGCACGAATCCAAATGCCCCTGAAGACAAAGTCAAAAAAAAATCTGGACAGAAGCGAAAAAATAGCCAAACTCCGAAAGACATTTCTTCGTGTAAAAAAGACGAATCTACGACGTGAACGTTTTATTCGTTTTTTTCACGAATCTTACAAAATTCGTTAACAATCTCATTATGAAGATGAGATGGAGAATATTGTACAGTTTTTTTAAATATTTTGCATCGGACGAATGTGACGGACGAGGAAAAACGCGATGGAACATTCGCAAGGATAATGCTGCAAACTTATTGTCTAGGTTCGTTATTTTTCTTGGGTTCACACATTTTACTATCATTATTGAATGTCAATAAATATCAACTTATCCTAGTTGAAAAAAAAAACTTTCTAAAATCCGAAAATAGTAGAAAAATTCGGAATTTTGTCTGTTTTTCAATTGCACCATGTCGGATCGATTTCGCATTTTCCCTGGTACCATCTGACCAGCAGTTGATTTCTTACCGAATAGTCTTTCAGGTCCATGTCTTTCGTCTGTAAAAAATAAAGAAAAGACTGATTTCATGGGGTTGCATCGGAATTGTCAGTCTTTGATTACTGTGCATTTTGTTTCGTTTTCATTTTGCATTTTGTGTCGTGGACTCGGACTCGGACTCGTTAAAAAAGTTCGAAAAAATGCAGAAATGTAGTTTCTGCATTTCTGCATTTTTCTTCACAGGGTTACGGACAAAAATTCTTGTTTATTATTTTTTTTAATGGTAATCGATACGAAAAAGGAAAAATTCGCGCCATTCGCTGAATGGGCTGGACACCCCAGACCCATGTGTGTCTACCGAGGGCTAAACTCGAGCATAAGCAGAGAAATTCCTTACTATGATCGATGGCGGGAAAATCCTTTTATAGTCCATTTTATTTTGATGCTCGAGATAACTTTGCGAAAGTATAATCCTCGTCTCCTCGGTGAAGCATGGCTTGCACAGCTGACATTCGATATGGAAACAATCCTTACAGGAGCTGCAAAGCTCCGGTGAAACGACGAGATTCTTGTCAGCTACTTCGACCTCTCTAGTTTTCCAATCTCTGTAATTTCGTTATTATTCATAAGCCAAGAAAATTTATGGGAAAAATGTAACCCAACGGCGATAGTGAATTATAAAAATTGCTTTTGGCATCAGTTTTCCTGCGAAAATACTTTTGTTCAACGTAGAAATTCTTCAACAACTTTTAACTGGATCGATTTTAAATCGATCGGCATTGAATCGGCGATTGTTCGGCACTGAATTTCCGCTTTCGTCAAAAAATCAATTTCGAGCCATAAAATGTGAATTATTTACTACAAAAAAATGTCTGTACAAAAAAAATCAAATAATGCATAAATTTACCGGAATGCAAGGATTTGAAAAACGCACTTGTAGGAGGTGAGCACTCGAAGGGTTCACGATAGTGAGGAAGGAAATGGAAACGTGACTTTCGATGATGAAGAAAGGAAAAAAGGAACAACGTACCTGTCCCGTCGGAATTTCTCGTTCGATCTCTGGGCGATGCCAACGAGTGCAAATAGATTGAACAAAACCTGTTCGTACAAGAGTCTGTTTGGGGGATAATGAGCAGACGATAAATTAGGTGACATGTTGGCTTCCATAACAAAAACATTAAGATCCTCATCGATAGTGAAATCGAATCGAACGAGCTCAAAGAAGTTTCTACCCTTGCCGAATCGCTTAACGATTTCTTTGATCTGACTTTCTTTTTTGAGGGTGACTTGCTTGATAGCCTCGAAAGCATCGTTCCACATTTTTTCGGGATCTTGACCTTGGGATCTCACGTAAGCGTCGAAACTGTCTTTCATTGAGAATCCCAATTTTGTGTAATAATTTTTCAACGATGGCACTTTCCATATCGGTAAATAATCGTCCCCGACTACGTATTTGTCGACGTCCTCCGGATCGAAGGGATAATATTTGGTCGGGCAAAATCGGAAGAGAACGTCCCCTTTGTATGCATAAACCCTGAGAGGATCGATCGACGTTATGACCGTGTAAATGCCAACGTCAAATTTGTAACCGTCAACGAGATACGGTTTCTCGATAAATTCTTGGACGAAGGAACCCTCGGTATCAAGATTTAATTGCTCGATTCGTTTTATGTTGATTCCACGATGGGCGTTCGATTTTTGAACCCAAGATTTCTCGGGATTTTCGGCCGCGTGACTCAAGAGAGCGCTCTTGTCTTCTGGTAGCTTGAAAGACAGTGGCATGTATTTTCCTTCCGTTGTTGACAGATCGACTTTGTTCGTGATATAACCACATCCGGGAAAATGATTGACCATTTGATGCCCTTGCAATTGTTTCAATTCTACGGATAATTTACGAAACGGATACTCGTGAGCCCACAACAAATCCCAGTCAGATTCGTTCGTTCCTCTCTCGAAACCCAAACGTTCGAGAACGTTGAATACGTGCCTCAAGTAACCCTCGTCCGGACTATTCGCGTAAATCCAAAAAACCGGTTTTTTTTCTTTTTCCGTTTGTTGTTCGTCGACTTGTTGACATAGTAACTTTGTTATTGTTTTTACTTCGTTCTTATGCGCCGAAATCAGGAGAAACAGACCGTAAAAAACTAACGGTCCAATCAAAACGTATAAACAAATTTTCCATATTTCTTTTAATTTTGTGTTCAGTATGCACGTGCCCACGCCCTCAGCCTGTACGAAAACAAATTATTTTTCTATGATTTTTCGGCCACGAGAATAAAAAAAAATGTTTCATTTCTTGTTATTTTTTATTATAAAATTCCACAATTTTCTACCTTCTCCTCTTTGTTCTCACTCATTCTCCGCACTCAATTTTCATTCACTTTTCAGTCACGATCTTACCCATGCGAGAAGCTAAGAAAGAACTGTGACTTTGAACGAATTCTGCTGACTCCGGTAGCCTTTCGTTCACAGGTACAGAAAGTACCGTTGCATATTCCCAACATCGCGCCCATCCCACTAAAACACGCATCCACGTGTACTGCAACCGGTTTCTGACCTTTTTGACATTGCGCCTTTGAAAATTTGAACCCATAAATGATACGGATACAGTTCGAGGTTGTCACGAATATTCGTGGAAATGAAATTCTGTATTTGGAGAATTTTTCCGGCAACAATCGGCTTTTCGCTCGTGATTTTGTTGCTTTAGAAGTTAGAAAAAAAAATTCTGCACTTTAAACTTTTTTAATTTTCTAATAATTTACTGCATTCTGCAATTTTTAATTCCAAAACTCCAAAAACTGTACGAGGAAAAAAATTGCCTGTTAATTAAACGATGAGAAATTAAAATTTCACGATTTTCGAGTTATTTAATAAATTAATGTACGGAAATTATATATTTTTTGTTTTCTCTGGGTGAATAATTGACCTGCACCGTAAGGGTATGGAAGAATTGAATAAATGGATTTCAGAATTGGAGAATGCAAGCGAGAATTCCAAAAAGTTCGATCTGTGCCGAATTCTCGATTCGAATTTCCCGCTCTCACTGTTCGTCAGCGAGCTAGCGTCCTGCGCGAGGAACGCAGCGCGCACACGAGTCTTTTCTCGCCTGTTTGATCGCCCTCTACGTCCGCTGACTCTCTTCGTCAAAAGACTACTCACGAAATAAGATGGGTTTTCAAAATATTTGGTACTCTCATCCCCGCAAATATGGCCAAGGATCGCGATCCTGGTAAGTAATCAATTCGCATAATTACAACGCTCATTCGTATTGCCAGAAATATTATTTTCACACGTGAAAACTCGGGCCAAAAGACGCAACCGCTTGCGGGTGTCACGACCGCGTGCGTCTAGCAAGTTCTCTCGGCGTTTTCTCTCGTAAAAACCATCTCCACGAAGAATTTCGCATGTTTACGAGTCCACACATAAAATTTGAATATTTTGACAATATTTTTCGCGTCGTTCGGCAAGTTTAGAGTTCAACAACCTTGTAAACGTGAATCTAACCTCCAAATTCGAATTTCCGACCGTACAGATTCCCATGCCCGATTCCCCACGTTCGTTTGTCGCAACTCCGGAAATCACAATTGTTTACGAACGTTTGATACGCCAAATGAATTTGAAAAAATGCAAAAACATGAAGAAAATTCATTAGAAAATTAATTAACGCGAGGATTCATTTTTCCAGCCGAGCGTGTGCGAACAAACACGGTCTCATCCGCAAATACGGTCTGAACATCTGCAGACAGTGTTTCAGGGAATACGCAGCTGACATTGGCTTCAAGAAGGTAAGATTATTCCTCGCCAGTTGTTTGTCAACGAGTGCTAAGAAAGTTATTCATCAAAGTCGGAGTTGTTAAATTTTTCAATCGCAAGGACGAGGCGATTTTGAGCTCTCGACGAGTTTAGTTTCTGAAAGGACCTTTTTTTTCTTTCTGTTTTTCAGTTGGACTAATGGACTTGTTATAGGCTGCGCTGATTTGTGTTATAAACAGATCTACATGTGCACAAAAAGTCGTCGATATTATTATTTCACATTGTAACCGAGATAAATCTGAGAATGACCTTTGGGGTGTATCATCTGTATATGGCAAAAAATCAGTAAAAAAAAAAATCCAAAAAACAATTATTATTTCATTTTTTCCCTTTCGAATCATTTTAGGCGTCGTTTTTCCCTCTAAACCGCAACCAACTTACGAAAATTGTGTTCTTTCGCCTAGATACATTTTGGGGAATGAAAAAAATCGATGTATTCGCGCGAAAAAACGCGTTTTTAGGCGCATTTTGTTTATTTTTCCGTTAAAACTTGGAAACGATGGGATTTCATCAACTAGATTGTCGAAATAATTGAATTTGGTATTTCAATGGAACTTTCTGTGGAATCGTTGCGTTTGTGTTAGTTTCTCGTTATACATGTGTAACCTTGGGTCGATGCATACTCGGTCGATAACCGAATCTGCAATTCTATTTCCATCCGCGCGATCGATCCATCGAAACTAAAAAGAGAGGGATAGAAATTTCCTGCCAACTTGACACAATTTCTCTTACTGCAGTTTCGTTTGAAAATCCATGTACGTAGATGCGAACGACGTTTTGAACGTGAGTCGTTCCGCCTTCGCGATTAGGGGAAAGGAGTAAAAAAAAAAGGTGGTGATTAAAAATCGAGCGTGATCGGTTTTTCCGATGAATTTCGAGCAGTTTCATTTTTAGTTTCGTGACAAAAAGCTACTTAAAAGGAAAATCGAACGATGAGATTCTTTGAGCGTTGCATCGGCTCGTGCGATCTTGCGAGCTTGAGTGGGAATGGAAGAGCAAGAGTAGGAGAAGCTGTAAAAAAAAGAATTGGCGGAGCGAGAGAGGGGTGGGGCTGATATAGCTGCTCCTCCGCTCGAGAACAAGCGGACAAAGGGACGGTCGCCCAAACGTTGTTTTTCACTCAAGCAACGAATTCAGACGTAGGATAGAAGCGCAGTTCTTATGGCCGCTCTGAAGACAAACTTTCTGCGTCCCGGACTGCCGCTTGGCGGCGTGGCAGTCGCGCGGCGGCAGCTATCTCTCTCTTACCATGCACAGCAGAAACACGATTGAGCGGAATACGGGAGGTCGAGTGATCAAATCTCCCTTCGTGCACTTTTTTTTTTTTTTCTTTATGAATTACGCTAATACTGAGCGGCTTTGACGAGTAAATGATTCACGACTACGAAAAAAGAAAGTAATGAAAAAAAGCAACAGCTTTTTTGGGTGTAACAATTTTTTTTTTTCGTGTGCCGGTGTAATTTGACAACTTTTTTTGGGTTCGATAGAGATCATAAATTCATGTAATATATAAGCTATCAGTTGAAAAAAAAATAGTATTGAACGTTATTTTGTCGAATAAAAAAAAAAAACACTACTTAAAAAAAAAAAGTTTCATCGAGGAATCGAACCGACGACCCGTAAGTTACCGCGTCATAGCTCTACCTACTGAGCTATTTTATCACTGTGTACATAAATACATTCAAACTAGTATAAAAATTTTGAAAATTCTTAATATTTATGAATATTGAATTTATTTTAAATAAATACAGTTGGAATTTCTGGTGAATCACACGAAAATTTGATGGAATTTTGGCCATTTCAATAAAGACAACCACTGTGCGTTTATTCATGCGTTCGGGAAGATTTTAACGGCTTATGGACATTGTGTATACAATGTCATCTGTGTCTAACCCTAAACAATTAAATAAGACTTACGCAAATTCATCGTTCGGAAACCGATGGAACGTGACGTTTGGATTTTTCCTTCTCGAGCTGGTACATCCTTCGTAATAACACACGTTATTCACTGGCATTGCAAATATCACTGCTTAAAATATATCTCGGATCTCACAATAAACTAATAAAGGCGGGAGAGAGAGAGAGCAAGATTACACATATGGTGTCAGCACACTACTACAAAAATACACACATACTACCGGCAAAAATACAGAACGAAAGAGAGAGAAACTACCAATAGGTTACCCTGTGAGAGCAAGTGAGATGGAAGACGACGCCAGCGCTGCCTAGTGCGTCAAGTGCGAACTACAGTGGGGTCTGACCCCAGTGAAAACCGGCACATAATTTCCTTAAGAACTGTGCTTCTATCCTACGTCTGAATTCGTTGACTCAAGGTATCCTCTCGAAACGTTTCGATGTGTAGCAGACTTGATAATGTCCGCGACTGGACCCTTCCGTCCTTGGCACCAATATCTATACCTTGTTTTGCCCAAATTGAATAAACAATAAAATTCGTCATTCCTCAATACTCATTTGAATGTTAAATTGACGCAATTTCAATAATGCATCGATTGCCGTTTTGTCACGTAACCTTGAAGCACACTGCGAAAATTCAACGCTCCGATTTGTTGTTAAAAAAAATGGCGCCGATAAACGAAACACGGGATTTCGGAAAAAAAAGGTCAAAACTAATCTGCCTTGGAATAATAATATTTTGAAAATATTTCGTTTAACTTGATAAAGAAATCGATCTGCAAAAATGACAATTGAACGTGTGAAAAATCGTTAACTCAATACGAATCTGCTTCGTGAACGATTTTCACGTTCGATAGAATGTCCGTGTGAAAAAGTCGTTTACAATATTTGCCCTAATTTTAATTAACCGCGATCAATCGTTGCGTACGTCATCGTTAAGCGATCAAACATCTTTTCATTAATGTGTTTTCAAAGGTTTCGATGAACCTGCACGAAACAGAAGATTAGTCGCTCGACGGTGCAAGTGCGGGGGAAGGGGGGGGGCAACTTACTCCTCAACATTTGCCTCCTCCCACCTCCTCATTCTCCCATAGAACGCTCGTTTTTTAGATGGCAGCACTCGTTTACCAATCCTTACTCTTTGGAGCTCGGGTCGCCCTCCCCCCCTCGCCGTTCTAGTCGTTCCGTACATTTACTACAGTAGGGGGATCGTGAATAGTAATGCGATACGTCCTTGCAACGTAAAATGATGGAGTATAGAACGAAATTGAAGAATCGTTGCAAACTTGTGACTAAAATCCTATAATTCGATGCAATTACGCCATTATTGAATGACGACATTTCGAAGAGGATCGTTAAAGATCGAGCGCCTTGTTTGCTTCAAATATACAACCGCAAAAGTCCCCGATATAGAACCCACTCGAGAGTATCTCGCGAGTGGTCGAGACTGTGTTAAAAGTTATGTCACACACGTGCGGTAGATCAAGACGAAAGTATAGATTCGAGCGAATAAATAAGCGGCGAGGAGGCGCAAGGGGGGAGGCATGTTTGGTGTCACATTATTATCCAAACCGCTGAGTAAAACCAATTGCGGGTGTTTCTTGAGTTACAAAAGGCAGCGTTTGCCTACGTGTTAAATTCGCGCGTTACTTTCCTCCTGATATATACAGCAATTACCGGTTTCATGAAAATCGAATCCAGCACTTTTTCTTCCATACCCTTTTTTCATATTTTTTGTGAGGCTACAAATGTTATCTCACACGCACGCAATATGTGCTTCTGGCAACTAATTCGATTAAGCTGTGGAAAGGCTCCTTTCCAACTTCACTGTACGTTTACAAGACGTCCAGAGTTATAGCGTATCGACAGAAAACTAACGAAACAGTACGCTCCTGTTACCTTGAAGTTGCAAGAACGATATGTCCGCGCAAAGCCCAAGTACTAAGTACGATCATGCTTCAATATGGCAACCAAAATTCACGACAGTTCAAGACGATATTTACTCAAGTTTTCGCCGACCCTTGAGGACAATTCAAAGTCGTTTTTTCTATCTCAAAACGATATTTCACTCGAGTTTACACACGCTGGATGCTCCCAACTTTTGGAAAACATTTCGTCACTGTGATTCTCGTCACAGATTTTCGACATTTATTTAATCGTCGTACAGGAAACGGCTGAAAGTTGACGCTTTATCTGCAAATTGATTATCATTTTTATAAAAATTTCTGTAAAATTGGATTTTTTATTGCTTACGAGTCAAAAATACAGATGGGAATATTTAATAAGAAAAAAACGTTCGGGTGAATGGTAAATAGGGATTCGGAATGAAACTTGATTCGGAAAGTGAATAATTTAAGAAAGGCACGAAGGAAGAACGTTGCGATTTCACAAGTAGCCGATCCTCTCTTTCTCTTTCTAGTCGCTTTAGGACTACATACTTTGAGGAAGTGGTGGCGCGGTGGTGGGGGCTGGAAAAAGTGGGGAACTAGCGCAGCCTTAGCGCGGGGCGGCGTGGAAGGGAAGAGACGAAGCAAAGTTGTCAGAGCGCTGTGAGATTTTTTTTTTTCCACAATGTGTTCGATTTTACAAAGTCTTTGAAACGTAGGATTGGATAGTCGGATTTTTGCTGAAATACGGAGCAGCTTAGGTCCCGAGTTCGTAGGAGTTTTCGTACTCCAGCTGGCCGAGCAAGAAGAAAGCACCTTCTCGTTTAACGGCCGAACGCACACAGTACAACGCGATCCTAAGCAAAACGTTTATCCCTCTTGCGGAAGATGTGCAATTGAATAGGAGGATTCGTCGTGGCGAGTAGGGAACCAAGACAAAAACGTTAGGATCTGTAGCTCGTGCGGCGTGTCGAGGATCATCACGTTCGCTCACGCTGCGTCTTCGTCTTTCGCTTCGTACACAGCCGGCTAGCCAATATGTTGAAACGTTTTACTGTGTGGAGGGGCCTAGATTTATAATACAAGCAAGTAGGGATAGCGGTCTCTGTGTGCGGGATCGTTCCTCCTTCGGAAAGAAAAGGTTTACCTAGCAGAAACAGCATTTCCCATGTACACGCTATCTTCTTTGTTTTGTTTTCCCTCGAAAAGTAAACCAACAATTCCAACCTTACTTTATTATGACGCGTTCTTAAAATCATACCCAAAAGCATAGAGATCGTGTATGTTCTACAAAATTGAACAAATGTCTGTAGAAAATGAAATAAAGCCGTTTATTTTCATATACAATGATAATTATTCATTTCCTTCAATAAAAATTGTTCCATCTTTAATTGATCGTAACGTTCAGTTCCTCCTTCATTTCCGTGAGTGCGAATGCCTGACGTGACTGACAGAGAACCGAGGGGTGGAGGCGGGCGAGGAGATAAGCTCGTTGCATGTAAATAATCACGTTTCACTACATGCACCGAACTAAGGCAAACGAAAATCTTTAAAATATCGTCACGACGTTTTCGTCATTGCTGGAGTAACGTATACGGAACGTCACACTGTGTGAGTCTCTCATACATGTGGGCAACTTCGGGTGCAATGAAAACAGGCACAAAAGACAACGCACGCACACGAACGCGTTGTATAACGAACGCGACGCTTGGCTCGAGACAAACGTACAAAAGAAACTACAACAACGGCGAAAAATGTATTGTTTTATTTTCGGAATCTTGAAAAATCGTTACAAAAATGTTCGTCAATATGGAAATTGTAAATTATCGTTGATGCGGCGGATATTCAATGGAGTTTTTCTATCCTCGATCGGAGCAGGTCTCCATATGTCGCTCCGACCATGCCCCAATCATTCCGAGAAAGATTCAAAACAAAACGAGTGTTTACAGACCAGCGTGTGATCAAAGTCACGTCCGCACTTGCGAGGACAAAATATCACTACGAATTTTGTCAGCCCACAACTGCGCGTTATTTTTCTCGTAATCACATGGCAATTGGTAAAATGATTTCCGAAAATCTGTAGATTGAAGTTCGATGGGCCTGTGAATTCGAACGTCTTGTCAGAATTCACCGAGTTCTTTGCAGCGCAGGTTATGAATCACGTGCGATGGGAGTTTCGGTGAGCGAAAATTCTGCACGTTACTTTTCGCCACGGCTACACGAGGATTTTCTCGTAATAAAGCGATCGTCCTGGAGCGAAAATCATGAATGTAATTTTCACCTGTCGCTCTCGTGCTCGCGCATTTTAATCGGCAAATTCATACGATTAGCAACTGTGCTTCGGGGTTTTTTTCAGTGCAAATATGCTCGTTGCGAAATTCTAAGATTTCCGAGGCTCAAAATGTGACTCCGAGGGAGTTGCGAGTCCGTGGGGCGCAGGGAACTCGGCGAGTGTTTGTATTTCGAGATTTTCGTATCTTTCAGACGTGGACGCAAAGAATTGAAACATTTTATCGTCCCGGTGAAATCCTTTTTTTTTTACATCCATTTACGTGAAGTTTGTGAATAAAAAATGTCCACTGTATCGCGCAAAATGGCTGAGCCAACAGATAAAATTTTGCAGCGATTTTTGTTGCCGCGAACAATGGTCAAAAAGCAACTCGCTGGAAGCTGCTGCTATCGACGTCGTTTGGTCGTTTTTATATGCAACCGTGACAAAGGAAAACGTGCTTCGAAAAAATAGACGTTGGCATATTATTCCTCCGTATATTTCTAACGTTTTGTTCCCGTTATCGCATCGCGCGTTCTAATCGTTTATATTTATAGACATGAAAAAAATGAATGCTAATACTTTTCGTATAATTGGTTACAACTCGGCGGTACACACGAATTGTTAGCAACACAGGGATGCGGAACGATCGGAGCTTTCCTGTGCACGAATCTAGGCCATCCACTAGTATATTGTGCAAATACTACGCTACGTACACATACATGTGAAGCATATGTTGGCTCTGGTCTGGCAAGGAGAGGCGACGAACTTTATCGTGCAAACACACGTTGAAGCCTGAACGTGCGAACAATAGGTATATTTTTCTGTGCTCGCCACGCGAAAAGAATTCTCATAATAAAAAATAGTCGAAGAAAATCGCGACAGTGATAGAATCAAGATGGGATCGGGAGCAAAAGTATCGAACAGATAAACGAAATAAAACCTTCTAATGAAAATGTAAATATAGATATATCGAAAACAGAGAGCGTTTCGAGTGATTTTGGTTGTTTGCGGAGGCAACACGCAGGCGCTTTATGGCGATGTTTCGTGATCAACAGAAAGAAAAATTATTGCGGGCACGGGAGGGGGGGGGGGGAATACACGCGAGTGCGAGGATGAAAACGAACTTTCGTCTCTCCCACGTCGTAAAACGTATGTCTATAGAGCTGTAACATATTAATAGCGAGCGAGTTGGTAAAATTTTACTCGGTTACTTCTTGTTGGGATATATAAGTTGAAAGAATCTCTTTCTCTCTTTTTCTACCTTTTCTACGGAGCGCACACGCTTCGCGATGCTCGATGGGTGAGAACCAGCATCGACGACGTCCTCAATGCCCGTAATAACCCAGAAGCCAAGCATCTCTTGTCCGTACTTCACACAATCTATATAAATACGCGTAAATACTCGCGAGAGAGAAAGACGCTCAAGCGGTGTGCGTCGTAACATTACACATGTAGTAACACATCTGTGTATTACGTACACGTTACGAAAATGGTGCAGAAGCACGTTTCAGAACTATATCGATAATCATACATGTATATTCAAATGTACATAATCATGAGAATGGCCTTGTAAATACATATATTGAATAAACGTTCACGAGACGTTGATAAACGAGATTTTCTAAGCGTGTTTCGATAGAAATGTTCCGATTAGAAAACTCGCTGATTATATCGGTGTGAAAAAAAAATTGCACGACGGATATTTCGGCCCTTGAGAAGATTGGATCGCGGCGAAGTGGAGGGGTTGAGTTTGAGACGACTGGGAGGGAGGGAGGGGAGACAGTGTGCGGGAGCGAGAGGTCCGACCCCGTACGTCCGATGTCCACTATCATTTATTTTCCTTTCCCTTTGCGATAACGCGAGAATCCCACACGGATCGTACCCAAAACGTGGCATGCTACAATTTTAGAATCTCCTTTCGTTCGATTCTTTTTTTGACTGGCTTTTTATGCTTTTCAATAAATTGTTCTGTGCAGCAAAATCTCTAAACGATGAATAAGCGCACACGGTATACTCTAAATCCGCGTTTGTCGGTCAAATGTGATTAGGAATTCACGCGACGAAGGGTTAAAAATAGATTCGAAGAATTTCGGCCTGGCGAAAGACTTGGTTTGTATTCGATATGGAAATTGACGAATTACATTTCCGATTGCAGCTCATAATCTTACGTTTTCGGTACGAAAAAACTCGTGTGCATGCTCGTACAAAGCCGTATGGCCGTATCCATGGGCTTCTCAACTGTCGCACGTTTCGCAAATGTCGTATATATATTGCTGCGCGCGCGCGCGCGCGTGTGTGTGTGTGTGTGTGTGTGTGTGTGTGTGTAAATGTTGAATGCGTGTGTAGTACAGGGCATGCTGAAGAACGGAGAGGGTGTCAGCGATGTATTATATAGGAAGAAAGGGACGGACTGTTAAAAAGGCTTTCCACCCCACCATAGAGTATTCTCCTCCTCCTTCTCCCGCCCTTAACCCCCTCTACTAACACGAGGAGCATACTGCGCTCCGCTATCGCACGGAATCACGAACAAATCAAACATGGCGACTCAGTCGCTGTTTACGGTGGTGGCATACGGATCTCGAGCTCACGGTTAGAGACGACCAAGTGTACAAGTTATTATTATTGACGGTAATGAGTATTCTTGCCATTACCGATCGTAAGATTTTATTGAATATTACGAATATGGAGGATCGTGGTGTCGATACGACCACCGAAATGACGCCAAGCGGCGTTAACGAGGTACGCGACGTGAAGGGCGTAAAGCCAGCGGACCCGACGCCTCCGGCGGTTTCCCCAATGGTGCTTAATTCCACGATGGTCGCGCAGCCTGCCGGTCAATCTTTACACTGCAGTCGTAGACCTGGCAATACTGCTACGCGAAAAGACGTAAGTTACTCGCTAAAATTATCAAAAAATAAATCGCGCAAAAAAAAAACCGAAAATAAAAATAAATGTTTAGATCAAAATTCTTTCACGCATTTTCTCTCCATCGAATTTTATTTCTTCGTCATTCATACACGCGTCCAGTTAATTTTCGTGCCATTTAGCCATTTTAAAAAATTCAAATTTTTTACTTATCGCTTCCGCCTCAAAATTCTATTTCGATATTTCTAGTCTTAGACAAAAATATCAAAATATTCGTTTTTTTTCTCAATACGTTGATGAACCTATTTCCGAGTCGAATGTTTTATCGAAAAATCCGAACGTTTTTATTGGCATATTAAACGTTACTAGCCACACTGGGTCAATATGACCCGCCGCTCTTACTTCACTTTTCAAAAAACATGTTTGCCTTTTTCGGGCCTTGAGACGAACTTACAAAATGGAGAATTCGTTGCACGAAATTCCGCCAATTTTAAGGTGTGAAATTTAATTTGAAAAAAAAAAAAATTGTCATTTCCGTTTTGTCTCTCTGAACTTAATGTTTTCTGATTTTTTTTGTATTTAATCGTTTGGATTATTTTTGCCAGCTCATTGTTCTGCTAATTTTTGCTCATTTTGAAGAAAAATTGAAGATGAAAAAATAATTGTTTAAAAATACCAATTTGCAGTGCCAAAGATCGACGCACGGGTGTTCAGGAAAATTTGGACGAAGCCTGGGTGGAAATGAAGACAAGAAATCTCAAATGGAAGAGAGTTTGGATCATGCGGCGAAGAAGCGGAAGACGAGGCGAGGCAAGCCGAAGCATAGGAAGTTGAAGCCGTTCCCGAAGCAAGCGATGTCGTACGAGCAGAGATTACGGTGCAGAGCAATAGGAAGAATGACAAAGACGGGAGCGCATCCTCCGGCGCCGTACAATACGACGCAATTTCTGATGGAGGATCACAGCGACTTGCCGGACTTGGATCAAAAATTGGCAGACGCATTAACGTCCGAGACGATGCCAGCCTCGTTTCAAAAACCGATAGCACCTCCGAGAACGCGAGACTCGAGTTTTAGCATAGATTCGGACGAAGATTATTTCTACTCGTCGCCGGAAAACGAGGAAGAATTTTTAACGAAAGAATTCTCAAGCGCTTACGAGGATTTGCACGCTGAGCGTTTGAGCACGTTGACGAAATCGGAGTTGATACAAGAGTACGTACAACTCGAAGCTAAATTCGACATGTTGACAAAACGATTAAAAAGCAAAAATCTGCAGTCGGTCGAAGATAAAGAAGCTGAGAACAAAAATGGACCTTCCAGTGGTACAAGCTGCGACAGCGATCTCGCGAAAAAGCTGAAAACGTGTCAGCAACGTTTGGACGATTTGATGCAACAGAACGAACAGCTCAGACGAGACAACGAAGCGCTCAGAGCTAAAAATCGGCGCAGTCCCGTGTCAAGCGTCGATAGTGAGAGCGACAGCGACAGTAGCAGCGCCCGAAGCTCGTGCAGCTGTTCCGCGGGCAGCGAACGATCCTCAACCAACAACGGGAAATGCTATCAGAACCGGCGGGAACAAGAACATCGGAGGAACAAACGAAGATCCAGTGTCGACAGCGAGAGCGACAGTTCGAGCTCAGCCAGCAGCGAAAACGACTGTAGTATGCAGCCCCAGGAAAACAGCCATGGCAGCAGTGATCTCGTCAATGGAAACACGACCAGCCACGAGATCGGCGGACTTCCCACTTAAGAATCCGCATCGTTTTAAGGCAAATTAAGTTTTAAGTGTTGAAAGACGCTCAGGAACATCCTGGCTTCGTACACCAAATTCAACGCCAGATTTTCAACTTCGAGACAAACATAGAGAGAGAGAGAGACATTCACAATGTCAATCGCATTTACGCTGGATCATTGCGAAAAATTACGTCGAGGATATTATTTACCTTCCGAATCGTCGATCGATATTCCGGGCTACAGGACGCTCCAACTAAACCTTTCCCTCCTCGTCCCCTTTCTCGGCCATCACACAAAACCACTCACCGTCTAGCCCTTTGCTTCTTCCCCACCGATTCCCAAAACTCGGTCGACGATCAAGACAGAGAGTGAAATCACACACACCACAAGTTAATAATAAGAATATTATTTATAGTTGCACAAACTCGAGCCTATCAGACCATCAACTAACGCATGCCCATACGCGAAATGTACCAAATGACGAATACCAGAAAGATAACAAAAAAAAGCAAGACAAATTCATCGAACCTGACTAAATTGCCCAATCGATTGTTGTAAATAACACGCCAAGTGCGCGCATTTAATGTCGCCAATTAATTCGAGATATATTTAGGATATTAAATTTAAGATGAAGGAGTTGTACAATTTGTATAGAAACTAGGGGATAAGCTTAACTGTTAGTTTATGGTCTGAATGTATTTTGCCATTGAACCCTTTTCTTCGTTTCTTCAGCCCCCCAAATTTATCATTCATCGGCTATTCATTATCGCTCAGTTTTTAATACTAAAAACCCTTCTTTGTCTCTTTCCTATTACTTTTTTTTTTTCTTTTTCTTCGATCATTCGTCGCATTATGAGATTTTCGAGAATTTACCCAATAAATCATTTTTCTTTCTTTTCAACGAATTCAAACTCGGCGAGGTCAGCTGTTATTGGCACGGTTTTTAACTAAATTGTAATAAATCGTAGATCGAAAATAATTAATTGTATCGCGAGAGTACCCGTACACACAGATCAAGTTTGATACCAACTGTGATATATGCGAGACATTGTGATACAAAACTTGTATAACTATTCCATTTATTTGATTAATTGACCTTACGACACATAAACAAAAGTTATACCAATGGATTATTGCAGATAAGTATTAGTTTTTTTCTTCAAATTTCGTCCGAAGGTTTCGCACGCACGTTATTTCCTTTCCATTTTACCAGGCGGCTGCGCACGCATTTTCCTCGCCGCTTTTCTCTCGATTCAATTGTCCAATCATTATTTATCATGGCAAATTCTAAATGAATCGATCGTCGCTAATGAGCTGCTCTGAAATTACGACGAAGACATTTTACGAGGACGTATAGACGCGATCGGAACGGACGAGGTTGAACTGAACCGAGAAAATTGCGAAAATGGGCTAGAAGTTTTCTTTTCCAAGAAACGAACGATGCGGACAAATAATTTTCAACATTCAGGGCTTCCTCTGTCGCAACTCGTGGACAAATCTTACCGATAGCATTGGATTCTTGAGTCGAGGAAAAACTAGGGGCAAATTTGCAATAATTATATATACTCGAGTGGGCAGAAGACTTGCTCAGTCCTGTACTCCATTTCGTATCGCCAAGGACTCGCATTATTTGCGTATCGAAATATCAGACGCTCAATTAGCGATAATGTTTTGATTAGCGTCCATTTTGCATACAATCATTAGATGGTTAATGAATTGTTGAAAATTGCAACGAACGCAATGATCGGTAAGAAAGATCGCGTGTATGAATTTAACGCTTCGTTACTTATTTTTCCGCGATTGTGACAGTGGCGCTGCAGTGAAAATTTCAAACGGATTTTTCCCCCTCTATAAAAACCTGCATACTTCGGGTTTCTATTTCTTGCCTTCTTTCCGAAACCAGGTTTCGCGAGTGCGGTCTCTTTCCGTGCTGACGATTTCCGAATCGTATTTAATCCGGTTAATCTAAGTATTTTATACTTGAAAAAACTTCATCATGCCTCCCAAATTCGATCCCAATGAGATCAAGAAAGGTATTTTTTACAATACGTCAATATTACGCGATGGAGATGAATTCGAAGTGACATGTGTCTCCATAACCTAACGAATTCGATATTTTACAGTCTACTTGAGGTGTGTCGGTGGTGAAGTCGGTGCAACTTCTTCTCTCGCCCCGAAAATTGGTCCCCTTGGTTTGGTAAGCAATATTTTCAATTTTTCTTCTTATTTTTCACACCAATCCGGCGCATTCGTAATCACAAGTTTCGTCCGCGGATCATGTCGGTGTCATACTGTTTTATCGGCGTTTTCGAACGAATTCTTGCCATTCCATTTTTTACTGAGTCCAAATATGAAAAATCACTATTTGCGATGATCTCCAAAGATCGATTCACGTCAAAAGGAAAATTTTCCCATTTTTGCAACAAGTTTCAATTCATAAAAATCACGAATCATTGGAAAAGTTCTTGACGAAACTTCGCACAAAATTTGCACTACAACATCTTTTTTAAACGAGCCCAAAAAAAAGTTTGATACCGAAGAAAATTTCCATAATAAAAAGGTGTAAACAAAGTTTAATTGACATTAAAAATTCGCGTTTTGAGAATCGAATGAAAACGGAATTGCAAAGTGACTTTTTGTTTACAAAAAACGTGCAAAAATAGTCCGCGACAACTGTCGTTTGTTGAAAAAGTTCATTTACGAAATTCTCACATACGCGAGTTTCCCGATACGTTTGAATGTCAAATTTCAACTGGAAATTTGCATTTCAGTCGCCAAAAAAAGTCGGTGACGACATTGCCAAGGCAACCAACGACTGGAAGGGTTTGAAAATCACGGTCCAGCTGACGATCCAGAACAGACAAGCGGCTATATCTGTCGTACCATCAGCGGCCTCGCTGGTCATCAAAGCCCTGAAAGAACCGCCAAGGGACAGAAAGAAGCAGAAGAACATTAAACACAGCGGAAATTTATCGTTCGACGATATTCTTGTCATCGCTCGTGAAATGAGACCGAGATCCATGTCTCGTCAGCTGAGCGGTACCGTCAAGGAAATTCTTGGCACTTGCCAATCGGTTGGGTGCACCATCGAAGGCAGACCGCCACATGACGTCATCGACGATATCAATGCTGGCGAGATCGAAGTTCCAGAGGAATAAAGACTTTGGTAGGTAAAGAGCCCGTTGCTAACTTTTTCCGTTAATTTAAAAGCGAAATAATCATTAGAATTTTTTGTTTTTCAAATTTCGATGCATCTTTTTGATTTTTATGAGAATCCAGACGTTCAGTCGTTTCAAAAATTCGACATTTGCCATTTGAGCGGATAAGATGAAATTTCCTTTATTTTTGACTGATTTTTTGACATTATTTACCGGAAATCGTAAGCTCTGGGCTCTCGGTAGGGGTTGGCATCCCATCCACCCGTTTGGTCACATCCAGTGTCATGCACATTGACGCGGATGTTCCAGCGGGCCATAAAGCCGTTGGGGAGTAAACCTCAATAAAAAATCAAAGTTTGCAATATTTTGAGTCAATCAGCAATTTTCCTCTCGAGAAAGCGTCACCGCATCCGGATAAATCGAAATTATTTGTATATTTTCTTTTTTCGTGATAACAGAGTCTTTGAACGGTTCGCTAATTTTTTGTTTTTGATTTTCTATCAAAGGACAAGAAAAAAGTCGGAATTTTTTATTCTAAAGCCATAATTTAAAAAAAAAGTAAAATCTGAATTCAAGAATGCGGAAAATTGCTCGTTGGTTATTCGTCCGAGTTATGCTAAAGGTGTGGGATCTTTGTGTTGTTTCAGATTTAACGAGAGGGGTGGAAATAAAAAAACTTTATTGAAAAACAAAACTATGTACATTGTCGATTGATTATCCCACGATTCTTAGGAATCAATCAACCCGCTTGTCCTTTTCACGCAGTATGAGAATAGAGAGAATGATTTCGTCGTTTGAATTTTTTGCAATTCGGTTCGGTCGCGGTTTTATCTCCGGACTCGTCGATCACGGCATCAAGGGGAGTGAGTTCGGGAAAGCTTTCGTCGGCTTCTCTGTCCTCCATGAAGAGCGAGTCGAGGTTTTTCGCGGCAGGAAAGTCGCTCATCATTTCGACTTGATTCTCGGAGCTGGAAGCAGGCGCTGGGGAATTTCCGTCGCTCAACTCTTCCGGAGAATCTTCGTCGAGCGTGGAATTCATAACAGAGTCCTCGAAATTGTTGAACGAAGTTTTTGGCGAATCGGAAAATTTGATGGTGGTTGAATTTCCGAATGAATTTTCTTTCGTGTTTGTCATAATTTGCAACAGAGCCGCTGGATCGTCGATCCCAAGTTTATCGCATAGCCACGTAGTCTGCGGATTGATGCACAACCGCGGCGGCTCCATCGGACCTTGCGTCGTTTCCGGATTGTACGCTTCAGCCGTTTTTTCAAAATTTTCTGGCACTACGAAATTGTTCCCAAATTTGCTCGAAACACTCGCGAGTTCCGATTCTGTCGGCGTGTACATCCATCGCCCGGTTCCACCTTGACCCGGCATGTAGTGCGTACCGCGCGATACACTCAACAAATGATTCGTCAGATACAAAATCGTCAACCATTCGGGATCGTACGATAATTTTATTGGCAAATTTTCGTCGTGGGCTAGTTCCAGCACCTGTAAAAACTTTCGCTTCGGCAAACACTTGTCCAGAGCTAAAAATTTTGTCACTCGCGATGAATCCTCTTCTTTTGGTATCACCGCCGCAAATTTGCAATGCATGTGAGCCGCGAACCAGTAAGACGGGCTGTGATGCGTTAATAAATCCATGCAAGGTGGGCTGCCCAGTGCATCTGCCTCGATATCGTTCCTGCAATGACCAAAAAATTTCATTTAAATATCTTACAAGTCCATGTTGGGTCAATCTGACCCAAGACCATTGTATTCGAGTAAATATCCATTTTTTTTTGTTTTTCGTAAATTATCCATATTTTATTACGAGAAATTTATTTTTTGAAGGAAGCGAAATTTAAATGTCGACACGGCCGTTGCCGTTGAATGGAAAACATTCGCCGACAGAAAATTGTTTGGGTCAAAACGACCCAGTATGAACTCGAAGGCTTAATTGTCGGTTTTCTTCAAAAACAAATGCAAAGAATGTCAAAGAAAAGTTGTGGGGCGAACAAGATATGAAGAAGAACAAATTGACGTAATTCCAGAATGCCAAAAATCGACAATTTCAAGACGCTCAAAGAAAAACTCGATTTTTTCTTCATTTTGCATAATTCTGTTCGATTCAATATGAAAATTTGAAACTCACTTGAAAAATGGTTTAATCCTCAACAACGCTTGCTCATCTCCGTATTGCGTGACGCCCCTGGGCCAGTCGTGAGACAGGAAAATGTCGATTTTACCGCTGAGCTGAAAAAATGTTGTAAAACTTTGTAAGAACTAGCGGTTTTGCTCACCTTGCGGCGTTTCTGGCTTGGAAAGTTTTTCATGTCGTTGAGCATCAAAGAAAATTGAGACTCTTATTGTCTTTTATAATATTCACCTGTTTCAAGCGGAAAACTTCTAAATTCCTGATGTGGTAAACGCTACGGATGGTGGAATTGTCGTACGGAGCTTTCTCGTGATGTCCTTGCATCCAATCTTGACTTTTGTAAATTCCAGAGATGCCAGCTATCCTGATACCTGCGACGGTAACGGCGCTCGCATATCCCATATAATAAATGTTTGGTGCGACCCAACCGCCGTAGGGCAATTCCTGAAGATAATTAGACGCCTCGTGATTTCCGCCAATGAAAATCGTCAAAACAGGTGCGATTTTTTCGCCCGAGTAATATCTGCAAATGAATTTTTTCACGATTAAAAATGATCCATCACTCGAGCATCACTGCGAAGTCGATTGAGATAAACATAACCTCAAAATTTGCGAACGATTGAGGCTTCTCACGTAAATAATAACGAGGAGCGTTAATTTGCTTATTAGATTGATAATTACGTTGATATTGAGGCAGAACTTGAATAATTGAGCAACAATTTTTGGAAAACGATCGCGAACGCGGTGAAAGGTTTCGTATAGGTTAGGACTTACTTGTAAAAGGAACACATTTCCTTGTATTTATCCGGCACAGCCATACACGATAAGTCGGCACGATTCCGGGTCGATTGAAAATCTCCACAGCATATTAAAAGATCGATCTTTTTGTTGTCAGATTTTTCAATCTCTTGTAGCGTCGCGTATATTATTTCCAGCTCGCCGTGAGCACAACCTTCGACAGCGATTCTCATTGTTTTGATAATTTTATGAACTTATTGTAAAATCACTACAATTCACAGCTTTCGAATTTCTTCGTACAATTGTATGTCGACAAAACGCACAAATAACGCGGTGACAGTTACTTAATTGTTAAGTAGTAGTCACAGTCAAAATTCACACTAATGAGACAAGCTGCGTCTCCCAGACCGGTCTCGTGCACTCGGGAGACTCGGGATAAACAAACTGACCCAAAAAAACTTCGCACCCCGCCAATTTCCTACCAGCCGCCGTCTGGTTTGTGGTCGGCGCCACTAGCGTCGTTCTCGGTCTCGCTTCTTTCCCTTCCTCCGCACTGTGCATTCTCGCGCTATCTCTCTCGTTCTCACCGACTGAACGTGCGATCTCTCTCTCTCCCTCGTTCTCGCGGTCAACGCTTGAGTATTTTCAAAACAACAATTAACCCTTTGAGGCGCGGTCATACATATTTTCAGTATTTCCAATGTACTGTGCGATGCTTCTGTACACTTTTCCGATTTCTTGATGGTTCGAACAAGTTTTATGAGACACTTTGTGAAAAAAAAGTGGAATATATTTATCGATTCATGTTCATATGCAATTTTTAATAACTACGACAAAAAAAAAAAACGTTTTTTCTTGAATGAATTTTAGCGTCCAATTGCTTTCCATTTTTTTAAATTACTTCCTCTATATGTAATTTTAGTTGATACATTTTAGGCAGATTTTTGGGCGAGCTGGAATAATTATCAAGAAAAAGTTTGCATTTTACGAATATCGACGATCTCAAGAACGCTGAGGGCTCTAATGATTTTGGAAATTTGTTCAATAATAGGAAAATTCGCATCGCAAAATGTTAAAATGCTCCTGACGGTTTGCAGCATCAAAGTGCGCTCGATCTCTTATGCTTTTATTATTTTTTAATACTTTGCCAATTGCTGGACTCAAAATCGTTTGAGAATAGACTTCAAGATGATATCACGAATGTAATTATAATTGAGTTCTGGGCATTTCTTATTCGACGCGAATAATTCCCGCGACTAGCGAGGCTGAGGCAAATAATTCAAAATTTATCAATATATACAGAGTCGATCGGTCACTAATTCCGGAGACATAATAGTTTTTCCAATTAGGACCGATGTTATCGCAAAAATTTCCCGAACCGAACGAGCCGCTCGAATAGAGAAAAGAAATCAGAAAATTCCCTCAGAGCTCAGACGGAAACCGGCAATAATAAGAGACCCTAAATTTATTGCACCGCCTTCTATATAGAAAGGGATGGTTGGGACTGAATTTCATGAGTGCGGCGACTAAATCCAACCGACGCATCAGCGGCCGTACCGACTGGAAGGGGGAATTGTTTTTCCTTAGTTTCTCTGTAATTTTCAACTTCTCTACAATTGTTAATTGTCAAGTTCTTAAGAACGTTGTATGGCGGGAAACTAAATGTTTGTTTTCAGTTTTTCTTGAATGCAAAATGCTTCGCGAGACTAAGTTCATCAAAAAAATTTCTTATAAATTGACTAAAGAACAACAAACTTTATAAATTCAGCAAAATGTCGAACAAACTTTGAGCACGATTTTTTTTTTAACTGAATAAAGCTTCTTCGCGATGTTACGTAAAGGTGTGTGCAAAGTTTCGAAAGGCTTCACCATTTATAAATCGAAATATTTAATATTAAAAATTGGAACTTTTAACACGCGCTTGAATGAAAAACTACTGAAAATTGTGACTTTTATAAATAAACAACGGAATACTAGAGCGTGCACAGGGATTTGCGCTATTGCGCCAAATTTGTTAAAAAAAAACCTTCCTCTAGCACTGTCATGCTAATTGCTTCGGACAACTTGTATATTCGCATGGGGATGACCGCGGTAATGAGCCTTCGGGCGCCTACCTGCTACAGGCACGTTCTTAAGTAATTTTTAGGGAACACGACGCAGCCTACCTGGCTGGGCCGTGATTGAATATTGCTGGAAATACCGGTCGATTTATTATAGTCGCAAGAAAATTTCTGAAACCCCTTGACAATTGCAGGAAAATCTAATTGCTTTGCACAAAAGTTTTATTTTTCAAAAATGTATATTTTTTCGTAGAAAAATGCTCAATTTTGACAAATAAATTGCATGAAACTTTGAACCGTAAGGAAAGTGAAGCTTTTCGCTTCTCCTTTCAACTTTTTTCTGCTGGAAAGAATAATTATGAATAAATTTCCCATGGATAAGCGTCCAAATTGTGTTAAATTCCCTTGACAGTTGCACGAAAACTTCTTTATCGGATTTTTCTAGCTATACGTCTTTGATTATTATTATTAATCATCATATTAATATGAAATGGATAAAATATTGCGAAATAGGTGTAAAACGACGTTGCAAAAAGCCTGAACTACAAATTAAAAAACGGCGACGTTGAGATTTAACAAAAAAACACTTTTTTTCGGTTTTTTCCAGTTTTCTCCCTCGATAATAAATCGATTCGATTGTTCGACCTCTCATTATCTTCGTCCTCCAATTCCTCACAATTCGTCCTTTGAAACCATCCACATTTTTCCAGTAAATTTCCTTTTCATAAGCCAAAAACGAAAAAAATGCATTTTTTTCACTAATTTGTTGATAACAATGAAAAAAAGGAAATCTCGAGTGGAAAACTACGTGCAGAAGGGCGATTCCGCGTCTGATGACACTCGCAGTTTGCTGTTATTTTTCTCTTCCAGAAAAAACCTCATTTGCTTGGCCTATACGGTCCTTTTTCAAATTTGCTATAGTCAGAAGTGAAAATTTCTCAATTAAGAATTCCTGTAAAGCGATTTCCCCCCAGCCGCTAGAGCTTTAAGCCTGGCATCGTTTGAAAAGGGCCTCAACTAGGTCTCTACCTGGTTGAGGCCCTTTTCTCCTACTTTTGGCAAAAGGAAGTGGAGGGGATGTTCTTTACAAAAAGGACTGCACTCTATACATTTCAAGCACTTTGAACCGACCGTCAGTCACATAGTGACTCAGCCTCAATCAGAAATAGTGACAAGTGGCATTTTCAAACAGCATCGACACCGCAGCATCGACAATCGACGCGACACGCCTCCAGTTCATTTTCTCGTAAAGGTAAAAATCTTTACTCCAATTTAAAAAATCTGATTAATCTTCACGCGCTTTGAACTGGGCGTTTTACCGATTTTCATCAGAGTAATGAAAATAATCAATTTTATAACAACTAATTGAAAATGTTTTTGATTTTTTCGTTACAGTTTTCTTAAACAAAAATAGTTATGGATCGGCCTGAAAACCAAGTACGGTTTCACTATCCGGTGAACTTGCCGAATGAGAGTTTCCTGTTCGTGTACCATCCCTGCCTCTGCGGACGAACGATCACCGCAGTTCCCGTAAGGCTGAACTCCGAAGGACAAGGGCAGCGCGGCGGGAACGCGCCGCCCATGGATCAAGAGCTGCGGCGTTACGCGCAGTACTACACCCAGCAACACAATCACCCAGGACATAATGTTGCTGCTCATCATTATCCTAATCATCACAACGGAGAAGGCGTTCCATTACAGACAAGTCGGCTTGTGTATCCGGAATATCCGGACAGTGAAGATCTCTATCAAGAAGCCCGCCGCCGTAGAAAAATCGAGAGGAGAAATAAAAGACTCCGCAAAAGCTTGGCCTACGACGCGGAGCGATGATGGGATTTATAGTGTGCTTATAAAATTTGTAAATATGGACCAGCGGGTGAAACGTGTGATCGAATGAACTCAATTGCATTATTATAGTGCTTTATTGCTTTTTTGTATATTTTTAATTCAACGGCAACGTGATTCATATGAATAAATAACTATTATAATGTAAATTATGATACTTCGCATAAATTTGTTTTTTTTTTGCTTCTCCCTTAGCAATCAACTCGCCGATTCCGTGGCTCGTATTATTGCAAAATTGCGCAAGACAAAGTTTTCGAGAATCTCGTTCATTTTTCAAATTATCCTTCGCCTTTGAATGATCGGAAGCCTCGGAAATTATCGAATCACGTAATTTTAAGGAGAAAACTGATTGGTCGGTTCTTCTCGGTTGTGTCGCTGCTGCTTCCTCTCGACCAATAGCGTCATAGTGAGAATGTTTTCTTCTGCATCGTCCCAGCTGCGGAGTTGGATGCAATATTGTTGAGAAATATTGTTTCAATCAGCCTTCGCCGATTGTACGATAGACTCTTGTCGTACAATCGTGTACTTTGTTCACAAAACCATGGCTTCGTTCGTGTTCAATAATTTCTTGTCTTCGGCTCGAATTGCCCTGAAATCAGCACCCAAGCGTAAATATAATTAAAAATGAAAAAACATCGCGAATCATAAATATTACGTAACTCGTTGACATTTATCAACGCCAATTTTTAGGTTATATCTCGATCGCTCCTTCCCTCAGATACAGTCAAACTTCGACGGAAACCGCAGAAGAATCTCGTCGTGAGTATTCATAACCAAAAATTTAAACCACTCCTCGTTTTCTACTCGGTGTCAACAAAATCTTTCCTCGCAATCTACTCCAGCGACCGTTCGCAAAATCAACCAAGACGCTCTCGCTCCAATCAAGGATTTTGGCCGCTACGTCTCTGACTGCTTGCCAAAATATGTGCAAAAAGTTCAAATCGCAGCTGGAGATGAACTCGAAATTTTAGTCTCACCCGATGGCATTATTCCTACCTTGTCTTTCCTCAAGGATCATCACAACGCTCAATTCGTCAGTCTAGCCGATATCACTGCTGTCGATGTACCGAGTAGACCTTACAGATTTGAGGTTTGTACAAAATTCCCGTTACATCAAGTGAATCGGTAAAACGAAATTTGCTCCAAAAATGAATTTCCTCATTAATCATTGGAAAAATATCAGCGAATAATTTAAAATTGATTTTTTTTTAGTTTTATTTCATCCAAATTTGAGTGAAAATGAAAATTCGTTGATTTTGGTGTTTTTAGATTGCGATACTTCAAAAGTGTCAGGATTATTTGTTGATTTTGTTCCAGTTGGTTTACTGTCTGTTGTCGCTTCGATACAACACGCGCGTTCGTGTAAAATCGTACACGGATGAGCTGACGCCGGTGGAATCGGCTTGTTCGTTGTTCAAAGCTGCAAATTGGTACGAGCGTGAAGTCTGGGACATGTTTGGTGTGTTCTTTTCGGACCATCCGGATTTGCGGCGAATTTTGACTGATTATGGATTCGAGGGTCATCCATTGAGGAAGGATTTCCCATTGACGGGCTACATGGAAGTGAGGAAAAATAATTTTTTACTCTCGCAACAAGTTGAGCCAACTGGCAACTGTTAAAAAATGATTTTCTCATTGTTAGGTTCGATACGACGACGAAGTGAAACGAGTGGTGGCAGAACCATTGGAATTGGCTCAGGAATTCCGCAGATTCGAGCTTTCTGCGCCATGGGAACAGTTCCCGAATTTCAGGAACGCTCCGCCCGCTGCTGAAGAAGTTGAAATTCCAAAAAAATTGAAGTAATTCTTGCTGGATAGAATTTCAAAGGGTGTCCTTTAGGTAATAACTGTGTCGGACATTGAGTCTTCACGGTAATTTATCAACTTGTAGTATATAAAGTTATCACAATAAATAACCTTAAGTAATTACGTCGGTAATGAACAGATATTGAAGAAAAAATAATATAAACGGAAGAACATAGAGAAAAAAATTGAGAGAAAAACACGTGGGTGGACGAGCATGTTTCCTCGTATCGTTTCATACATTTCTCGCTCAAGGTACAATGATCATTCGCGTAATACGTATGTACGCGCTAAACAAAAGTGATGCGATTTGCGGAGAAAAAACAAGTGGATTCTCCGCTCGATTACGGTTCGCTGCACCGTCGGAATAACAATGATTTTTAATCGGTTACATGACCTTCTGTATTTTCATTTGAGCGCATCGACGCAACTTCCAGGCGACTGCCGAGAGTCTTCGGAACTCTCCCGATTTATGTACAAATTCTTCTTCATAGGGAACGTCGCAAGTTCCGGGTGGAACGAGGCAAAAAAAAAAAACAATTGTTGCGTTCTATTGACCCAAAACTCTTCCTTGACCCCAGTTGTGACCTCTGAACAGAGTTCTCCCTTGACCAGCCGGTTGTTGCGCACCCATCCTCTGGACCGGCGTATATCCGAAACCTCTGACTCCGCCGCGTTGAGGTGGGAAATAATTTTCCAATATCTTTGGCGTGTTCAGCAATTCTGGACCGTCGTACTCTTGGGGATATTTGAATTTCAGGAAGAAATATAAATGCCCAACCAAAATTCCTATCAGTTCCAGCATTCCGCCTGCCGATAATATCAGATTCACACCACACAGTACCCATGGTAAATACATGGCCTTGAATTGCGTTCCTGTAACAATAAATTCTCTCGTTACATCGATTCATTCGTTATACCTGGAAACTCGATTAATATCTTCATCTAAATTCATTGCTACCTTGAAAGCAACGAAAATTTTGAAACTTTGAAATCAAAATTGAAAACAAAAAAAAAACAGAAATGGAGCAATCAAAATTGCTTTATCCAACAACTTTATGGTCCTGAAGTTTGCATCGTTGAAATGCAACGGAATTCTGTTATTTTTCCAGCAGAGCTCGTGATTACTATTCAATATTTGCTTCGGCCAATAAAACGATCCTTTTTGCGACCAAAAAACTCAATAGACACGAAAAATTGGCATGATTTTCGAAATTCAATAAATAATCAAGAGAAAAAATATTTTTCATTGAATCTCAACGTTGCAAACTTGAGAGTCATACAAATTTGATGATTGACCCTCGCTCGATCAACCTTTGTTTTCAAATTCCAAAGTTTAGAATTCTGTTCATCATTTATTCAGATTAATGTCTCAATCTAAAATCGTTGCCACTTAGAACGAAAACGAAAATTTCGAAACTTTGAAATCGAAATTAAAAAAAAGAATTGGAGCGAAATTTCTTTATCCAAAAACTTTAATAATTGACCCTTGCTTGGTCAATCTTTTTTTTTTGTGAAACGATATCATTTTCGAAAATACATACAACGATAAAAAAAAACTAGGCTTGCCAATATTTCGTTGTTGTTTAGATGTTTTCCGAAAAAAAAAATGCACCGGAAAAATAAACACGACGAATATCGCAATGGGGTTTGGAGCAAAGGTGATGAAAACTCGGTGAACGCGTACAACTTATGATGGTTGTGAATAATGATGAAGATTTTAAGAGTTGAATGAACTTACCGAACCAAAAGTTGACAATGACGTCTTGATTGAGTTGACACCAAATGTAAAGGACACTGAGGACCATCGGGTCCATGAGGATTTGTATATTTCCGATGAGGCCAATGACGACACAGCAAATCCAATTGAAAAGCAACATGAAGAAATAATCAGCTGGTCTGCCATCGTATTCACTTCGCTCCAATCTCAGTGAGTAAGTATACAGGAAGTAGCAATTAATCATGAAATGAAAGCCGGTCGCTGGATTCAACGGATAAAAAAATACGCTCGTAGCAGCTCGCCAAATTTCGAAATTGTGTATGAAACGATCGTACATTAATACGAGCGAGTAAGGGCTGATGATACCGAACCTTCCCACTAATGAGTGAATCGCGGTTAACAATAGCCAATATCTCGTGAATATTGGGATCGAGTTGAACCAGTCTCTGACGTCTGACATTTTTGTTTATTTTTTTTTAACTCTAAATCGCCGAAATTTTGAATACGTTGCACTTATTATTTGCTCGATGATGCAGTGACTGAGCACACTGGCCACTGAGACACTGACGTGTATTTTTCATCGAATCACAGAGAAGGAGCATGGGAACTAGAATGGAAACATCGAATATCGCATCTGTCGTCGGCATTATCGTCGATGTTTCATTTTGGCCGACAACACAGATGGCGTTAGGCTTTTCGTCCGCAAACGAAAGAGTCGAATAATTGAGAACATCCAATCACCCAAATAATTATACAAACTTTGGATATTTTTTATTCCTAGAAAGCTGCTTTGCTAACCTTTTTAATTGGCATGAGCACATCACGTGATGAATATTGGATAATTATTGAGGTTGCATAACCTCAGCGAGTTATCGACGTACGTGGAATGAGACACCAGCGCGCAAACATGACATCTTGATGTAGCGGTACTAAAAATTCGAAAAACGAAATAGCGCACAATTGCGGGAACCGTTGAGAAGGAACGCTTCCCGCGCTTCTCGATTCCGCGTGTCCACAATAACCGCGAAATAGCAACAAACGCTATTTTCTAACATTGCAGTCAGTTGTTGCATCTTTTTTTCATAAAATATCCGAGTGCAAGGTAAACGAAAGATGCAACGATGTACGTGAAATCGATGGTACTGGAAGGATTCAAATCCTATGGAAAACGAATCGAAATCAATGGGTTTGACAAAGAATTCAACGCGATCACAGGCTTCAATGGTACCGGAAAATCCAACGTCCTCGATGCGATATGTTTCGTACTGGGAATTACGAACCTCGGACAGGTAAGAAATTCAAAAATAACTAAAAAAAACCAGCGCGACCAAGAAACAAGCGATCCAGTCAAAATTCGCCAATAAAATTTCTCCTGCCGCTCGCGATTTCAGGTTCGCGCTACGTCGCTCCAAGAACTCGTTTACAAATCCGGTCAGGCCGGCATAAAAAAAGCCAGTGTGACTATAACGTTCGACAACCGCGAACGAGCCTCTTCTCCGCCGGGCTACGAAGATTACGAGGAAATCACAGTCACTCGTCAAATAGTTATCGACGGCAAAAACAAATACATGATCAACGGCTCCAACGTGCCGAACAAACGGGTCCAGGACATGTTTTGTTCGGTTCAATTGAACGTCAACAATCCTCACTTTTTGATAATGCAAGGAAGAATCACTAAAGTATTGAATATGAAACCCATGGAAATTCTCTCCATGATCGAAGAAGCAGCCGGCACTAAAATGTACGAAACTAAAAAACAAGCAGCTTTGGTTACCATCAAGAAAAAAGACAGCAAATTAAAAGAAGTGAACGACGTACGTACAATTTTTATTCATGATTTTCCAAAGATACTCATAAACGTGAGTGTACCTCGTCAAAAAGTGGCTGAGGAACGTGTAAAAACAAACTTTGCCCTCGAGTCATTAAAATTCTTTGTTTCCTGTTATAAAATTGCTTTTTCCTTGTAGATTTTGACCGAAGAGATTGGCCCCAGGCTGGCAAAACTGAAAGAGGAGAGAACGCAGTATGTCGAGTTCCAAAGAATCGAAAGGGAGCTCGAGCATTGTAAGAGAATCGCGGTGGCTTGGAAATATTTGACGGCTTTGAAGAACAGCGAGAAAGCTGAGGGAGATGTGCAGGTGGTTCAGAATCAGATTGAAGAGAAGCAGAAAAGTATCGCGGACGGACAAGAGGAAATTGAGACGTTGAACGAAAAAATAGAAGAGCTTGCCAGTAAACAAGAATCTGTAAGTAAAAAGGCGAATTAATTAGTCGACACGTTTCAAAATGGAGTAAAATTCGTTTAAACTTTCGCGAGCACACGTGCTATGAGTGCATTTGTTTTTTTTTCTGCAAAAACGTTTTTTGTAGTGAAAATTCATATTTCATGGCCCGCAAATTATTTTTTGACGCGAACAAAAATTCGTTGGCGTTAATGAGTAAAGCAACGTTTTGAAAATTGGCAGGAAAAAGGTGAAAAGTTGGCGTCCCTCGAGCAGGCGTTGAAGGAGGCGGAAAAACGCGAGAACAAATTGACGGCTGAAACGAACAGCAACACCGAGAGCATCAAAGCAGAAAAGAAAGAGATTCAACAGTTGAAAGCAAACGCAAACGAGGATACGAACGTTTTGGCGGAGAAGGAGAAAGAATTGGAAAAATTCGGTGATTTATTCACGAGATTGAAAGAGCAGGACGAGAAAGACAGCGCTGCGGTAGTCGCGGCACAGGAACGCTTCCAGAAAATCAGCGCTGGACTTTTGGACAGCGAGAGCGGAGACAACGCCACTTTGGAGCAACAAGTAATCAACGCCGAGCGCATCGTCATCGAAGCTCAAACTGAAATAAAACAATGTGAAATGGGAATAAAACACATCAAAGAACAATTACCTGGCAAGCAGAAAGAGTTGCAACGCACGGAAAAAGACAGTCGCAACGAAACCCACAGTTTGGAGATGAAAGAAAAGGAACTCAAGTGCCTCGAAAACGAACTTGCCAAATTGAATTATAACGAAGGATCGCTGGAAGCTCTTCAACATGAAAAACGCACCTTGAGCAGAGAAGTTATGAATTTGCAGGAACAAATCGACCAATTCGAATCGAGATATCCTCAGCTTCGATTCGAATATCGAAGTCCGGATCCCGGCTTCCGAAAAGAATCCGTTAAAGGCCTCCTCTGTAAACTCATCACTTTGAAAGACAAGAGTGCAGCTTATGCTCTCGATGTTGCCGCTGGAGGAAAGGTACGATGTATTTAGTTCACACGGCAGTGAGAAAAAAAAAAGTTAAAATAGAAAAACAATCTGCGTTTTTCTCACTTCGGCGATTCATTTTAATTTTTTGTTCAACAGCTCTACAACGTGATTGTTGACACGGAAAACACGAGCAAGGCTTTGATCCAACGGGGTCAATTGCAGCGCCGAGTAACGATCATTCCATTGAACAAAATCGATGGCCGACCGATGGACCAAAGAACGATCGAGTTGGCTCAACAGCTCGTTGGTAAAGAGAACGTCGAACCGGCTCTCTCGTTGATCGGATATCCCCAGGAAACGAGCAAGGCGATGGCCTGGGTGTTTGGACAAATATTCATCGTCAAGGATCCAGAGTCTGCGAAAAAAGTCGCGTTCCACGATAGAATAATGAAAAAATGTGTTACGATCGAGGGTGACGTTTACGATCCTGCCGGAACTTTGACAGGCGGTGCTCAATCGAAAACAGGCTCTGTGCTTTTGAAAATTGAGGAATTGAACGCTATCCAAAAAGAACTGACACAGAAGGAAAGACGACTCCGTGAAATTGAACAAGAAATTGCCAACATTGCGAGTACGGCCGAGGAATACAGAATTCGTAAACAAAAATATGACTTGAGGAGCCACGAGATCAATCTCTTGAGGCAAAGTCTCCAACAGTCGACTCACAACAAATTGCGAGAAGAGGTAAAACCCTGAGAACCTGCAAATAAGAGAAAATAAATTGAAACATTCTTTGTACCTTGACCAACAAATTTCCACAACTTTTTAATAACGCTTCCATTTATTTTCTCAGGTCGAAGGTCTGCAGACAAAATTGCAGGAGTTGACGGAAAAAATGACGGCAGCGAAAACAACGGAAAAAGAAAGTTCGAAGCGTTACAAGGAATTGGCGTTCCAACTGAAAGATTCGGCCAACATCCGTGAGAAACAGTTGAAGGACGCGGAAAATCAATTAAAATTGGCTCAAAAGAAGTCGGAGAACAGTCGACGCGAATGGAAAAAGCGTGAGGAAGAAGCAGAAACGTTGAATCTCGAAATTTCCGAGATGAAGAAAGCGATCGAAGCGGGAAAGGCGCAATTGCTCAAAGCTGAAGAGAAACTTGCCGAGCTTCAGGATAAAACAGAAACATTGAAAAATGATTTGAAGGACGCGAAAAATAAGAGTAACGAAGTGCAAAAGGCTGTTAAAGTTCTCAAAGATATGATCCACCAACAGAACAAAGAGATACAAAAACACAATTCCAGAAAAGAAGATATTCTCAAGCAGAAAATCGAATCCGAGTTAGCGATACAAAAATTAAATCACGAAATAAATTCCATAAAAACTGAAGCGAAAGAGTGCAGACATAGGTTGGCGGATTTGGTTAAAAAGTACGAGTGGATCGAGCAAGATAAAGCATATTTTGGAAAATCAGGTACAAAATTCATTTTCCAAAAAATCATTCAGCCCCGATAAGTTCACGTAACAATTTCATCATGTACAATGTCTCGAATAATTCCAATTTTCGCAGGTGGCATTTACGACTTTGAGGCCAACAACCCGGAAGAAGTTACCCGGAAAATGCACCAGTTGGAAAGCGTTCGTGAGAGATTGAGTCGCAACGTTAACACCAGAGCGATGAATCTCTTGAACAAAGAGGAAGAACAGTACAACGAAATGTTGAAAAAGAAAAAAATCATCGAGACCGACAAAATAAAAATCTTAGAGACGATCGATAGGCTGGATGACCAAAAAAGAGAAACGCTGCTTCTGGCTTGGGAACAGGTATAGTCTCTCGAATGTCTTTCAATTGGGCAATTTTTTCGTTAAAAAAGCCGAAAAAGATTCTGCAATTTGGAGGCATTTTGTCTCCGTTTCCTCCATTCCCTTAAGATGGCCCAGATTCTCAAAGCAAACGATTATTTTCAGGTGAACAAAGACTTTGGATCAATATTCAGCAGTTTGTTGCCGGGTGCGAACGCAAAATTGCAGCCGCCAGCGAACCAATCGGTATTGGATGGGCTTGAAGTAAAAGTTGGATTTGCGGGGGCGTACAAGGAATCATTGAGTGAGCTTTCCGGAGGTCAAAGGTCATTGGTGGCGTTGTCGTTGATTCTAGCGATGTTGTTGTTCAAGCCAGCTCCGCTATACATCCTGGACGAGGTGGACGCGGCCCTGGATCTTTCGCACACGGAGAACATCGGCGCAATGTTGAAAAGACACTTTAAACATTCTCAATTCATTGTCGTTTCGTTGAAAGATGGAATGTTCAACAACGCGAATGTACTTTTCAAGACTCGTTTCGTTGACGGAATGTCTGCGATAACGAGAACCGAAAAATCTCGACACAAATGAACTCTGTGCGCAATGAAAATTCTCCTGAAGTGACCAGTACTAAAAAATTTTAAAGACAACCAGTTGCGCGCCTGGATGACGATTCAACCCTGTTAATTTCCATTTTTTATATTTACTTTCCATACAACTAATATTGTACATAGACCTACATCATAAATAAAATGAATAAATAAAAAAGGTTGAACCTCTTCGATTAGTCTAAATTTTATCACTCGGGCGTTGGGAATGTGGATTTGTATTTCGTTGCGCATTTTCAACTTCGGTTCCTTTCCTCTGGATCGCGTTTTATTGTGCGGCGAAAGTTCAGGCGTTCAGCAAGCCGAGCCAATCAGTTTTATCGAAAAACGGTAATTGCTTTATTTCTGGAATAGTCAATCGCTCACTGGGATCGAACCTTAAGATCTATAAAAATTATTAGAAAAACATTTGCATTAATATGGATGGGGACATGAATTATTTCATTTTTATGAGCTTCTCAAAAATTTCTACTCACTTTTGTTAATAATGACTTTGCGTTTTCGGATAATTCGTTCGGGATACTGATTATCGAATGAGAATGGAACGGTCCCGGGTGCCGAGACTGGAAAGGCTGCAAAAAAAATATCCGGTCAATTGAAAAATGTTGAAGATGTTCTCAATTTTTGAAGCTCGTCGTATGAGCCTGAGAGGAAACCGAAAAAAAGATGCTCAATTTCCTCCGACACGCTCGGTAAGTTCAGAAAACTAATAGTTGCAATCTGATTCTCTAAGAAATCGAGCAGAACGTGATATTTCTTTGTTTTTTCGAAATCTTCCTTACACATAATTGAAGAATTCAGTCTACACTGAAAATAAAATTTCGTTGAAAAAGTTCGATATTTTGTTGGATACGTTCAACTAAAAGTTTTTTCGAAAAATCACGAAAATTTTGTCATTTCAGCAAAAAACATTCTGGAAAATCTTTTCGGAAAGTAAATTTTTGTCATTCCAATCGTACATTTATCTGACAGTTCCGTTACAAATGGAAAATATTGTCGAAATGACGAAAATTTTGAAATTATCCCAAAATATTTAGTTCGCTGTATTCAACAAAATATCGACGTTTTTTTGACAAAATTGATTTTTCAGTGTAAGAATTTTGTTGTCTAAAGGCTCAAGTTTTGCTTACGATTCCGGTGAAGAGTTCATACAGTATGACGCCGAAACTCCAGACATCCGCTGCAGGTGTTGCGGTAATAACTGGTAAGTACATACACAACTCCGGAGCAGTGTAAGGTTTTTGGTATCTCGAGAATTCAGGATTTTGTCGAGGTACGACGTAGCTGAAGAGAATGCGATTATTTTCATCAATGAGGAGATTCTCGGGTCTGAGATCGGATATTACAACTTGCTGTTGATGCAGAGCTTCCAGGGTCAAGAGCATTTGGGCAGCGATTGATTTGAGGAGATTTTCTGGAATGTGCCAAAGCTCTTGTTCCATCTCGATGCCGCTGTCATCGTCGTAATGAAATCTTTCTGTGCAGTCCTGTTTCTCGTGAGCCGTTCCATTTGCTCGAGCGTAGTCGGAAATATCCGATTTATTCTTTAGTGGCGATCCTGAGGAAACTTCCGGCTTGTCAACGTCATCGACTGTGTGATTTCCTTTGTCGGATTCAGTGCTCGAGTCTGTGCAACTGTCGCTCGTTGATAATTCGCTCAGATCGCAGCTTCCCTCGGTATTTTCGAAATCGTCGGCCTCCTTCGTTCCACCGGTCAAGCCATTTTCATACAACAGTTTACCGGATTCGTTCAATCGCGTTGCAATCGAATTGCTTTTTTTTATCGTAGCGTCTACAGACTTGAGTAGCTGTTGCGCTTTTTCTAATAATTTTGTCGTCGGTATATCTTCGTTGGAGGACAAATTGCCATCAGATTCTTTCTCCAATTCTCGCAAAGAATCCTGCTCCGTTAAATCGAGATTCTTAGCAGTTTCCGGTGATTTCTCAGAGTCTGATGAAGGCAAAGTTTGCTTCTCATCATCCTCCGATTCAACTTGTGATCCATCCAAGCTCGTATTCGTTCGTCTCGCCGAATTCACGTGGATTATCGCCTCGCAGCTCGTTGATCTTCCGTGATTCTTTTTTCGCGATGAAACTTTTCCCTCCTGTATCGCGTACTGGGATTTCAAAAAATCCCACAATTTTCCACCACTGCAAAAATAATATAGACATTTAGTTTCGATATTGAGTTTTGTTTCTTAGGAAAAAATACAATTTGCAATTATTTCATCAACTTATTTCGACCCACCTGGCGTATTGGAGAATCAGGAATACAGTCGTTTCCGTTTGAACGCAAGCATAAAGCTGCACCATGTAAGGGACTTTGCCTCGTAAAATATATTTGCTTATGTCTTCTTGAACCCCTGAAGGTTTTTCCACGGTCTGTAAACCCATATAAGTCTTTAGCCCTCTCTATAATAATGACTAATGATGTCTGTGTGACTAATGTGAACTCGCTAGCAATGGCAAGACTAATAGTATTGAAAAAGTTGATAATTAAGCAGTCTACTCCATGAAACCCCATTAAATGCATTCAAGTTCAAGTTGATGCTACAGATTTTAATCGCCAATTTATGAAGCTCGTTCCCTTTTGAGGTATTTCTATCAGATGTTTCGTCAAAGTTTCGTGAAAACCTTTCCGTCCCCAAAGTCTTCTCTGATGAAGAATAATTTCCTGATGTTTAGAATTTGAGATTTTTTATTTTCCCTATCGAAACGCGTGTAAGTTGAATTCACGTTTCGTTAAAAAGTTGCCGGAAAAAATGTGTTTTGGGTTTTCTTTGCAAATAGCCAGAAAAGCTCCGAGTCGAAATTCTGAACTCATGAACGGACCGCGAATGTACACGCGTTTAGATGGAAAAAGTTGAAAATTATAAATTAAATATTTCAAGTCTTTGGCGTCAGAAACTCTTTCTTTATGGGAGAAAATTTTTAGTTTTTTCAAGAATGTTTGAACCAGATTATTTAAGGATCGTGTATAAAGCAATTTTGTATAATACGTTAACGTAAAATGATTTTCGCTCATTCAATGATAAATTTACTCCAACTTGAATTCTCAATACCTTAATAACTCGAGTGTTTTGTCGTCGGAGATCATTAACGAGCATAACCGAACCCATGACACGAAGAACCTTGTAAAATCGTAGTTCTCCGACAGGTTTGCTGATCATAGAGATGTTGCAATTCAAATGCCGATTGTAGAGTCGATCAGCGCGTTCGGAGTACTTGATGATTTTGTCCTGTATTGTCGCGGTTCGCACGATATCCGGATCCTTGAGTACGCCCTGGCGCAGATTGGATATTCCAAGTTTATACTGCATGAAAGCTTCCTCGTATTCGGCGATAGCCTCGTGCCTGAATCCGGCGCTCATGTGAGCAGCTGCGATCAGAATATACTGTCCAGATTCTTGTCCGGTGTCAGAAAAGTTGATATCTTTTTGTGGTGTCTCCTTATCTTCGTTACATTGCAAAGAGTGATTGTTGTGACCAGTTTCCAGGAGCTTTTCTATGCTCAAAAAATGCTGCCAGTTCATGTCTTCGCTGCCTTTCTCGACGTTGTTGTTATTGGACGCTTGAATATCGTTGCCACGTTTTTTCACGGAACTCAAATCTAATAAATTTCCATTGGCGATGGGGCCGACCAACTGATCCATCAAATTGTCTTTGTCGACATCCAGAGTGATGCTCCCATTGTCAAAAGAGCTTGTCACGTCACGACGACGATTTTTCGTACTCGGTGCTATTTTGACGCTTTCCAAAATTGCATTTTTATCCTCTTCCGATGTATCGGAGCTTATGGACTGTGAACAGTCGCCACAACTGTCGTCGCTCAAGCTCGATTCGAAAAATGCCACGAAAATCTCGTTGGTAAAGAGCGACGAATGCCTCGCAACAAATTCCAAAAACTTGACTGCGCACTCGCGTCTCTCTTCTATCACTTCGGCCTCGAAACGACCAAAGAATTTTGGCTTTGCAAAAGATGGGTATGGCTCTTTTATTTGGAGCGTTCCGTGCAGTATCTTCAAATCGGTATGCAGCTTTTTGAAATCGTTATAACGTTTCCAGACTGATACTTTGGACGCTGTGTTTGGAGAGGATTTCAGAAATATCTAAAAATTCACGAAGACGATAATTTCGTTACGATTGTTAAAAATAATTGACGATTTGATTTTCAATCGATTCAATGATTCGTTACGAAGAAGAAAAACACACTGTTTCCGATTGTTTCGTCATATTCATTTTTTAAAGCAGAATTGCACGAGCTACAGAATGAAAAATTAACAATATTTACCATCGATGTTACTTTGTAAATGGTAAACCCTCGTTTATGACGTGTTGTCTCGTTAATGACAAATCGTCTGACCCACTTGTCCCTAAATGGTGCCATTTTTAATGCCGTTTAATCCGCGGAATTTTAATTCAATTACTATAAGAGAACAGGTGTTATGCACTATGTGCTCTTGTCAAGTTGCACTGTTGATGGATCGTTACTGAGCCCTCCATGATACGTCACATACATAGGTCGTACGTACACACCGCCGCACACCGCGACACTATTCTGTTGTTTGAGGTTATGTTACGCTACAGCTTAGCTGACATCAAAATTCCCTAGGATTTCAGCCTGTTCTCTAATTGGTGAGATCTAATCGAATTCGAGTTATTCGATGAACAAAATGTTGTGTTGTCATTCTTCATTCTAATGTGAATGCGTTTTCAATGAAAAAATAATATTTTCTTCCAGTAATCGTTGAAAAAACGATTGAATTTCATTGGGAAATTCAAATCATCGTTCTCGCGATTGCCATTCATGTTTTTAGGACGTGTTGCCCTCTGGCGGAATGCGCATACTTGTTAACGCCTTTGAGTGATGAGTAGGAGAGCCTGGAAGACGGCACGCCGACAAGTACTTACAAAATTCCAAAACTTCAAATCGTCAAATAATTATGCAATCTCGCAAAGTTAATAGAAAAATACCAATCAAATTGAACGAAAAAGTGTTTTGAAATAAAAGTGTTTAAATATTTAAGTGGAAAACTGAAAATAAACATTCCAAAAAACTGATTGATCATCGACGAGCAATAACGCCACGCCGGAGCAGCAGGGCCAGCTGATAACGGTTTTCACACGAGGCGATATCGAGAAAGGAAAATCCAGGAAAGCTATCGAAATATTCTTTAAAAAATAAAATAAAATAATATAAGTAAAATAAACCTTAAATCAACATAATCTTAACGTAAACGAAGAAATATACAGATTTATTCACAAACGCAAATGGAAATTTCAAATTCCAAGATAACAAAAGTAAAAAAATAAGTAACGTGCTGACAATGACCGACGAAGCCAGTATGGCGGAAAATAATTATATAGACTATTACTGCGACAGTAGGCCAGCAGGCAAAGAAAATCCGGCACTAGTTGACAAAATGGACGCAGACTCCATTAATGAAATAATTTATGGTCCGAAAGATTCAGAACTTCGGAAAGTTTTCACAAATAGGAAAAGAAAGGAGGTGAGAGAGATCGAAATTAACGAAATAGCTGGGGAAAAGAATGTTGTCCCTTCAGGACGGGGACTGGAAGAGCCAGGGGCAAAAAGGAGAAGGGAGGTCCTCAGAGACTTTAAAGAAAGGAAAAACAGATACTCATCAACTGCAACAGAACCTTTCACAGTTTTAGTTTCTCAAGTTATCCAATACCGAGACCCAGAAGACGAGGACGCGAAAGAGAATGACACACAGACTAACAGAACGCTTTCAGGGCAAAAGGGGGTTGGATTGGTCCATCCAATGATTATTGGGAAGAAATTAAAAAATTTTAGCGAAAATATTACAGAAATCAAGAGAAAAGGGAGAAATTTAGTCGAGATAAAACTAAAAACTTACCAAGACGCGAATAAACTAGTGGACGAACAAGAATCGTGTCTGCCAGATTCGTGGCGTGCATACATCCCGGAGTATAAAATATCTAGAACGGGAATAGTTAGAGACGTAGACTCAACCCTCTCAGAGACGGAAATCTTTGAAGGCATGGAATGGCTGAGCTCTCCGACCCGCATCCTGCGGATTGAGAGAGTGAAGCGAGCGTCTAGAGACAATTCTAACGTCCTCCACTTAAACCCAACTAACACAATAAAAATAACCTTCGAAGGTAACGCTCTCCCAGAAAGCATATTAATTTACAAAACTAAAGTAAAAATTGAGCCGTACGAACAACAAATAAGAAGATGCTCCAAATGCCAACGTTTTGGTCACACGGCAAAACAATGCAGGGGAGCGCAAAGATGTATGACTTGTGGGGGGCCACACAAGCAGGAAGATTGCAAATCCAACAAGCCGTCATGCGTAAACTGCAACGGCGCCCATGCGGCTAATGAACCTTCCTGTGAAACATACATAAATTTAAAAATAACAAACAGAGTAATGGCTCAGCTTAACATAGACCGATCTGAAGCCAGAGAAATAATTAGGATAAATAGACTGAGTAATTTCTATCGCGCAGACTCTTGGCTACAAACGCAGACAAGAACGGGGTCGACTCAATCTCCAGAGAGTGGCGCGTGGTTTCTACCGCCACAGAATTCTGAAAACTTGATCAAAAACTATCCTACCCCAGAAGAGGCGGCGGAAAAAAGAAAATTGACCCAAAAAAATAGAAATATTAACCAGCAGCAAAACAAAAACATTCGAACCAAAAGAAAAATTCCAAGATTTTCAAAAATTTCAGATGTTGTGCTTAATAATCAAGAAAAAATCGATCTTTCAGAGAACCAGGGAGGAACTCCAACAAAACATCCAGACCAAAACCCACCACCCGTCTCCTCGGGCGAACCGTCTTCTGACATCCAACACAGAGAGTCCGTAAGGTTATGGTCTCCAGCGGTGAAAGGAAGCAGCATGTTAACCAAGGACGAGCTGGAGGAAAAAACTAACAATAACAAAGGCGTGGAAACCATGAATTCAAAAAATCCTTCAGAAACAGAATCGAGCGAAAGTTGTAATCGTGACTGCGAGAGACAGAGCAAATACAACGAAAAACCCCAAAGAGAGCAAAAAAATAGAAAAGAACTCTTCAGTAAAGAAATCGAAAAGTAAATAACGCCCAATCCCCTGCACAATTCCTTAGAAATCGAAATTTTTTTTTCTTTTTTTTTTGCTTTTAACTAAAAACAAAAATAATAATATAGAACCCCAAATTCTCCAGTGCTCTCTTTATGAATAACGAAGAACTCAGATTCGCTCAATGGAATTGTAGAGGAATTAGAGGCAAATCATTCGAGTTACCGCAACTCACAGACAATAAAGACGTACTGCTCCTCTCGGAGACATGGTTGCAACCGGAGCATTCCTTTAAAATACGAGGCTTCGACCTTGTCAGGAGGGATAGAGTCGGAGTAACTACGGGAGGGGGAGTAGCCATTGCCGTGAGAAGAAATATTCCCTACAGCGTTATCCCATTACATAATCCTCCCGGGATCCAAAAACGAATAGAAGCAGTAGCAATTGTCATAAAATTAAAAGATAAAGAAAACATGATTGTTGTGAGCGTCTACAAGCCTCCAAATGTAAATGTAAACTACGCGGGATGGAACTCTTTCCTGAATAACATCCTATTGTTAAATGAATGTAGTAGTTACGTCCTCGGCGGAGATTTTAACGCCAAGTCTCCGACATGGGGTAGCAAAAACGAAAATAACAGTGGTAAATCCCTAATAAAAGCTCTGTCAAATGCTAATCTTGTGTGTGTAAATGATTGTTCTCCCACTTTCCTGCACCAAAACTCATCCTGGGATGTCCTCGATCTTACCTTAGTGAGCGCCAATATAGCCACATGTACCAACTGGAAAGTATCTGACGAAAATCTGGGTAGCGACCATATGGTGATTGAATTCCAGATCTTCGGCCAGGAAAGAGCAGTATTGAATGTTAGGCCCACAATTTACTCGAAAAAAGTTGATTGGCGAAGTTTCAAAAAAAAATTAGAAATGACAGAATTCCAGACAAACGTTACTAATCAAAATTTACTGTCAAAATATTCCGACCTCTGTCAGGGGATCAAACAAAAATTACTAGAAACCGGTGCGAAACGCAATGAACGTTCAAATGTAAAATCAAAATACTTGCCTAAAACATGGTGGAATCTGGAATGCACCAAGGCAGTAGAAAAGCGCAGGGAAGCTTTCAAAAACTATAAAATTAGCCCAAGCAGAGATTATCTAGAAGCTTGGATACAAGAGGACAAGAATACAAAGAGCATCCTTAAACAAATTAAAAAAGAATCCTTCAAAAAATTCGCGTCTAATATCAATATAGACACACCGATGAAAAAAGTCTGGGAAACTGTACGTATGTTCAGCGGCAATAGCAATAACATTCAGCAGTTGTCAGAAAATCAAGCTAAAAGCAAAGAGAAAGAAATTGACAATTTTATTGACAAAATTGCCCCTCCCTCGGCACATATACCACCCTCATTAAGAATTAGAAATAACGAAAACGTCGTCAAAGGGATCTGGCATCCCTGCTCTTCTAAAGAGCTCAGAGAATTAATAAAGAACCTAAAAGACCGCTCAGCGGCTGGTAATGATCTTATAAGTAACGAAACAATTAAAGCTCTTCCGAGCAACGTTGTGGAATTCATCAGAATTCTGTTTAACAAAATTATGTTTAATGGATTAATTCCTCCGGAATGGAACAAATATGACATATGTTTAATTCCAAAACCCAAGGGGGGGTTCAGACCGATCTCTCTTGCATCTTGCTTCATGAAACTATTCGAGAGGGTGATTAAAACCAGACTAGAGTTCTTCCTCGAAACGGATCTAATAATTCCTAACTCCCAATACGGCTTCAGGAAACAACGATCATGCACCGATAACATAAACATACTGACTACGGACATTTTAAATTCGTTCGCAAGAAAAGAGAACACAATCGCTCTATTTCTCGATCTAGAAGGAGCATACGACAACGTTCTCCCAAAAATATTAATAGATAACCTGAGCGAATTAAGAATACCGAACTTTGTAATAAGACTCGTAGCCACGCTGACAACTCGACGAAAGGCACGATTCTTCGCTAATGGCACAGAAATAGCAACGAGAACTCTCGACAGAGGCCTTCCCCAGGGCTCGGTCCTAAGCCCCATCCTTTTCAACATTTACCTTAGGAAAATAAATGAACACATCGGCCCAGACTGCTCTTCGCTGCAATATGCGGATGACATCGTGCTATATATTCGAGATAAAGACATAGAATCAGGATTACAAAAAATAGAAAGAAGCATCATAACACTCTCCTTATGGCTTAACGATATAGGCTTAAGCATAAGTCCCTCTAAAAGCAAGCTTATAATTTTTTCGAAACAGAAAACACAACTAGATAATAAATTCATAACCATTAACGGAAGCAGGATACCGAATAACAAATATGCAAATTTTCTAGGAGTCACAATGGACCATAGGCTGAACTGGAAAGCCTTTATCTCTGACATAAAAAACAAAGCACAGAAAGCGATGAATATAATAAAAATCTTGGCAAAAAAAGCATGGGGAGCTCACCCTTCCACCCTCCTAACAATCTACAAAGGCTTAATTAGAGCCAGATTGGAGTGGGCAATCTCCTGCTCCAGTTCAGCTCCGCCCAGCTATTTCAAACCTATAAACACAATCCAGTTCGCGGCACTTCGAACCACCTTAGGTTGCTTTCGATCTACTCCCACGAACTCGTTATTGGACCTTGCAAACGAACAAACGATGGGGTACAGGGCCCAACTTCTGACCGCAAGATATTTAACAAGAGCCCAATCATTCCAGGGACATCCAATAATTCCAAAACTCCAACTCTTGGACACCTTAGCGTCGCGAGGTAGAATCCCTGTGGAATGTCTCAGATTCACAATTTACAGGATCTGGTCCAAATTCAAATCTCAGTTGGAAAAAATTAAGAGACACGCCCCAATTCCATGTTTTAACACCCCAATTGTAGCTCAATTATCCCCAGTCGAAATAAACACCGAAATTGGCATGAAAATAAACAGCGGCAGCCACAACCAAGAGAACAAAATATTGGAAAAAGAACTCATAGGAAAATATAACCACAACTTTAAAAATAACTGGACGTTGATCTACACCGACGGATCTAAAACCAAAAACGCGGCACACGTCGGCTTCGCTTTTTTTATCCCCCAATTCGGAGCCCGCGTGCTCTTCAAGACTTCGAAAAGGGCAACAATATTCGAAGCTGAAGCAAACGCAATTTTAGAGGCCCTGAAATACATGAAACTGAGAGTAGTCAACAAGAATATTTTAATTATCTCAGACTCTCTCAGCGTCATAACAGCCTTAAACTATACGGGGATAAATACCAAGGCGCATCCCCTAATAATGGAAATAAAATCTATCTCGTTTCGCATATCCTTATCTAACAGAAAAGTCGAGTTTATATGGGTCCCTTCGCACAGAGGGATAAGGGGCAACGAAGTAGTCGACGAATTAGCAAAAGAGGCAATAAAAGAAGGCACATACAAGGAAATGGACCTTACTCCCAGAACGATGGCCAAGGAGATTCAAAAACTAATAATGATTGAGGAAACATCTAATTTGAAAGAAACGTTTGATAATAAAGGAATTCTCTATTACAAATATAGGAATCCCAACACGAAGGCTCCTTGGTGGAACGAGTTTAAATTTGAACGTAGATCAATTACGTTAATAAACAGACTGCGAACAGGACACATAGGTATAAATACACACCTATATAGGATAGGACTCGCAGAATCCAAGGAGTGTTTATGTGGATATCCGGAGCAAACCATAAACCACGTCTTCTGGGAATGCGAATTGAACAGAGAACACTCAGAGAGACTACAACGTGAACTAATTAAAATAAAAGTCTGGCCCCCATTTGAAATCCAGAGCCTCTCGTTCTCTCAATCCGAAAAAGTGCTGAAAACAATATTAAAATTTGTAGAGAGTATAAAGGAAGTTACAAACCTGATCTATTGACAACACCTCCTTTCTTATAACTAACAAAAAGCCTTACTCAGGAAGACTCAAATGAGTAATATAGCGAAGCAAAGAATTAAAATTAAAAAGACGAAGGAAAAGTAGCACACAGTGAAACATAAAACGACTATAATGGAAAGGTATAAAAGATTAATTAAAAACAAGAATAATAATAATAATCTAAGAAGCAAAAAATAAATAAATTAAAAATAAAAAACAAATTATACCTAAATCAAATAAACAAGATAAAGAAGAAATAAACATAAAAGATAAAATAAAATGATTTAAAATGAACAAGAAAACAGTAATATAAAAAGAAACGAAGCCAAAAGTAAAACCAATTCAACATATCCATAAACACTTAAGTGTATTCAAAAGCATCGAGCATTGGCCGAAGCGGAGTTACTCCAGTGGCCAGGCTAGTCACACGCCATAAATATAGACGGGAGATTAGCCAAAAAGATAGAAGAAGAAGAAGAGTGATGAGTAATATGAGTATTTTGCCAGGGTGTGTGCAGTCACCGTCGGTGTGTACGTGGTGTACGTACGAGCAGGTTACGCTTCCAAACACAATTGCCAGACGCAACTCGCATGCGGGCGTGTCGCGTCTTTCAGTGTTATTGCGATAGTTTCGGAGTATAATTGTAATAAGGATCCGCGTAAAGGACGTTGTCAAAATAATGTGTCGAACGCGATAGTGTAGCCGAATTAAAAATTGAAAGAATCACAAATTAATTCGGAATAATGGCGTGTTTTATACAATCGGTGGTGCTCATAGGCGTGTTCTTATGGCTGGGCGTTGTCGGCCAATACGAGTGGCAACCGCGGGATGCTTTCGACGAAATACGATTACGGATGGACAAAGTCAATGGCGACAATTGCGAAATACAACATTTCTCGGATCTCTATTTACCAGAGGACACCGTTTCCCACTTGCCCGATATTAAGGACGTCAACATAAATCCTGTTTTTCCGAACAGGACCGCGTTGCTCCATCTTCACAACATGGCTCTCAGTCGTTCCTTCTTTTGGAGTTACGTACTCCAGGCCCGTTTTATAAGACCCGCCATCAATGACACTTACGATCCTGGCATGATGTATTATTTTCTCTCCTCCGTTGCCGACGTCTCCGCCAACCCGTACATCAACGCTTCCGCCACGTATTTCTCACCAAACATGTCTTACACGCCTTCTTATCGCGGCTTCTTCAACAAAACAATGCCAAGATTTGCTCCAAGAACTTTCAGGGCCGATGACTTCAATGATCCCGTTCATATCGAGAGATTATCCACCAGAAATACTTTCCACGTTCAAGATCTCGGCGCTTTTCCCAGAGAAAGTCCCAGTTTGGATTACACCGAGGATGCTTATCGTATTAACGAATGGTAGCGTCATATTTGTCTCTTTTCTCCGTCGTTTAATGGTAACCTGTAGAAAAACGAAAAATTCATGCCCATGTGTGTCTACGGAGGGTCAAAAACAAAAAAAAATTCTTTTCACGAGATATCTCTAGAGAATCAGACGAAAAATTGATTTCCGACTGAAACCATTTGAAAATTGGACTCGAAATTGTAATTTTTGGTTCTAGCTCAGCTTTGGCTAAATCGATATCGCTCTTTTTTTTCTCAGGTACCGAAAATGGTTGCCGGACAACGTGGATCGAAGACACGATACAAAAACGACGTACCAAATCGAAATTCGTTACGCCAACAATACCAACGAAACGTTCAGTTTCCACGGTCCACCCGGTAAGAATATTTTAGCATTCGTGGAAATATTCGTTTGGATCATTTACAGAATTTATCGCGAGACGTGAACTCGTTTTTAGGCGATTAGTCTGATTTTCCACAATTTTTCAGGCGCCGATGAGTTTCCCGGTCCAGTCAAATGGACCAGACCTTATTTCGATTGTAAACGATCGAACCGATGGATGATCGCAGCAGTCGTTCCTATCGCCGATATTTATCCACGACACACAGGTTTTCGACATATAGAATACCCAACGTGAGTGTCAATTATTTTTGAACTTAAAAAATACGGGGAAAATGATTGTTATGGGAAAATCAATAAAAAAATCATCAAAAGTCTCCGTGAATTTTCCACTGTACAGTGATAGAAAATCAATAAAAACAACGAGTCGTTCGATGATTGGACAAATTTTATGGTTTATTTCAGATACACCGCAATCTCGGTGATGGAAATGGATCTGGAGAGAATCGACATAAATCAATGTCCAAAGGGCAAAGGGAATAGCGGGCCGAATCGATTCGCGGATACGGCACGATGTAAAAAAGAAACGACCGAGGTAATTTCGAACACGACGAAATGGTCGGCTGGCAAAGAAAAATATTGTCGATTTATCGATTCAAACGTTTGTACTAATGAATTTTGATCATTGTCCAGTGCGAGCCTTTACACGGATGGGGATTACGGAGAGGCGGATATCAATGTCGATGTAAACCGTCGTTCAGACTGCCCTCGTACGTGAGACGACCCTACCTCGGAGAAATAGTGGAAAGAGCGACGCAGGAACAATATTATAATGGATTCGATTGCACGAAAATTGGATGTGAGTTTATTTCGATAAAGAAAAAATATTTTCTCGCCAGCAACGATTCGGAGAGCGAAAAATTCATAGATACATTGGGAGGAATCGGGATGTGAATTTTTTATAATGAAAAAAATATTGCAGGGATTCACAAAATGCCGGCCCAGTGGAACAAAGCGCCGACCTATTTGCGCGAAAAATATCTGGAATCATTTTACGAATATCGCAACTTTTCCAAGGGTCCAGGATCTTTGAACGTGGAAAAAATGAACATCGACGAAGTCATTAAATTCATCCTCAGCGTGAACCCTAAAAATTGCGCAAAGTAATTATCTTTTTATTTCGTTATATTTTTTTTCTAGCGATTTTTTGAATTCTTTCCATTAATAATGATAAATTTGACAGATACTCGAAAGAGGAATTGACTCTACACGGTGACATTGGTTACGGAGCTCCAGAGTTTTTCGAGAACGAGGCTAAAATGGCCACGAGATTAGCCAACTTTATAAGCGCATTCCTGCAAATTTCCGATCCCAAAGAAGTTTATTCCGGCAAACGAGTCGCCGATCGTCCTTTGACCGAGGATCAAATGATCGGCGAGACTCTGGCGCTTCTACTGGGTGACACGAAAATTTGGTCCGCTGGTACATACTGGGAGCGTAACAAATTCACGAATCGAACATTCTTCGCTCCTTTCGCCCACAAGACACAGCTAAACGCGAGGAAATTCAAACTCGAAGACTTGGCGAGACTCAACGATACCGGTACGGTTGAAAAAAATTTTCAAAGCCCTGGAATTTCTAGTATTTTCAAAAATGCTGTAAAAATTGTTTTTTAAAAAAACCGCAGGCTCACGTAATAATTGTCGATTTTTTGCAGATCAAGTTTACACCAACAAGCCTTGGTTCCAGTTCCTGAAGCAACGGTGGGCCGCCAATTTTGATGAACTTGAAAAGTACTTTTTGAAGATAAATATCAGGTTCAACGAGACCGGCGAGCACAAGAAAAAATATGAACACTATCCGACCTTCTACAGGTAAGGAAAAAAACCAAATTCACCAGACAAATTAGCGAATACGACTGAGCAAAAATTCCCATTATACTTTTTCTGATCCATCCCTTCATTTTGTTTTTCCTTGCAGAGCGGCTAACCTGAACCACGGATATTGGACAACTCCGTACTATGATTGCGAAGGCAAAGTAAAGCAGTGGGTAATCACTTACGCTTCACCATTTTTCGGCCCGGATCGCCTCAAGGATAAACTCGAATTCAAGTGAGTGATAAACTCGAATTCAATCGTTCAGCGATCAGTTTTATCCACAAATTCAATATAGTGCAGATGAATTTCTATCTGACGTTGAATTATCGAGAAAATTCAGAACTTATTTACCAAACACGTTGCAGTAGTTAGTTCAATTCTCTAAACAATTGTCAAGGAAATGCAATAACTCTTTTAAACGTTTCAACTTGCAGGGGTGTCGTTGCCGTGACAATGAATTTACGTCAATTGGACATCAACCAGTGCGATGATAAATTTTATGTTCCCAATGCATTCAAGAACACTCACAAGTGTGACAGGAAAACTTCATACGTGAGTCCCTTCGCTAAACGACTAGTCTATTAATCTTTCAAGTGCACACTGAGTCGGTTTGATCCAGCTTGGTCAGCATTTTACGGCAATTAAAAGGGCCATCAAACGAAAAATGTTTCTACAACAAAAAAATGCACATTTACCGAAATACAATGACCCGAAAAACGCCTTGGGTCAGATTGACCCAATATGCATTCGTAATAAGTGTGCACTCAAGGCGTTAATATAAGAAATATTCATAAGAATAATGTTGAGAATAAATATTTCATTGTTAATGTGCTCAGTTGCAAATGTTTGATGGACAAAAATCATTCAAGTATAAATCACGCTCCTATACTAAATTTTGCATTTGATGAGTTATAGCGAAATGGAAAACGAATGTTTTTATTGCAGTGTGTTCCAATATTGGGTCGAGGTTTCGAGACCGGAGGATACAAGTGCGAATGTAAACAAGGCTTTGAATATCCTTTCGAAGATTACATCACGTACTACGACGGACAATTGGTCGAAGCTGAATTCAGTAACATTGTCAACGACGTCGAAACCCGGTAAGGAATTTCGAATTTCACATTTTTTTTTCCATATAAATCGAAACTATTGTGTGTGATGAAAAGAAAATTGAATTCAAACGCTTTTTTTTGCAGATATGACATGTTCAAATGCCGTCTAGCTGGAGCAGCTTCCGCCCAATCAAGCTGGTTACTCGTTTTCTCAGTTTTAGCATTTTTTTACCGTTTTTACATACGCAGATAAATTCGTACGTACTCGTTTTCGTACGTAATCCAAGGATTTTACGGGGAACGAGAGATTTGAGCTGCGAATCTATTCCGAAGAGAAACCGTCCACAAAAATCATGAATCTACTTCGTAAGCTTGTACAAAAATGATCTTTAATGATTTTGGGTAGGCCTAATATGAATCAATGGAATTTAAGGGCTTTGCGATGCAACAGAATTTTAAAGATATCAAATCTTATGAAAAGGGAATTGAGAATATTAATTATTATTTTTTTAATGAATAGGATTTTATTGAAAATTATTTGATATTTTCAATTCAAATTTCACCAGCTTAATATTTCGATAACTCTCCATGTGTTCATTCTTTAATCTCAATGTGAGTTTGCTCCAAGTCCTCACAGAATCTCAGTTTTTTTTACGATTTACGTACAAAATATTCTTAATACAGCTCGAGGGCTCATTCTCAATGGCGCCAGAACGAAAATTCGTTCACCTCCTCGTGCAAGACTTCTGATCCGAAAATACCAACTTTGAATACTCAGAAACTGAGGAGAAGCGCAAATCAATCATTAGTTGCACTCGACGGAGACACGAGAGCGATTTTATCGTATTTTATATTTCTTTTATGGCAAAACAGCCTTAGTGTAGTTTTTCTTCATCAGCGAACCGTCCAAACAAACGAATTTTTGGGAGCGACCATTTTTTAATTGATTTTGAGGGGTGGGAAGTCGTGAATCATGAATTTCATCACTAACGTCATTAAGTGCCTTTACAAAACGCGATCCAAAGTGCTGTATTTTTAATTACTTTTTAATTACGATCATGAGGTTATACCAAACATTTCCGCATCAACACTAAAAGAGAACAAAGCAGATTTTATTTTATACATTTTTAATTAATTGTTATTCTTAATATTGTGACTTTTTTTTCTCTAACGATTTGTAAGAATCCTGCAAGAGCATTTTATTTGTCTTCATTATTACCTGTCCGGAGAGCTTTCGCGTTAATAATCAGGCTCAAATCATTCCATAACAGGAAACCAACGGTGTAGCCTCGTTTTTGAATCGTAGATTTTAGCTCGTAATAGTTGAGTTTTGAAAAGATATTTTATCACTGAATATTCCGTCCATACATTGTGTTGCACATGTGTAAATATCGAATTATAATATTTACGAATGCTCCGTGTACTTTGTATTTTTATATGAAAAAAAAGGTATTGTCAACGGTTACAAAATTTTATAAACTGAAATGAGACCGAATGAAAATTTTATCAAATTTTGTGAGAAAGAAACAAAAGCAATCTGTACGTTTTATATTACATGCAAAATAAACAACCAACTTTATTAAATTCGAATGAAATGTGTATTGATTTATTGATATCGATCTTCGAACCTTCATCATTCGTAGTTCGAATTCGCAGATCGGCCATAAATAGACCCGATCGCTGCGGGAAGATTTGAAAAAAAAGGGTTTTGGATGAAAAATTGGTTTTTAGATTCACGCAATCATAAAAATTTTCCCGGGGAAGCAAGGGGAAATTGACCGTCGCGTTCCAAGCGAAGAAAAATGGCATCAGACGAAGAATTCATGAACATGACGAATCACGAGCTCTGTGGACACCCATAGTGACAGCTGAGCTGTCGTTTCGTAAAAATATGTTATTGTGAGAGCTTTTTCCTCACTCTACGAATGTATGTATATGTGAATAAAACAACAATTCCAGGACTGTCATTTTCGTGTGATAAAACATTCTCCATCGTAATAAAGCATCTGTGGAAAGTTCGATATTCGTGTTTCGATCATTTCGCAGCCAAAAAGTTTCAATTAAGTAATGGTCGGTTGATTTCATCTCGTGACAGTACGAATTTAAAACATTTAAAAATAAAATACTTGAACGAAATGCATGTAATTTGAAAAACAAACTTTACAATCTCTCGTACAGTCAGTCGAATAATGACGAGAGAAAAAAATGCAAAGTGTCGTAGTCCTCTGACTCTTTTTCTCGGCTGTCAAAGGGGGATGTTAAAATGTAATTCTTTTGTTACTTCTGTTCAAGACACCGGCAAACTAGGCAACAATTCTCGCGAGCCGTTGTCCCTTCGTATTGAGACAAATGAAAAATCATTCGAATTCGAACCAACTGTACAAATAACTTGGAAAGATCGCGGCGTTGATTTGTAGGTTATGTTATTCGAATCAACGTCTCGATACTCAGCGAATTTTACGAATAAAAAATAAAAAATAAAAACAGTTGGCGATTTGCTGTCCCGATCTTTCCACGCGACGTATAAAAAATAATTATCCGCAAGAAATAAGAGCCACACAAGTACCTGCTGTTACATGTTTTTTTCCTTGAATTCCAGATCGTCCGTCGAGTTAAATGTGTCGATACTTTCTGAATATTTTCAATAATTCATAAAAAACGTCATGTCGGAGTTACCTGCGGAATTGGTTGCCAAACCTTTGGCCCTAATAGGCTTGACCGGCCTGGACACATCCAATCCGATGCATCGTTCCATTTGGGATGCTTTCAGCAATAATCGCAGAATGGACAGTCTCGCCATACAGTTTAAACTTCTCAGCAATACTCAAGAGTTTCCCACCGTTAAGCCAAAGGTTTTTGAACAAGTTTTACATTATTTTTTCCAATTGAAAATACGAATTTTCCATCGTGCGGTTGGCAAACTGATTCTCTTGACCTTGGAATTCAACTTTTTCACAAATAGCAGCTCACGAATTGATTTTTTGTCGTTTTTTCAGAGAAATTCGTACGAATGGTACATTCCGAAAGGAATATTGAAGCGTAATTGGATGAATAAATATCTCAATGAAATCCCAGCCCTGGTTGTTCTCTTTTATGATTTGGACTGGAACGACGTGGCTTGGAATGAGAAAAAAATGGAATGCGCATCGCGAGTACAATCTTTGAGGTATTTTTACCTTGCACACTGATATTTCCAGAAAAGCTGTTTCCAAAAACGACTCGAGACATTTTTTTTCTTTGCCAAACACTCACGCGATGTCTCGGGAAATCTGCGGAGATTTTCATGTTCGTTTTTAACTTCAATTTGCAGAGCCGCTCTCGAAGGTCGTACTACAAAAATCGCGGTCGTCTTGATACAAAGATTTCCATCTCAACCAGGCTCCGAGGACGTTGTCGGGAGTGAACGAGGAACGGCTCTCTGCGCTGCTTGTGAATTGCCCGCAAAAGCTTTGTATCTCTTACCTCATGGCGATCATTTGTTCGGTTACACTACGAGGTAAAATCGTTGAATTTTGTTTGCCCTTGAAGTTTATTAAAGAGCTGGCTGAACTCGTTTTTTCAATTCAATTTTTCCAGACTCGAAGGTGCTTTCTACGATCTGGCTCAAAGTTTCTACCACCACGAGTATCGCATCATCAAAATGCACAGGGATCAGCTCAATAAAACAGCACACCAATATTTGTTTGTGAGGCATCAATTCAAAATGGCTTTTCTGAACGAACTCAAGCAGGATCAGTCGATGGCTCTCAAGTGAGTTATTCTCATTTCGTTTCGCAGCTCGTTGACCCAGAGAAATTCAATAAATGACAACGTTTCTCCTTTTTCGAAAGACCAAACAGAATTCCAAATATTTAACCCAAGAACGGTAACCTGGGATAAAAAACGACCCCGGGAGACTAAATTCCGCGCCCTTTTTCCGTCCGTTCTCCCGTTTTTTATCGGTTTTCCGCATTTTCAACCAATTTTTCGACTTCAATCAAAATTGCCCCAAGCTCGCGAGAAACTGCATTAAAAAACGAAAAGAATGAGCCCGAGTCGAATTCTTTCGTTAAATTTTACCGAAGATATGAAAATTTCAAAAAATGCGGTCAATTATGACCCCAGGCTACAAGAATTAGTAAAAAAAAAAATCGTTCTAGAGTTAATTGTAGGCGATTTTTTGATTTTTCGTTTGTACCATCGATTAATTAATTTCGTTCTCTTTGATTATGTTTCTCCTCATGACTATCGATCAGACATTACCAGCAAGCTTATAATAATCTACTGGAAATCCGAATGGTCGATACAAACCTGCTGGAAATAAAAACAGTCGGAAGTTTCATAAATTACAAAGTATGCAGAATAATGTTCAGCTTGAATCAACCGAGAGATGCGATTTCTCTGTTCCGAGCTCATACAGAAAGGTAAAATAATTATGAGTTGAATCTCAATAAGATTGTGAGCGTCGAAGCCATTTGATGCTTTTTGGAATTGATTATAATCGAGGGCTTGTCTTTACGTAGATTCAAGTCGCAGACCGGTCCACCCGAGTTGATATTCGAGCATCACGCTTGGATGTCCAATCAATATTCCACGTTTGCGGAATTGTTTGATGAGGCGATAAGAAATGGTTTACCGGCAGTACAGACCCAGCATCCGGGCTACTTTTTCCAAATAGCTGCTCATCATGCCGGCCTGCGACACTCGGCTTGCAAAGAACTTTGCAAAGTATATTGATCACAATAATAAATATATCGATTTGATACGAAGCTTTGCTTTCCTTTGATCATGTTTCATAAATAATTTTATCTTTATTGTTTAATTCGTTGATTCCAGAACGCTGAGCCACCATCGTCTGAAATAAATCCTCTCGGGGACGAAGAAAAACTCGAATTTTATGGTCAACGTGCTTGGCGACCTGGAAAATTGAGCGCCGAACCTGCCGATATGGCGCGAGAGGCAATCGCCATTCAAGCACTCCAGTACCGAGAAAAAACGACCGTCAAGCATTCCGTAAGTGATTGGAACGTCTCCGTACTCCATGAAATAATTTTGCGAACAAAATTCAAGAAATTGTTGCAATCATAAGCTGTTGTTATTGTATTTTTATGGATATTTGTTGCAGATAATTGTGATAGGTTTATTGGGCCATGCAATATCGCAGTTCAAAATATATCGTTGTCCTCGAATGCGTCGACTATTGGGTACGTGAAAATACAAACGAGAATTGAATTAACGAAAATGAATTAATGGGACAATCTGCTACTTTGTTTTTGCAGTCGTTGAAATGGCCGAGGAATACTATCACGATCGAGATTATGGCAAAGTGTTGACGTGAGAATTTTTACGCCTGTAGTTAAAAAATCTTTGTGTATTATCGTTGAACAAGGGAATTTAATTTTTATCAATTAATTCGTAGATTGCTGATGCACATGCTCTGGGAATATCGGGGCGAACGTTGGCCCGTTTTGCTAACAAATATCATTAAAAATGCACTGCGAGCCGCTTATCTGGCGACAAGCATTCAAGATTATTTGACACTTGCCCTCGAAGCGCTCGGACCATCGACGGCATTCCCAGAAAAACATCAAGACGCCATCCATGCTAACATTTTCAGTATTCTCGAGGTAGCGACTGGATTTCTTGCATTTTTGTTTCGAATTTAGTCGGCAGAAGGAGAGTGAAAATAATTTACGTTCTTTTTGGATAGAAAAAACCTCCACAACCCGAACAAGACCTTCCGGATGACGAGACGCGAGCTTTGGCGGCGGAGAAATGGATCGTCGAGCTCGGACGTCCCGAGCCTCTGGTTTTCACCATTGACGATAGCAACATGGCCTCATTTATACAAATCAAAGCTCGTTTCGTGAGCAGCAAATTTATCGTTGGGAATCCCGTGAAAATTGAATTATTCGTGAGGTTTGTGTGTTTGCTGCTATTTTCGAGGAAAATAATTCAACAAAAATACAAATTTGGATTTTATTTTCCGCAGAAATCTTTACCGAGGGCCCATCGAATATTCCAAATTAATGGTAACGGTAAGTAGCGCCAGCGGCAACATGGAATTCACAGCTGTGCCTGAAAACGACGAGGATTCTTCCATTCTTCTACCCCAAGATACGAAAAAATTCGTTTGCGAGTTCGTCGCGTCGCGCCAAACGAATCCCAATGACATTCACATCAGCGTTGTCTCACTTTACCTTGGAAATGAGTCGAAATGTTGCATCGTTATGCGGTTTTCAACAACCAACGGAGAAACCAATATGCTCGATCGTTTCTATCCCGAAATACAGCAATTAAGGTAAAAACAACGACACGATATCATAAAAATCAAAAAAGCATGAAAAGTATTTTTTTTTCACTCATTTTTTCTGTACATTATTCGCCCAAATTCTGATCCATGCAGAGGCGGAAGTTTCGACGCAATTAAACCTCTCACGAGCGCCCACATTTCTAACGTTGTTTCGAGAATTGCTGTTCGCACGGAATCGCAAGGTCCGGCTCTCATCGGCGAATGGTTACCAGTCAAGATTCTCCTATCCAGCAAAGACGATGTTGGCAATGTTTCCTTGTCGTTGAAAATTGTTCACGACTCGGGTGGACACGGCAACAACGCTGGCAATAATGGAATCGATAATACGGGTAATTTCAGTTCTACGTTCGAATAACATTTTCAAGTTTATTCCTTGAAATTACACTCTCGCCTTGTGTTTTGGAATTTTCTGATGGAATTATTTACAAAATAATATCAAGAAAAAGTTAAAATAGAATACACGACGGTGCTGAGTTTCGATTTTTCTTTCATATCGCTTTTGTCCCTTTCTAGCCGAACTCAGTTTAACTCTCGATACGAAAGAATCTGTCGTGACGATGGACCTTGGCCAGATTCTAGGGAAAGATTGCGAAACACCGATCGAACGTGTAGTTTTCGTGAGATCGCATCAAATTGGCAAATGTGTTTTAAATATCAAGGTAATCATGATTTTTCAAATTCATTTATTTATCAAACAGCGACAGTAAAGAAACGGCGCTCAATTTTTCAATCAAATTTCCGACTTTTCCTTGCTTTTTGTCTTATTTATATTTTTTCCTGGTGTAATTAGATTGATTATATTGGGGCGGATGGAGTTCGAGAATCAGAGGAATGTGTGCACGTTTTATCGATCGTTATGCCTTTCGAAGTCACTACACAATTCTACACCATTCAATTCGAATCTTTGACGAAAGCTTTTATCGACGATCCATTCATCATAATGCCTCACATAAGTTGCACATCGCCGTGGCCAATAGAGATTATCGACACGTCGATTGAGCTGGTAAGAATTCCACGATATTCGTCTTTCCATGAAAATTATTCTCGCAAACGTATCGAGTCCGGAATAAGTAAAAATTGATGTCGTCGCGTTCGGCTTAACGATGAAGACGAAAATTTAGTCTTTGCGACGAAAACCTGTCTCTTGTTCAACGAATACTGGCTTTTCAAAAAATCAATTTTTGGCATTGATAGGGAAACTCGATAGAGAGACGTGACGAAATTCCACAGAGAAGCACTGTGGCGGGCGTCAAGCTCCAAGAGGGCGAAGCAGCGACCGACGCCTTTTGCGTGATCGCTAAAGCCGGAAGTGAACAACCAACCACGACGGGACTCTACACAATTCGATGGAAAAGGTTTGTCCCTCGATTACGTTATTTTCGTTGGAAGAAAAAACCAACAGTCGCTTTTCTTACATTCAATTTTACGCTTTTACTCTCATGAAATTTTTCGATTTAAATATTTAGTTCCATGGTGAAAAGACAATGAAACTTCGTTTCGCTTTTCCTGCTGCTTGTTCACGCGACATTTACATTTCAGGCAAGATGATGAGAACGCGGTTGAAACGAGCAGCAGCGTGACTCTCTCACCCCTGTGGGTGGAAGACGCCGTAGTCGGTTTAGAAGCCAAATTGCCAGCTTACGGTTGGGTGCGAACGCCACTTTCCGTCTCTTATTACATACGAAATCATTCCTCCCAATTGTTTACTCTCCGACTTGCCATGGAGGCCAGCGACGCTTTCATGTTCGGTGGCCAAAAGCAGGTGATTTTTTCTCTCCCTACACACAAACACAACGTTTGTTGTTCATTTATTAACGTGATTTGAAACGATCTTTGAACGATCTGAAACGGCATTTTCTTGCAAACAGGTTGACTTGTGTTTGAGGCCAAATAATGAGAAAAAAGTTGAATGGATTCTGCGGCCGCTCGTAGCTGGATTCGTGGCCCTTCCAACGCTGTCCCTTACAGTCCCGATCGGTAAAATGAAATTCGCCTTTTTCAATTAGTTTTTTTTCGCTGTTTATATTCCAATCGGAATGAGCAATGTTTACGTTTTTCATGCTCCTCTAGAGGAAGAGCAGAAGCTGAGCAAGAGTCGTTTAGCCGAGATGCTCGATAGATCTCTGCCCACTCACATCTACATAATGGTGAGTGAGAAACACAGCGAGAATTCCAAAAAAATCGTTTTTGTTGGATTTTTAGTTTACCATTCGATAAAACTTGCGACAACTCTTTTTTTTCAGCCGGAGATGCAATTGGACGAGACGTGAAACGCAGAGAAAAAATTGAAATTTTATGTGAAATGAGACAAAAAAAATTGTATTATCGAGCATCGTTGCTCCATTAAAACTCGTTAATTATATAATATTTTTTCCTCCAACGCGAACACCTCGAAAAGTCGAAAATTTCTGTCATTGATGAAAATACTGCATTTTCATTTTCACGGTACTGACTCAATCATTTTATTTCCAACCGATCATTTTGGAACTTTTGTTGAATGTGATGAAACGGTTTGGGGGGCGGTACTAAAATTCAGGTGGCACGCAAATGCCGGGCCTGGCAGAACGATCGATCGCGCTTACTCTTGTGTGTCGCTCTAACGCCCTCGACCCTTTTCTATAAACTCGTATTTACTCACTCACCGGATCCCCGACAGGTGAAACTTTACACGTGCGCCTAGCAACTAAATTTCCATCGCACCAGACGTAACGTTTCGTAACGTTACAAAACACATCGAATTTCCATTGAGAATTTGTGCAGCAGTTATACAAAAATGTCCCAATGGTACCGTCGTAAATATTATTATTGTCGTTATTTTCATCATTTGGGTTAATGATTTTTCGTCCTCATTTTGATGGACTTTAGTGAGAAGAAAAACGTTACATTCGAAAATGGAACTACAACATTCGGAATCTCAAAACCATACCTTTGCACATCGTCGACCGATTGGAGGAAAAACAATCAGGAAGCAAGGACAAGAAATCAAACACTGTTGCAGGTTGACTTCATTTCCTTTTATGATTTTATTTCATTTTTGTTAGTTTGCACGAAAATACAAAAATTCAACAAACACACCGAAAATTTGTTTGGCTTGGCTAATGATCATTTAATTTTTTTATTTTCGAATGGATACATTTGGTTTTGATGATTTATTTATTAAATATTAATATTGTTACGTACTTGAGTTCTTGAGTTATTGATATTTATTCTCACCATTGTTGTGTTTTTTTCGTTCAAGGATTTGGAGCACGCGAAAGCTCGCCTTAGAACGACAGCGTCGTTCACACCGACCGATCGCGAACTCTACGATCGCCTGGTCGCGTACAGAAGATCACTCGGGAATTTGCAATTTTCTTCGGAGTTTTGTTCAACCTAATAACTCGAGCCGAACGAACAAACTTTCTTCAATTAAATAATAAGTTTGTTGATCGTTTGGATCGATGCATCGGGTTAAACGTCTCACACTGACGAAGAATTCTCTGGGTCTTTCCTCGTTGCCTTCAAGTTTTTCTGTGACTGTCGAATTCTTGCTGCAAAAAGTTATTTTAATCGTTGGTTTATTATTCACGCGAAGACTGATAAAGGCTCGCGTATACATTTTTATTTTTCACACAGCTCAAAAGTCGCCAACAATTTTTCTCGGAATTCACAACGACGACAAGATTTAATCCATTTTTCCAATTTTGCCAAAGAATCGTCAATTTCCAAAATTTGTCAGTGAATATTTAAACGAAAAAATAAATGGATATCGTTATTTTTTTAATCGAAAGTCCGAGGACTGAAGCACCAGAAATTCCATCGCAAAATACGATGTTTAACAACAAATAAATAAATAGTCAAAAATAATTATTTGTCAACCTTGAAGCAACACATTTTACCAAAAATATTTCAACTCTCGAAAATAAATTCAGGTACTCACCGTGGAGTTGAGTGACGCACTCTCCAGTTTGCAGAGATTCGTATAGAAAATTGGAAAAGTTAATAAGGATAATCTAAGCCGATAGGAACAAAAATCGTCAGGGAGTACGGACGAGGAGTCCGGCTGTGCAAACGGTTGCTGCTCTTCTGTTCGTCTATGCTTAAAGCCGCTGGAGAGCTCGAGTAAGCTTTGGTAATTACCGCCACGAGCATGAGTTGTGCCTTCGTTTTTTTTCGATAGGAGAGGCGAAAAAAGGAAAACGCCACGTTTTTATTTCTGATAAGAAGAAACGTAGGTGATATTATTGTTATTATAATTTTGTTTTCCAGTGCTTGGTATGCGAGCACACGAAACACAGTTAATATTTGTCTACAAAGTCGTCGGGATAGTGACACATGAGAATAAGAAAGAAATCTTAACGAGTTGGCAAAAAGAAGAGATGAAAATAAAGAAGTCAGAAAAAAAAACAATTCGTCCACCCACGTCGGTCTGCACTGATTTTCATAATGTTTTTTTTTTTTCTTCAAACGTTCGAACAAAAAGATAATAATTATTTTAATAGACGTACCCGAGGAATCGACCTGTTGACTGTGAAGGTTGATCGACGAATCTAACGATTCCACGCTCGAGTTTAGCTTCTCGTCGTTCTCTCATTTTTTTCTCTCTTTCTTTCCATCAAATACATTTTTTTCGAACGTGGCAGAGCGTGGCTCAGCTGATCAAACAAAAATTTTGTACTACGGCATAGCAGCGGCACTCTAGAATTTCGACATTGCCATTGGCCGCAAAATGGATTAAACGACAAAAAGTTGATAAAAAAAAAAGAACAAGATAAGCATCTGAACAAATATTCATTAAATATGTTTTTCTCATTAGTCCTCGTGTTCATGGAGAAAAATTCTCCGATATGAATAGTGAGCATCGCGGCTCAAAAATTCGATCGACGGGCAACCTTTTCCCCGTCCAGCCTGCTCCTCGAGTCTTTTATTTTCTTTAAAATACTCGTTTTTTTGCTCCATTCGTTTTCATTCGGCACATAATACGAAAAATTGTGGGAGGGAGTCTAGAAAAAAGTAGACATGGACTGATAGCGAATAATCTTTATTTCCCAGCCGTTTATCACTTCCTACGTTGCATAAGTGCACAACCGGTATGTTTCTCATTGTTCTCTTTCCTTCTCTCACTTTTTCCTTTTTCTGTGTCCTTTCTTTACGAATTGCGAACACAAAGACATAATCTCGCTCGTGTATAATATGTACGTGCTAAGTAAATAATAAACGACGAAAACGTGCCTGGAATAGAGATTTTCGCGATTGATATTTTCTCTCGAACAATTGTCCGCAATAATGTCAAATAATAAATTCATGAATATGCACATTTGCCTATATTTTTTTTTCTCATTTGGTGCTCCATTTGTAAATTCAGATCAAAATTATTTAGCTGAGCTAATTCTTTAGACTCATCGAGAAGCAATAATGTTCTCGTTCCGCCAAGGTCACTGTACAATCGACTAAAAATTAATTACTTACATTTATTCCAAGTCCCCAATTCTGGTCGGTAAACCATTCACTACCATTTTTTCTAACTAATAAATATTTTATTCGATTGGCTTCATTGCCGAATTACGGAATTTTCAGGACAGTTCTGTTCGTGGTCACGGAAACGAGGAGCTTCGAAATTAACTCGACAAATCGAGGTAGCTCGTTGTTTCGTGATCCCGAAATTGTTAATTCGCTATACAGGTATCACGGACTTCCACATTGTGAAGACCGTCATTTACGTTTTTTTTTGTTTACTGCAATTTCGTTTCTATGTCGCTACGCGTTTAAAAATTCTTCTATGATGGGTGCGACTTTTTCAGGCTCGTTGAGATGCACGTGATGACTCCCCGCGACCTCCCGATACTCGAATCTCTTCGCTGAGCCTCGAATTTTGTCTAGAACTTTTTGATAATCCTCGGGATTATCGTACGCTATTCCTGGCACCGCACGGATGTTCAAATACGAACATTTGATTTTTGATGCGTAGGCCAGAATGAGGTCCATCGACAACATACCCATGAGTGATACCTGAAATTGGAAACCAGAGAAAAATGTCAGTCTTTGAAAAATGAGAAACCCAAGAGCGCGATTTAGATCGTTGAATTATTTCAAAATTCATGGCTCTGAAGTTTGCAACGTTGAGATTCAACGAAAAACCTTTTTTCTATTGAGTATTTATTGAATTTTGAAAAACGTGGCAATTTTTCGAGTCGATTGAGTTTTTTGGTCGCAAGAGAGAATCGTTTTATTAACCGGTTCAAATATTGAATAATAATTATTGGCTCTGCTGAAGAAATCACAGAATTTCGTTGCATTCCAACGATGGAAACTTCAGGACCATCAAAATTCTCGTTTTTCAATTAAATAAAGTGCTCGCTATTCCACAAGTTTCCAGACGCATTTCTGATCCTTGTTTTTCAAATTTTTCTATTTGTCCAACTTCGCATACAGTCTGATTCATACCGTTGGACTATTTTTAAATTATGTTTTTTAATGAAATGAATTGCTCACTTTTCCATGAGTTTCTCGAGGTATTTTCCACCCAATTCCTTATTTTTCGAATTTCTTTTTTGTCCAACTTTTCATACAGCCTTTGGATATTAAAAAACAAAAAAAACAAAAAAATTCAATGGAATGAACCGCACGCTATTTTACAAGAATCGAGAAGTATTTTTTGTCCAGTTCCTTTTTTTCAAATTTTTTTTTGTGTTAATTTTTATACAGGGTGTCCAAGAATTCTCGGAACATTGCAATTTGAGAATTTTTTTCGAAGATTATTGATGTTCAGAATGCAATTTCATTATATTCAAATATTCAAGTGTATTTTACGGTCCAGTGCTTTGCAGAATCATTTGAAATCGATCATTTCTGCGTCGAACGCGTAAAAATTGAAAAAAGGTGATTGCAATGCACTTTGTTGTGTTTTTTACCTTCAATCGGGAATCACGAGAAAAGTAATAGCGTCCGGCGATGGATGAGTTTCGCATTCCTCGCCTCATTAAAATTTTCGCGCTGTTTCTTGTGATGGATCCTTGATAGCCAGCCTCAACGACATCGATCATTTCTTCGTATTCGTAGCAAGGAACTTTGTCGTCAGGCAAATTTTCGTATTTGAGAAAACGATCGAGGACGAGGCCCGTTTGATCGACTGTTTTTGTTATGTCTCGCGTACTCGGACTCGCATTATCCAGGCTGATCAAGGTATCGACTTCATCGGGATACGATGCCGCGTAAAGAAAACCTATGGCACTGCCCAGTGAGTGCCCAAGAATTTTCACCTGCCCCAAAAACCATCAATCAATATACCGTCAAACTATTTAGCGAAAAATGTGATTGAAAATAAAAGCATGGACAAACATGAATTTACGTGCAATGAAAAATATAAATTGATCGTGGATTGAGTGATTGACGCATGCCGAAGACCCAAAATTAGAAAAAGAAATATCAAAAGTTACGGGAAAATAAGTTCCTCGGTTTCTTCTGTTTTATTTCCATAATTTTCCACGTGCTCCCTGCGAAATGTGTCTTGTGCGATACAAGTTTGCTTTACGGCAACGATAAGTATGAGTTTTAGGGATTAGTACTTTGTGCGAGACGACACGAATCATGATAATTAAGAAAATAAAAAATCATCGAGTTATGCAGTTTTTTCATTTTCCTTTCGCCCGTATTTTCATTTTTTTTCCACCAATTGCATGATTTACTCGAGTAAAAGGAACAAGAAAAAAGAAAAGTGCATCTTTAGCGGAACGTGCTGGACACAAAAAAAACTCAATATTGCGAACCTTTGTCCATTTGAAATAATTCACGACTCTACGAAGCCAGTGGACTCCGTCCCAATAAACATAATAGAAAGTTCCCTTCGGGAGATGGGATGAAAAACCATGACCAGGAAGATCCAGACATAGGAATGATCTATCTTTGGACAAGCTTGGCATTAGAGTATCAAAACTTCCGGCATTATCCTGACGACCGTGTAAAACGATTATCGGTTGAACATTTTTCGGACCCCACCATTTACCTGTTGGTCATGCACATTTTCTTTTTGCTCAATTGAAACTTTATTTGGTACCTAAAAAACCTAAAACCATTTTTTACGTTTTTATAATAAATCCGAAACCAATGACATTTTATCTTCGAAACGGAGGAACCTACCAGCCCCGGGGAATGTAGTTGAAGATTTTTTGTTACACTCTGAATCAAGCCCTCGAAACCCATTTCGTCAAATTACGAGAAAAAACAAAAACACTTTGAATGAAATTTTCAATGAAAAATTCAGGTGTAATAAAAAATCTTCTCGGTTATGACGAAAATGAGAAAATGGGAAAATTGCTGCGTCTGTAAAGGCAAAATTAAGAAGATAAACTGGGGCGGTCCATCAGTTGGGTGCGTACGAGAACGACAACGTGAAAAAGATAAAATTCGACCTTCTTTTCTGGCGAAATAGGATGAGGATATCCCATTTCGCAGAACAAGGATAAATCCTTTTGATGTCGTCATCGAACCAAAAGAAAAAAAACCGTATATACCAGTCGAAGGCGTTCTGACTTGCGAATTCTTGGAAAATAGTTTGCAACAGCCGCCACGAAATGATATGAAAGAAAATTGGTTGAATCGTTGAAATTGAATTTTATTCGCCCGCTAACCTTGTCCCACTTGTAATGAGCAACGACCCTACGTAGATTCACTATTCCGTCCCAAAAAAGATAGTAGTACTGTCCCGTCGGTAAATGTGAAGATTGACCGTGTCCTGGCAATTCTATAGCTAGCAGAGCTCGATTTGAGGATAGAATCGGAGCTATGGTATCAAATGTTCCCGCGTTATCCTGCCAGCCGTGGAGACAAATAATCGGTTGAACATCCTTCGGGCCCCACCATAGTCCTGAATTATTCACAACAAAATTATGTTCATAAAACCCCATAAAATCAACATTTTCTTTATTCTATTTTACAATTCCGACCACTTCTGGCTAGTGATGCGAATTTGGAGCTGATACGAAATTGCAATGGTCGCCAGGAACAAATTCTTGGGCACGCGACCAGTTGTATAACGTGTACGAATCCCGCTGCACGTTTTATTCGGAGAGACTTGAAATTTGAAGAAAAATCAAAAGAAACTTTCGCTTCCTTGTAAAATCTTGGTCGACCGAAAAAAACGTGTCTCAAGTTTTCTCTTCCGCCCTCACGCAACGGACGGATCAGTTTAAATTGAAAAGCAATACCGATCGAGTCACCTTGAGAGCGACAGAGATGGCTGGAAATTTCGAGGGCGCAATTATTCCGAACTTTCGTCCGAGCGGCATAGGAAAAGTCTCAAACTATTCTTTTGTAATTACTTTGGGTGGGCTCAGACTCTTTTTTAGTGCCTATTGGACAGAAAATGTGGAAAAATTGCACTGTCGACAAATTTTGAACGTGGTGGGTGCCGGATCCGTACGTATCGATCTATTTGACCTCCGTGACCGAGCAACTGCCCCTCAAGGCCCACCGAACCAACTTCTTATCTTATCTAACGGTTGAAACAACTACTGCACTTTGTGCTAGGCAAATAAGTGCTGAAAATTCACAGAGAAGGCAAACCCCGATCATCGCAGCGTGTCTTGACAACCGGAAAAAGTATTGGAAACATTACCTTTTGCAATTCGATGCAAATTATTTACAGAAACATTCATTTTTAATCATTTTTGCACCAATTTTCGCATATTTATTTTTTTCCCACTTCTCAAGAGAATCTTCAAAAATTCCAGACCCGTCCCAATTGCCAATTTTAACCCTTTGAGTGCATTCTGGGTCGTTATGACCCGAACAATTTTCCGTCACCGATCCCTTCGCATTTAATTTTTGTTTTCGTCAAAAAATTCGTTTGGGGCCATAAAATATAGATAATTTACTACGAAAAAAATATGGGGAAAAAAAAGTGTATTTACCAGGATACAACGATTTAAAAAATGCCTCTGGTCAGATTGACCCGGCATGCGCTTATAGACATGCACTCAAAGGGTTAAATTCTTCCTTCTCGTGGAAAAACTCGTTGTCAAGCATGGCCAAAAATAACCAGAAAAAAAGATTACCGAGAGTTGAAAATCTCTTGAATACTCAATATTTTGGCTACGAACGATATTTCCAGTCGTAATGACGATCAGCTTGTGTCAAAATTCAGCACTTAATTCACCAATGCTACGCAAAGTAGTTTTCTCAACAGCGTATCCTTGCCGACCTTGGACCGACTGTAACCAGAGCTTATTAGAGGTCAGAACACCTTGGCAAGGATCTTCGGGGCTGGAAAATTTTCCATATTATCAGAATTCATAAAAGTCGTAGCAAATTTTGATGAAAAATCAATAAAACGTTAGGCCAATTAATTCGTAGGGCAGTTTTGATAATTTTTCAGTATAAGATCCAAAAAAAACGTTGGCCAAGATAAAAAAACGTACATAAATCACTTTCAATAATTGTTACATAAGCTGCGCAGCAAATCTGAATTTTGAATGTTGAATAAAAAATGATTTTTGAGCAACTTTCTCTGTAGCATAAATGCATCTATCCCAAGATTTGTTTACGACATTCCAATTCAAGTTTTGCTGATGATTGGCGATTATCAAGGACGACAAAGTGAGGTTAATTATGAATAAAAAAAAGTTCGCAGTTTTTTTTCGTAATTTCCGAACGATGGAGTGTAAAATTGAGGGTTTGACAAAATTCGAAGTTTGCTGAGGATTTTACGTGCAAAATAATCAGGATAATTAAAAAAATTAAATTTCAAGTGGATACTGACCAGCGATATGTCCCCATGGCACAGGAATTTGAACTTCCTCTGCACCTGAAAATCACCTCGAATTAATAAATCGTGATAAGTGAATTTATGAGAAAAAAAAATTCAGTGGGATACAAAAAAAAGAAGCGAGTGTGAAATGATGACGAAGGAGAATTCCGCGAAAAATACCGAGGACGTTGTGTCCGTTTGACTTATTGCTCGAAGGATCTTCGAGCTGTTCGCAGCTTTTGTTCGCTTCTGTCATTTTCGTATTAATCGCAGTGTTTGTTTATGGAATATGAATTTCTATTGTTGACGTCAAACTCGTCGGAGACTGTCTTCTTCTATCGCTATGCTCGCGCCGCGGAATAATCCAAGGGTCTGACTACTCAATATGCTTTGGATACCGCCACCGCTTACTTGGCAGTTTGGCAGGTCCTGAAAAGCTCTCGATTGGACAATCCGTCGAAAGAGGAGGTGATCGAATACCAACCGCACATGAATGCGCATAGTTTCTTCTAATCTTTTGTTGGCTTCACTGCGTGCCGGGTGAGGAAAGGAAAAGCGCGTTTATTATTTCGTTCGGACTAATCGGACTCGATTTTCCTGTTTTACTACTTTCACAGTAATTATTTACAAGAAAAGAACGAGTAGCGTTCGTCTTTAGGGTTTATGGAATGATTCCTCTGTTGCTTCAATAGAAACATGAATAAAATCGCGATCGCGATGTCATAAAAAAATCTTTCGTTAGAAAAGTTCAACGTTCGCGCGCGAGCTCGTTTACTTTTTTACGGTTTCTCTCCGATTATTCTACGGATACGAAATGTTTACAGTTTATTCTTGTGTGTGGATTGTCGCAAATGATTGAGACATTTCGTTGTTATAATTCGCAAGTGACTGACGTGGACTGTATATATCCGTTGATGTTTAGGATAAAGAGAAACTATTTCGAACGGTTACTCATTCACGATAACAATAATGACAGCCTCGAAGTGTGTCATTAATCACCATTTTGTAACGTAATAAACTTAACGAGGGTAATTTCCCAAGTACCATTCATATTTTATCGAGCGGAGCGTTATCAGAAAATGCGATTTGGGATATTTTCAATGAGAAAGTTAACTCGCGCCGCTATTTTTACCTTCAGGAGATTCTTTTCGACAGTTTTTTCCCATCAAGCACTCGCGTAAGCAAATCTACGAAAATATACCCGAGTAAAAATGAATATATATAAATATATATAATTGGATATAATTGATCATATACAATTATATATAAAAATTGGCCCGATAGAATTTTATATATTTGTATATAATTGTATACAATCGTATATACTTATATACAGTTATGTACGATACATATAAATATATTAATATTAATAGTTATTTCTATTAAAAAATATTTTTTCCTTGGCAACAAGATTGTTTATTATGATGATACGGTGGAATATTGAGGAAATTAAAAAAAAAAAGTTTTATCGATATTAGATGTTATTTGCTCAAGGGGGGATTTGAACTGTCACCTACGATTTTCTATCCATTTCCTACAGTACTAACCCGGGACGCTAACCACTACGCTACGAACTACTTCATACTAATTGAGGTTTTATAACGAAAAAGATATGCGGAACTAAAAATTATTCGATGATGAAGCTCGACGCGATTCAACTTTTCGGAGTGTCCATTTTGGCTCGTGTCATCCTATAGCGTTCAAGGTCAAAGGTATTTGTTTACTCAATCTCGAAAACTCAATTTACTCAATCTTCAACGAAACCTTGGTCTGACGGCATATGACAAAGGCCAAAAGAACTCGAGGACAAGTAAAAATTTAACCCTTAGAGTGCGAACTGGGTCGTTTCGACCCCAATTACTTCCTGTCAGCGATTGTTCGGCATTCTAATGGCAACGCGAATGCAAAAAAGCACAAATAATGGATATTTTGCGCAATATAACGATTTGAAAAACGCTCTGGGTCAGATTGACCCAGTATGCACTTATGATGTTAAAAAAATAGATCGAAAAACAGAATAAGTCGACATTAGGGACATCTTTGAAAGTGATTTCTGTCTCCGGGAAAGCAACACTAATAGGAATGCAGAGATAATATATCTTTGTCAAGGTTTTTGCTGCATGAGTGTGCAGAAAATCTCGTGCTAAAGGCTAAACTATGATGCTGTTAGAACCGAAAGTGTCTGACGCCGAAACGCTAACGAAATCGAACGAAACGATTTTCCGGGAACTTGATGCTACAATGTTGATAAAATCTAACGCTAGGACGCGCTCGTGTGTAGTCAACGCACCTGATAAGTTTCGAACACTATGATAAAAACGACGAATAAGTCTTTGCTGAATACGCATGTCGTGGAGTTTTTTCGGGATCTATTTTACGGTAGAATCGTTACTGCCCGAAAAGTCACTTTTCGATGATGGTTTGCAAGGAACTGAGAAAGTACGACGTCTCGTTAGTCGTTAATGCGACGTGATTCTTTGGCAAGACGAATTATCGTTAGTGTTAAACACGCTGCAGAACTAGTTACCCGATGACGTCACGGCCAGTGTTGATTTTACGCTGGAATATGCCAAAGTCAGATTTCCCTTGCCCTTGCCTTCATTGTAGGCCGGCGAGATACGCCGATTAATTACTAATTTGTCTAATATCACTGACGGGACGCAGCGATACATGAAGCTAAGAAATAAACCATCTCCCTCTATCGATTCAACGATTGAACGTTGATGTGACGATTTCCTTACGATGCTCAGACCCACCATCGGACACAAGTGCCCGTTGAACCGGCAAAATAAAAGTAGTTTATAGATTCTGGTACGCACGAACAAATTATTCATGAAGCTGGCGAAGACGTTCTCGTTTTAGAAAGGCCAAAGATCAGGAGGTTTAATTCGAAGCTCCTTTGTAGCAAAAACTCCGTGGAAAATATACGAAGACTATGACGCGCATTCAGTGCTCCGTGCTATAATATGGTTCAAGTTTAAATATCATAAAATCGATCGCAGCGCCGCCTTAACAAAACATTGCAGTCGATTCCTTCATCCGATAACTCATCGACATTACCAAATCTCTTCCTTTTTGTCAACTTCTCCTCCACCCCCACTCTCCCCACTGCCTAATAGCAGGAAAATCGTGGATAGAAAGAGAAAAATGCAGGAAAAATGCAGAGGACGGGGAAGTTGATAAAAGAGCGCGTGGACTTGCCTGTGACGTGCGACTGCAATAAATTTATGTAGCCACCGTGTTGACCGCTGCTCTCGCGTCCAGTCGTTTTTTTTTTCAACTAAAATCACAAGATTTTGAAACTCATTAAAAAAATTGTCATAAAACGTATTACGAGAATTATGAATAGGTAAAATAACATTTGCCTGGCACAAGATTCATTGGGGAATGCCGCAGGAAACAATTTATAACTCCTTTTTTCATTTAATTGATTCCTTCACGCTTCCCCGCTCGGGAAATCCCCCGAGGATAACGAGAAAAATACTCCGACAATCGAATGAATGATTCTCGCGAATATGCAGTCAGTTTTGATCAGCGAAACCAGCTTATTCGTAATGATAATGAAACCGTAAAAACATAAGATTTCACGTTCTGATAAATCGTAAAAAAGAAAACGAACCGTCGCCACTATGTCCAGAGCTTTGAGCGAGGCTTTGAGCTTGGTCGTCCTAGTTTTCATTTTAACATCGTCACCTGTTTTGTCGTACAAAATTCCAAGGCCGAATGTTGAGCGATTACCACGTGGAGGGATCCGAGTATCGATACCCGGTGATTATTTTGATTAGCGGATCCGAATTAAAAATTTTTTTCTTTGCAAATGAAATTACGAGAAGTTGAAAAATAGTAATTGAAATAATTAGCTGATTGTTCGCAGTAAAACATAATCGATTTACGTATTGAATTATGAATTATTTATAATTTGGGTAAATATTCGATATCGCGGCACCAGCGATTTTTAAGGAGTAAATTTTTTTTTATGAGTTTTTTATCAGCTGTGAATAGATATAAAAAAGGTTTTTTATGATGGCGCATGACCTTTTTTGCAAAAAAAAAAAAAAAAAAATCGGGTAAGTACGCGGTTTGCGGACTTGTTCACGTTTGTCTTCTGTGGGTGATGGTTTGTTTAGGTTTGGGTCTTGGTGAGTGGGGGGGGGGCGCGGCCCCCCCCCCTTCTTTGATTTTTTAAAATTTTTTTTTTGATTTTTTTTTTTTTTTTTGTCAAAAAAAAGTCATGCGCCGTGGTCAACAAATACTAGTTATGATGTTTACAGATCATAACGCGACTGTAAAAAAAAAATCAGCCCGAAAATCGCTGGTGCCGCGATATCGAATATTTACCTTTTTTTTTTTTTTTTCATTGGGGTATATGTGGTCAAAATGGAAAAAATTTTTTTTTTTTTTTCATTCGGGAATATGTGGTCAAAATGAGAAAAATTTTTTTTTTTTTTTTCATTGGGGTATATGTGGTCAAAATGGAAAAAATTTTTTTTTTTTTTCATTGGGGTATATGTGGTCAAAATGGAAAAAAATTTTTTTTTTTTTTTTTTTCATTGGGGTATATGTGGTCAAAATGGAAAAAATTTTTTTTTTTTTTTTCATTGGGGTATATGTGGTCAAAATGGAAAAAAAAATTTTTTTTTTTTTTTCATTGGGGTATATGTGGTCAAAATGGAAAAATTTTTTTTTTTTTTTTTTTTTCATTGGGGTATATGGATGGTCAAAATGGAAAAAATTTTTTTTTTTTTTTTTTCATTGGGGTATATGTGGTCAAAATGGAAAAAAATTTTTTTTTTTTTTTCATTCGGGGTATATGTGGTCAAAATGGAAAAAAATTTTTTTTTTTTTTTCTAGAGGGTATATGTGGTCAAAATGGAAAAAAAAATTTTTTTTTTTTCTATTTGGGAATATGTGGTCAAAATGAGAAAATTTTTTTTTTTTTTTTTTTTCATTGGGGTATATGTGGTCAAAATGGAAAAAAAATTTTTTTTTTTTTTTTATTCATTGGGGTATATGTGGTCAAAATGGAAAAAAATTTTTTTTTTTTTTTTCATTCGGGAATATGTGGTCAAAATGAGAAAAAATTTTTTTTTTTTTTTTTTTCATTGGGGTATATGTGGTTAAAATAGAAAAAAATTTTTTTTTTTTTTTTTCATTGGGGTATATGTGGTCAAAATGGAAAAAAAATTTTTTTTTTTTTTTTCATTGGGGTATATGTGGTCAAAATGGAAAAATTTTTTTTTTTTTTTTTTCATTGGGGTATATGTGGTCAAAATGGAAAAAAATTTTTTTGTTTATTTTTTTTTTCATTGGGGTATATGTGGTCAAAATGGAAAAAATTTTTTTTTTTTTTCATTGGGGTATATGTGGTCAAAATGGAAAGAAATTTTTTTTTTTTTTCATTGGGGTATATGTGGTCAAGAATGGAAAAATTTTTTTTTTTTTTTTTCCATTCGGGTATATGTGGTCAAAATGGAAAAAAAATTTTTTTTTTTTTTTTCATTGGGGTATATGTGGTCAAAATGGAAAAAAATTTTTTTTTTTTTTCATTCTGGGGAATATGTGGTCAAAATGAGAAAAAATTTTTTTTTTTTTCATTGGGGTATCTGAATGTTAGTAAAAATGGAAAAAAATTTTTTTTTTCATTGGGGTATATGTGGTCAAAATGGAAAAAAAAATTTTTTTTTTTTTTTTTCATTGGGGTATATGTGGTCAAAATGGAAAAAATTTTTTTTTTTTTTTTTTTCATTGGGGTATATGTGGTCAAAATGGAAAAAATTTTTTTTTTTTTTTTTTCCATTGGGGTATATGTAGTCAAAATAGAAAAAAAAAATTTTTTTTTTTCTTCATTGGGGTATATGTGGTCAAAATGAAAAAAAATTTTTTTTTTTTTTTTTCATTGGGGTATATGTGGTCAAAATGAAAAAAAATTTTTTTTTTTTTTTTCATTGGGGTATATGTGGTCGAAATGGAAAAAAATTTTTTTTTTTTTTTCATTGGGGTATATGTGGTCAAAATGGAAAAATTTTTTTTTTTTTTTTTTTTCATTGGGGTATATGTGGTCAAAATGGAAAAAATTTTCTTTTTTTTTTTTTTTTTTCATTGGGGGTATATGTGGTCAAAATGGAAAAAATTTTTTTTTTTTTTTTTCATTGGGGTATATGTGGTCAAAATGGGAAGAAAATCTTTTTTTTTTTTTTTCATTGGGGTATATGTGGTCAAAATGGAAAAATTTTTTTTTTTTTTCATTCGGGTATATGTGGTCAAAATGGAAAAATTTTTTTTTTTTTTTTCATTGGGGTATATGTGGTCAGAATGGAAAAAATTTTTTTTTTTTTTTTTTTCATTGGGGTATATGTGGTCAAAATGGAAAGAAAATTTTTTTTTTTTTTTTTCATTGGGGTATATGTGGTCAAAATGGAAAAATTTTTTTTTTTTTTTTTTCATTCGGGTATATGTGGTCAAAATGAGAAAAAAATTTGTTTTTTTTTTTTTCATCGGGGTATATGTGGTCAAAATGGAAAAAATTTTTTTTTTTTTTTCATTGGGGTATATGTGGTCAAAATGGAAAGAAAATTTTTTTTTTTTTTCATTGGGGTATATGTGGTCAAAATGGAAAAATTTTTTTTTTTTTTCATTCGGGTATATGTGGTCAAAATGGAAAAAATTTTTTTTTTTTCATTGGGGTATATGTGGTCAAAATGGGAAAAATTTTTTTTTTTTTTCATTCGGGAATATGTGGTCTGGAACGTCAAAAAATTTTTTTTTTTTTTTTTCATTCGGGAATATGTGGTCAAAATGAAAAAAATTTTTTTTTTTTTTTCATAGGGGTATATGTGGTCAAAATGGAAAAAATTTCTTTTTTTTTTTTTCATTCGGGTATATGTGGGTCAAAATGGAAAAAAATTTTTTTTTTTTTTTTCCATTGGGGTATATGTGGTCAAAATGGAAAAAATTTTTTTTTTTTTTTCATTGGGGTATATGTGGTCAAAATGGAAAAAAAAATTTTTTTTTTTTTTTTCATTGGGGTATATGTGGTCAAAATGGAAAAATTTTTTTTTTTTTTTCATTGGGGCATATGTGGTCAAAATGGAAAAAAAATTTTTTTTTTTTTTTTTCATTGGGGTATATGTGGTCAAAATGGGAAAAAAATTTTTTTTTTTTTCATTGGGGTATATGTGGTCAAAATGAAAAAAAAATTTTTCTTTTTTTTTCAATGGGGTATATGTGGTCAAAATGAAAAAAATTTTTTTTTTTTTTCCATTGGGGTATATGTGGTCAAAATGGAAAAAAATTTTTTTTTTTCTTTTTCATTGGGGTATATGTGGTCAAAATGGAAAAATTTTTTTTTTTTTTTTCATTGGGGTATATGTGGTCAAAATGGAAAAAAATTTTTTTTTTTTTTTTTCATTGGGGTATATGTCGTAGAAAATGGAAAAAATTTTTTTTTTTTTTTCATTGGGGTATATGTGGTCAAAATGGAAAAAATTTTTTTTTTTTTTTTCCATTGGGGTATATGTGGTCAAAATGGAAAAAAATTTTTTTTTTTTTTTCATTGGGGTATATGTGGTCAAAATGGAAAAAATTTTTTCTTTTTCTTTTCATTGGGGTATATGTATGATAAAATGGAAAAAAATTTTTCTTTTTTTTTTTTTTCATTGGGGATATGTAGTAAAATGGGAAAAAAAATTTTTTTTTTTTTTCATTGGGGTATATGTGGTCAAAATGGAAAAAATTTTTTTTTTTTTTTCATTCGGGAATATGTGGTCAAAATGAGAAAAAATTTTTTTTTTTTTTTTTCATTGGGGTATATGTGGTCAAAATGGAAAAAAAAATTTTTTTTTTCTTTCATTGGGGTATATGTGGTCAAAATGGAAAAATTTTTTTTTTTTTTTTCATTGGGGTATATGTGGTCAAAATGGAAAAAAAAATTTTTTTTTTTTTTTTTCATTCGGGAATATGTGGTCAAAATGAGAAAAAAATTTTTTTTTTTTTTTTCATTGGGGTATATGTGGTCAAAATGGAAAAAAATTTTTTTTTTTTCATTGGGGTATATGTGGTCAAAATGGAAAAATTTTTTTTTTTTTTTTCATTCGGGAATATGTAGTCAAAATGGAAAAAAATTTTTTTTTTTTTTTCCATTGGGGTATATGTGGTCAAAATGGAAAAAAATTTTTTTTTTTTTTTTTTCATTCGGGTATATGTGGTCAAAATGGAAAAAAATTTTTGTTTTTTTCATAGGGGTATATGTGGTCAAAATGGAAAAAAATTTTTTTTTTTTTTTTCATTGGGGTATATGTGGTCAAAATGGAAAATTTTTTTTTTTTTTTTTTTCATTGGGGTATATGTGGTCAAAATGGAAAAAATTTTTTTTTTTTTTTTTATTGGGGTATATGTGGTCAAAATGGAAAGAAAATTTTTTTTTTTTTTTCATTGGGGTATATGTGGTCGAAAATGGAAAAATTTTTTTTTTTTTTCATTCGGGTATATGTGGTCAAAATGGAAAAATTTTTTTTTTTTTTTTCCATTGGGGTATATGTGGTCAAAATGGAAAAAAATTTTTTTTTTTTTTTTTCATTGGGGTATATGTGGTCAAAATGGAAAGAAAATTTTTTTTTTTTTTCATTGGGGTATATGTGGTCAAAATGGAAAAAAAATTTTTTTTTTTTTTCATTGGGGTATATGTGGTCAAAATGGAAAAAAATTTTTTTTTTTTTTCATTCGGGAATATGTGGTCAAAGTGAGAAAATTTTTTTTTTTTTTTTTCATTGGGGTATATGTGGTCAAAATGGAAAAAATTTTTTTTTTTTTTTTTCATTCGGGTATATGTGGTCAAAATGAAAAATTTTTTTTTTTTTTTTTTCATTTGGGTATATGTGGTCAAAATGGGAAAATTTTTTTTTTTTTTATCGGGGTATATGTGGTCAAAATGGGATATTTTTTTTTTTTTTTTTTTCATTGGGGTATATATCATAGAATGGAAAAATTTTTTCTTTTTTTCATTGGGGTATATGTGGTCAAAATGAGAAAAAATTTTTTTTTTTTTTTTTTTCCATTGGGGTATATGTGGTCAAAATGGAAAGAAAATTTTTTTTTTTTTTTTTCATTTGGGGTATATGTGGTCAAAATGAGAAAAATTTTTTTTTTTTTTTTCATTCGGGTATATGTGGTCAAAATGAGAAAAATTTTTTTTTTTTTTTTTTTCATTGGGGTATATGTGGTCAAAATGAGATATTTATTTTTATTTTTTTATTCATTGGGGTATATGCGGTCGAAATGGAAAGAAAATTTTTTTTTTTTTTTTTTTTTTTCATCGGGGTATATGTGGTCAAATTGAGATTTTTTTTTTTCATCTATATATATATAAGAGTTGCGTGACTGACTGACTGACAGACAACGCACAGCCTAAACCAATGAAGTTAGGATCGCGAAATTTGTCACGGTTACTCTTCTCGCATCGTAGACGCTCACCGAGAACGGATTTCATTCGTTCTTTATCCAAAAAAAAATGTTCGCAATTTTTTTCCGACTGTTGCGTGACTGACTCACTGACTGACACACAAAAAAAAGACCGGCTGACTGGAAGGACTGGCTGGAACCATGATCCTATCTTCTGTGGTTTAGGGTGTTCGTTGTCAATCAGTCAGTCAGTCAGTCAGTCAATATTCCAAATTTGATCATATAGACCCCAATGAAAAAATCATTTTCATTGGGGTCCCAGTGTCATTGGAGACCATTGTGTGCCCAGCGAAGCGGGCGTACCCAAGGCTAGTATACATATCTAGTGCAAAGGTGGATCAATGACTCGTTGTTTTCGACGGAAATCTTCTACCAAAACATACTATGTGACGTTCAAATGATTTTTTTTCCTTCCCAAACGTCCACGTTCCTCGTGGTCTACGACAGTGTGTGTGTGGGGGTTTTTTTTCAAACGCTGCCTGAATTTCGTCTGTACGTTTGGAAACTAGCGCATTCTCAAGTATTTGTAATTGATCAATTATTTTTAGCCCCGATTTTGGGTTAATTATGGGGAAAGCAGTAAAACGCAATTCATGGTCGAAGATTTTTTGGAGAAAAATGTATCGGTTTCTTTTTTGAGTCTTTGGAATTTTCTCGATTTAATATAAACTGAAATTTCGTAGCGCTTGAGAATAGTGAATAGTGAGCTTGAGGCTAAATTGCGTATAAATTTATTCCGACACTCGGGTAAACGTCTCGATGATATAAAGCGACCTCGACCTCGAGAAATGTATGATAATAATATTTTTATGGCCGTGTGTATGTCGTGCTGTACGTTCGAACAAATAGGTATCGCGTAGATCGCGTTTAATTTTGAGGTGAGCAGGAATAATATGTCGTATTCCTTGCTCTCCTGCCTTGAGTCTTTGAAATCCTTTCTTTCTTTCTTTCTTTCTCCCTCTATGTCTCTCGGTCAACCTGCGAGTCGGACGGAAGCGTCGAGGTCAAATCTCTTTCAAGTCGCTCTCCTCTCGCCCATACATTTACCTGTATATGCATGTTTTTTTTTCTTTTAGTCGTTTAGAATACCTCGGCCGTATAAAATGTTGAGGTGAGCCGGAATTGAATATCGCGTTCAGGGTTGCACGATCCTCGTCTCTCTCTCTCTCCGAGGGAGGTCCGATGTCGGCAGGGACCTCACAGTGCGAATGTTTTGCAAGGTGACAATGTCGAGAGGAGCAAGTTTAGTTGAGGTCAACCGCGGCTATACAAGAAAAAAATAAGGTAGAAATCTCCGATCTTGCAAATTCTCAATCCTCGCCTATTCATTTTCCTATTTTTCAAACGATCCGGAAGTTGGAATTGTTGGAATGCAACGAAATTCTGTTTTTTCTTGAGCAGAGCTCATGATTCTCATTTAAAATTTAATGGGGACGTTGAAACGATCGTTTTTTAGAATTTAAACACAAAACCGATATCAAAATTGACATTGTTTTTTTCTTCAATTGAATAAAGAATGAAGAGAAAAAGTTTTTTTCGTTGGATGCCAACGATGATCAACTAAAAATTCATACCAATAAGCGGGTTATTTTTTCATTCATTAAGCTAATTATTGACTCAAGTCAACAGCCCAATATCGTGATATTAGATCGAGCAGCTTATTCAAATTGCGATAGCGAATTAACGCTCTCGAGGCATCCGCGGCTCTAGCTGAAAAAAAAAGTAGAAACAAAAATCGATCGCGTTTAAATTCCTGTCCCGTCTGCGTGATACATTAAGAAACAGTCTTCCGAGGAAAAAACCACCAGGCACGTAATAAGAAAAACTGTGCAATACTCAAAAAGTTACAGACTCGTTTGAATATCGATAAATTTTCATTTCTCTTGCATTATTTTCAGAGATCGATTTTTTGATTCACGTATCGCTCGAGGTTAAAAGTTTATAGTCGCAAACATTTATTTCATTCTGTAATAAATGTCCGAGGCCAAACGAACAAGTCGATACTTTTTATCGCATCAACATTATCGCTCTATCGATTCTTCATACGCGCTTTTTTTTTACGTGCAACAGTTTTTTTCACGATATATTTATTATACATGCGACCGCGATCTTTTATTAGTCAAATGTGCGTGTGTCTTTGGCGTTTATATTTTGTACTCCATTTTTAAACTATTTTCATCATTGCTACAGAGAGTTGCGGAGCAAAAAAGTGAATAAAAGTTCGGATCGCCAGAAAAATTGCGTTAAATGTCTCTGTAGTTTTTTTTTTTTAATTAAATGAAAAAATGCCAATTTTGCGATCGGGGCGCGGGACCCGTCAAGGGCGCAGCTCGCACGAGATACAATTTGATAGAGTTTGTGTTAACAACGAAGTGGGGAACCTTCAATGATCGGTACACAACGTCAACAAATAAAAAAAGACACACGAGTGACGCAACACGTTGAATATATATTTTGACCTTCAAGGCGTTAAATTTCCGCGTCACATTGTTGACGACACGTGCGCTCGTAAATGTAGACACGAAACTTGGAAATTCCAAGATTTATCGTTTATTTTTCTTTCATATCGTCAAATAACACCTCTAGGAATTTAAAAACTCATGCGTCAAAAATCTAGGGAGTATTTTCGTGATCCACCGATCGACAACGCCGATAGATAAACTTGAAAAAAAAGTCTGTACTGTAGCTCGCTGTTGGCTCATTTCAGGGTCACTTGAAAACTTATGCGTCGCTCAATATTTCAGTTTTTTTCAAAGTCTAAAGAATCTCAAAACAAATGAAGCAAAAAGAAAATTTTCGTTTTAAACAGCCGGCCGTACGGCGCAGACAAATAGACCAATCTCGAGTCCTATCAATCTTATCAATCCCGAGTTTGATGATGTTCGAAGAAATCGACAAGGCTGTGGGAGTTGACGCGAGTGCTTTAATTCGGGGAAGCTAAATTCGGAGAAAAAGGAAGAGTCGCGAGGGGCATCGTATCTCTCATCCGATGGCGAGGCATCTTCCGGTTTTGTTGGACGCGTAGGACGAATCTCGTGTTTATTCAATGATATCCGCAGAAAAATCATTTCAGCATTCGATTTTCATGCAAACTTTGATTTCCGCATTGAGCCTGTATCGGCTTATCACACGTCAGCGAAAGTTGATGAAAAATAACGTCGCGCCGTGTGCCAAAAAAGTTGAGGTTTCTTCCAACAGGCCAAATTTAATTAAGCGGCTTCGCGATAATCATCGCGATAGTGTCAGTATAACATTATAGTGCTTTGAGTGTTAGAAGAAATCGCAAAAGAGCTGCGATAAGAGCTGATAAAAATGTTGGCCTCATCGCTCCTTGTATCGATCTCTCGTAATTTGCGCCGAAAAATATCATCCCGGCAGAAAAAAAAGACTAAAAAAAAGCGAGACTAAAGTTCAATGACCGTTTTGTAAAATAATTAGAGAAATGGAGATGCGAGATAAATTTTGTCAGATCTTTGTGTGTTGGCGCTGGATCAATAAGTACCGATCATAGATCCTAAACATCGATTTGATTAGCATGTTCATCATAACTGTGCATGAGGGACAAGTCAAATTGAGAAGAGACCAAAACAAAAGACAAAAGAGAACCAGGCAGAAAAAAGGAGAGAGAATAATAGTGAGAAGAAGGGATGATAATGATGATGATCACTCAGGTTACAATGCCCGTTACTTCTGAACAGAAGCACTCTAATGTCGTCCATCACTGTTGAACGCGTTCGAATGCACGCTGCGGCTGCAACTATCGACTAGACGGAGCGTCATCATCACTCCGACGATTACTCACGATCCCGTTATCCTCTTATACACCTCTCTGCCTCTCTCTCTTTTCATTTTTTTCTCTCATTTTTTTTCACGGCGCTCGTGGCGCGACCGGAACGAATGTCTACGTAACCGAAGGCCCCGAAGCCTCTCGCGGGTGGGCCTGACTGACTTTCAAACGAATGGAGTA